>CM019165.1:1587562-1749231 GCA_009733165.1 Naja naja
AGGAAGGAAGGAGATGGGAATCAGGCAGGAAGGAAGGAAGGGCCAAACTTCCCCCATTGAATCACATATTTGGTGAAATGCCATGATTTCTGTATAAGAAGGTCAGGAAATGTGCCACATGTAATCATTCCAGACTTTTCTTGGTTGTCTGAATCGGGCTTGAAGTTCTCGTCTTCCACACGGAGAATGAAAGGGTCATTTTTCTTGCCCCGTGGACTTCAGCTTCCTTACCTGCAGAATTTCAGGATGAGGCTGGTATCTGCCTTTGGGTGTTGAACCAGAGTCCTTAGAAGCTCCTTCTTCCTCACCGACGGCGTCCTGAATATATTCTGGAAGGAGATCTTCCCCACAAAAACACCCGGGTCAGCCCCAGTTCAGCCAAAAACGCCTTTAGGGACTCCTGTTTTCTGACCTGTCATTTCAGGTCCCCCAATTCTTGACACAGGGATCAATGGTGACCTGAATTCCACCTTTTGCCTCCCCTCTTTCTTCGGGGCAACCAAACCCAGGGAGGAAGGCAGCAGCACCGGCCATCTGTTTTGTGTTTAGCAACAGACAAAGGTGCAAAGCCTGGGGTGAACAGAAGTGGCTAGAATTACACCGTAAACTTTGATTCCCAACCTGAATATTTCAGCGAAGAGACTCACCCCAAACTTTCTCAGCTCGATGCCCCATTCGGCGTCCATGACCAAGTCCCCAAAAGCTTGTTTCTCCTGGGGGGCTTCATAGTGGACAGCTAGCTGGGTCCCCACGATAGCTACAGCCTAGGAGGGTGGAGAGATATGGCACCGGTGGGCTGAGGAGGGGCCCACCAGCTCTGAATTCCTGCCTGGTGCATCTTTTTGTCCAAACAAGCTTCACAACTTACCAGGATCTTCTTATAGTTCTGTGATGTTTGGTTGACAATGTCCCAGAGTTTTCCGAATATCACGGCTCTGGGCAAGAGGGTGCAGTAGCCAAAGGCCAGCTGATGATCCACATGGTGGCTGTTGAACACCTGTGGAAAAAAGAGCCTCCCCCAATTAACTGAAACAATCCCCCCCAAACTCGCTCACTTGCTTGCTCCCCCGGCGGGCACCTGGTACAGACTCGCTGTCAGGATTCCGCCAGTTACCCCATTTAAAGCATGAGTCTTGAGCCAAACTTCCAAAACTTAGGAAGGATTTATTGAGAGTTAACATGCCAGCACTGCCTGGGTGTAGCCAACTCTGAGACACATCATTCACTGTCACCCTTGATCCTAGTTTTGCCCCACCCCCGGGGTGTATCGTAATTCATATTCTCCAATGGGACACCTCCATAGCCCAGAGTCATCAATCATGCTGTCCAGTTAGAATCTTGCACGGCAGAAACTTCGGTCACTTAGAAACTATCTTTGAAAACATTTGTGGAATGCATTTTTGGTTTCCAAGCTGCCGCACTGCTCCCCCTTTCTCCCTTTCTGTTGGCAACTCTAAAAAGACCAGAGAAATATTTTATGCGTTGACACTCACCTTGTGCAACAAAGCCGTCGCGATGCCCTGGATGACCGAGGTCAAGTTCTGCATCACTGCCAGGGGAAGCGTGCGAGCTTCTTCTAGCATCTTCTGGCCGTGCAGCTGACGGACACAAAACCAGAAGGCGGAACCATAACAATTAAAAAAAATTTTTTTTTGACAAGTTGCGCAAGGTGGCAAGTAGACCCAACACATCTGCTTCCTATTTTGCCTGCAAAAATAACCCTGTGAGGAGGGTTGGCCCAAAGACACCTACCTTTCATAGGTTAAAAAGGCAGGACTAGAACTCCCAGACTCCTGGTGGTTGGCCTAGTCCCCTAGCCAACTTCCATGCCTAAGGCAGGACTGGAACTCACCATCATCTCCTGCTTCCTCACCTCAACCATTACACCAAACTGGCTTTCTTACCTTTTTACTTAGAGTGTTATTGACGTTGTTGGAGACCATGTGACGAAACAGGGAGCCGAAAGAGTAAGAGATCAGTCCTAAAGCCAGCTCGTACTGGCTGCCTTCCTGGAGGCTCTGAAGCAGGGCGAAGATCATATTCTTGCACAAACGGCAACGGTTTCTTCCTACAGCGAAAAAATAAATAAATAAAGGGCTGGCTGGCTGGCTGGCTGGGAGTTGCAAGTCCATATATCTTAACACACTGCACCCTTGGCTGTCACTGAGGGCTTTCTTTTCCAGTCACAGTTGCAGAAATATTCAAGTTTTCAAAGGGGAAAGCAAAGAAGCAAGGGAAACCCATCCTTCCTCCCGCTGACGTCTTGCCCGTTTGATCTTGTGCATCTTTTACTCAAACCCCACGAACTGTACGAGACAGCTCAGCCTACGTCATCCTGGAGTACCTTGTTCGAACGGACAGTACGGCAGGCTGGCAGATTCCAGAGGGGAAGATTTCCATTCTGCAAGACAAGAGAATTTCTTAACGGGTAACCCAAGGCCTCACGTGCTGCAGTTCGTTTACAGCACTGTGGAGCCTCGCGTAGCAATTCACGTCCTGCACAACGAGGCCAAAAGCTTTCTGGGTGGAATTTTAACACGGGTGTCAACTAAAAAAATACTCCTTTGGTCTTTTTAGTTGCCAGCAAAAAGGGAATGGGGAAAGCAGTGCATTCCTTAAATGCTTCAGATAATTGCTCGGCAGCCGAAGTTTCTGGCACGCAAGATTATTACTGCAGAGCCTGATTGATGATTGTTGGCTATGGATGTGTCTCAGTGGAGAATATACATCCAGGGGGTGGGGGGAAGACCAGGGTCAAGGGGGAAATGAAGGATGGGTCAGTTGGCTTCAACTGGGAAACGCCGACATGTTAACTCCTAATAAACCAATCATTTTTACTCTGAGAGACGTGGCTAGAGACTTATGATTTGAATGGGGGTGCATGTTGGAGTCCTGACAGCCAGCCGACTCTGACACATCATTGTGAAAGTTGAAGGAGAGATGGAGGAGGTTGAATCTACCTGCCAGAGGCACAAGGGAGGAAGCAATTTTGTACACGAAAGGTAGCACAGCGGGAGTGTCGAGTACGGCCCCATCTTCAGTAAAGAAATCCTCAAACGTCCAGTCTCCATAAGGACCTTTACTGGTGTCAAGACAGGTTGCCTAAGCAGAAAAGAACGTTATTTGAGCGTCAAGAGATCCCTAAGCAAAGAGAGATCACTTTCTCTTTTTTATTCTAAAAGAATAGAATAGAACTTTATTATGGTCTTAGACCAGCAATAGACTTCACTATCTGCAATATATTAAAAAATAGTACTGACACATTATAGTACATTAATAGTGGATAATAATATCCCTGTTAAGAAAATACATGTTCTCAAACAGTTAGGGTCACTCCCTGGTTTATATGAGTGGAGATCCAATAAGTATGTGTGTAAATACCATTTTCCAAAGATTGTTATATCTCCAAAAATTGGCACAAATTGACAGCTATAATTCTGTGACCCATTTTTTTTTCTTGTAGACATTGCAGAAACACAGAATTTTGCCACTGCACGTGTAATAGCCGGATTTGAGTCCTGGAGGAGAAAGCCTACATAAAAATTGTCTGCCCTCCCTTGGCAATCTCTCTATAAGGGGACAATATACAATGACCTATAAACTCTGTATAACTCACAATAAAACATGTGAGATATGTATGACTTTTTTTTTTATAAAAGACAAAGTTGAAATCCTCTTAAGACACAACCACCAGGAACAATGTCTTAGTAAATACAGTGAAACCGAACAATCACTACCTGTGGTATAAACCCAAAATCTTCCATCTGGCATTTGGCATAAATTTCACAGGCAAATGAAGTGTATTTACAAAACTCCAAGATATCTAGAAAAAGATCTGGGAAAGAGGAGAAGAATAAAGATATTTTTAAAAGGAAAACATTTTGTGTTGTCACCTGACCAGTTAAATTTCATCCTGAGGAAAATAGGAGACGCAGCTGAGCTGGCACATCATATGTGATCACATCCCTCAGATTCCAGATTCCTGGAAGTTTTATTTCTGCACTCAAAAAAAATATGCAACCACTGGCCAATATATTATGTGCTAGATTGAAATGTTTTCAGAAAGGAAAAAAAACCCAACAGGTCCAGAAAACCTGCATGCAGATTTAGGTGGCGAAGAACCAAGGGGCTTCTGAATCCAGAAATAGACCAAGATTTTGCTACTGAATTATGTTTTTAATCTTGCCTAATGAGGAGATAACAAATAGGATTTAGAAAAGGTTTGTAGAAAAGTTGTATTCAATACACTTGCCTAAAAATAGCTTAATTTTTGAGACATTTTATTACGCCATTGTTATTTTATTTTAACGTGAATTATCCCTACATTGGTTCTTCACTTAAGACTCAGGAGAAAAAGCCAGCAACCTCACAGCAGGCCGATTTTTAAAAATAATTAAATTTGAGAATCGTCATGTAATTATTTAGAGAAGTTTTAAAACCAGACGTTAAACAAGCAAAGGCATTTCTAATCACTTACCCGGACTGCAGAGTGTAGCTGCTTGACAAGCCATGCAATAGATTGTATCTGGAAGATCCTGTCCTTCTGGCAACACCATAGGAATATTGGACCCCAACATGTGACAAAGTTTTTGAGACACCAGGAACAACAGCCGTCCTGCCTCTTCGTTATGGTGGGATTCATAAAAATAACTTCACCGAATTGGAGGAGGGGGAAGGAGTTGAGCACCAGAAGACAAGAGAAGAAACAATGGATGGGAACTAATCAAGCAGAGAAGCAACCCAGAATTGAAGAGAAATTTCCTAACAGTGACAATTAACCAGTGGAGCGGCTTATCTCCAGCAGTTCTGGGTGCCCCAACACTGGGCCTTCTAGAAGAAACTGGACCAACATTTGTCTTATAGGGCCTCTTCTTTGGATTAGAAGACCTCCAAGCTTCTTCCCAACTCTGTTGTTCTATGTTCTAAATCCCAGGTCTACCAAGACGGTTAACAATAGGCACCCACATGTATTGATAATTACCAAAGTAACCCAAATTTTATTTTGCTCACCTGCATATCTGCAATGCCTCTTTGACCTTCCCATCATCTAAGGCTCGGAAAGCCAACTCTGCCCCCATTTCAGCTTCTGACTTTTGCAGGAGGAACCCCAATCTGTACAATCTCATCGGGGTCAACTCCTTATTCGTGCCGGGATCTCCCGGCTTGGTCTCCCCGCCTCCCGCGATTTCTGCATCTCCTTGCCTTTTCGTAGGCTCGGATGTGGTCTTCAAGGAGCTGAGCCGTCCGTGCGGGATCGCAAAAATCTTTGAGCGAAAGGCAGATCTCAAAGCTCTCCTGAAGGAGGGAAAAGGAAAGAAAGTCAGTCAGAGTCAGCCTTCACAACAACCATCCGTGCAACGAACGCTCCCGTTTTCAATCCCACCTTAGTCTCACCTGCAGAGTGACCAGAATCCTAAAGGTTTCTAAATCTTTCTCGCGCTCTTCTTTCTGCAAATGATTTTCTGTCCAAAAAAAAAAGGAAGGGGGGAAAAAGCAGAGGCAGGAAGAATAAGAAAGGTTATTGAATTGTTCCCAATTTAAAAACAAACAAACAAACAAACAAACCCAAATTGTGCAATATTTACCTTTCTGGAGACTAAGCAGGAATTTGAGAATTTCTACCAAAGCCCTTTTCAGCTGCAGGTGCATTTTCTGTTGGCGAAGCAAAAATAAGGAAACAACATAACAATCCAGATTCTCTGCACAGGAAGAAGACCTAACAACACCATTTTGTTTTCAGCAGAATAAACCTGAGTCAAACCAAAAGTGTTTTTTCAAAAGGCAACTTGGGCCTTGGTGGTGCAGGCTGTTAAATGCCTAGCACTTAGTTCCAGCTGCCTGCAATTAGTGCAGGCTCGAATCCCACCAGGCTCAAGGTTGACTCAGCCTTCCATCCTCTGGGAGGTAAATTGAGGACCCAAGATTGTTGGGGCAATAAGCTGACTTTGTAAAATGCCGCTTAGTAATAAGCAGGCATATACAATGGAATGAAGGCTATTGCTGAGCACATTGGGTTGTGCCCAAAATTGTAAGCCCTGAGTCTCTGGAGAAGGCGGCATATAAATGTGAACTAAAAAAAACAAACTGGACTTCATTTGTTTTGCTTGAGGACCTTTTGCTTCTCATCCAAGCCGCTTTGTCAGTTCTGACTGAATGATGCAGCTGGAGGGAACTGAAGGATAATCTTGGATGAGAAGCGAAACGTCTTCAAGGAAAAACAGAGCTGCTTTTTGAAAAAGCAACCAGGACAACCAGGACCTGGTTGACTGAGAATCTCCGTAGACAAACTTGAGTTGACTTTAATCATTTCACCCCTTAATCTAACCCTGAAGATGGTTTGGCCGCTCTTTTGGATAGCAGCTTCATGTTTTCACACACCCAAGCCATGCTTTGATACAAGACCTCACCAATGTTCTGACCCAAACCTGCTTCCCAGAGAGCAAACACGAGACGAAGGTACCAGCACAACCTTTTAATATTTCATTTACGAATCCTGTTTCTTCCCAGATAAAAAGGCTGCTTCCAACTAATTAGCTCTGATAAGGAGGAGCCTTGCCAAGTTTTTGCAAGTCTGCCAAGAACAACAGATAAAGTAACTAAACAATAAATCAAAGAGTCTCCAAACACCAACCAAGATATTCCGAACGTCCACAAGGCTTGAGTGCAAAAACGTCTTTGCTACCTGCAAAGAACTCCGGTTTCTCAGCTGGCTTTTATCCCTTAAGGGAGAGGCCATTACCTTGCAGCCTTACTCCCGAGTCGCCCGTGCTGCTGCAGTTGCTCTTTCCTTCGAGCAGCCCTGCGCGCAGGCGCACAGGCTCCTCGGGGGCCTCTTCCTCACTGCTGCCAGCCTCCACAATCTCTGAAGGCAGCATTCCACTCTCTGATGGTCCTGGCCCCATCCTTGCCTCACATGCCCCTCACCCAAGTCCTCGCTCTCCGAGACCTCAGCCGTTCGCACCTGCTGCCGGCGAACCACAACACCGAATTTTATGTACACTGAGAGCATTTACACCAAGACAAATTCCTCACACTTGGCCAATAAAGAATTCTATCTTATTTGCAAGTGGAATTTGGTTTTATTTGTCAATGTGCAGACTCTGGCCAATGATGCACCCTGAAGAAACAGGGCCCTTAATGGTTAACACAGCTTCCCACCCCAAACTGGTCACAGTTCTAAGAATAATTGTGCTATAAGATTCCTCCCTCCCCACCACACACAGAGATGGACCTTTTCTTCAATGGTGTCCACTTCTTCCTCCAATTCAATTTTCCCCCAAATCACGATTCTCTCCGCAATTTCCACAGCTTCAGACGGAGGCAGAGACTTCAGTAGATCCAGGATATCTTCCCCCTGTAAGCACATCCAGGATTATGTCCTAACCCAG
Organism: Naja naja; assembly: GCA_009733165.1. Lineage (NCBI taxonomy): Eukaryota > Metazoa > Chordata > Lepidosauria > Squamata > Elapidae > Naja > Naja naja. The sequence goes on from CM019165.1 coordinate 1,594,951, forward strand.
AGGTCTCCAAACTTGACAACTTTAAAACTTGTGGGCTTCAACTCCCAGAATTCTCATAGCTGGCTGGAGAATTCTGGGAGTTGAAGTCCACAAGTCTTAAAGTTGCCAAGTTTGGGGACCCCTGACCTACCCTGATAGTACAGATGTTTGAGGAATATTAAACAGGGATGTTGAAGGCTTCTACTCTTGAGTGAGGCCATCTTGAAACATTGCTGCTGGTGGTAGTTAAGAAACAGGATAAATGTGACTGGAGTGGAGTCCTCAGTGTGTTAATTTCTCTCTCTCTCTTAGTTTTAACTAAATTTATCTTTATGTTAGCTTATTTGTAATCCTGTTGGTTATATTGGCACTAAGTTATAAACCCTCTTTATATTTAGTTCATACATAGCAATAATTTTCTCCATCTAATTTCTACCTCTTATCTCTAACCGCTCGTAAAATCTATCCCATGTTGAGTGATATTCTGCATCACCTCTGTCCTTTATTTTTAATGTCAATCTATCCATCTCTGCACAGTCCAATATTTTCCAAATCACATCCTCCTCTGATGAAGTGTTCTCATTTTTCCAATGTTGTGCAAATACAATCCTCGCTGCTGTCAATACAGGCAAAACTAGGTATACAGTCCCTTTATCATAGCCCTCCGCATTGGACCCAACAAAAATATTTCTGGTTTCAGATCTATATGCTACTTGTTAATTTAAGAGTGTTAATTTCTCACGCTCACCCCACCAAGCATACCCTCCTACCAGGCAATAAATGATCCATGTGTCTTCAGGAACACCAGCGTTTCTGAATTTTATTTTCACCATGAGGTGCTGTAGTAGTGTTTCTTCTCTCTGCTTACTGCATTTGAACTCAGGGCTTCGACCTGCATTTGAACTTAACGCTTTGAGGACGTGATCCGCACCTTTTCTTTGTCGATGAGGCCCGCGATCTTCCAAACGTAGACTTCGGCAGTGGGCAACATGTACGCCTTTATGATTTTCAGGGCGTCCCCCAAAGCAGAAGGCGTGTCCTGTTTAAGGATGTACTTGGCCAGCATCTGGGGGTGGGGGACCAAGGATCAGATCAACAGAGAAGGTTCTTCATTTTTTGTTTGTTTGCATTAAAATTATGGGGTGTTTCTGAGCATTTCTCAAGAGAGGGCTGGAGTTCCTTACCAAAATCATCTGCTTATCGTTTAAAAGGTTGGTGTCTCGTATGCCGTAGCTCCGCAGAAGCTTCTTCATCTCCATCAGCCGGTAACCTTCCTCAAGCAGCTTCACCCTGCCAGAAAAGGCCTTTACAGTGTTGCGTGGACCATGGAGATTATTGACCCAGGTGGCAGGGAGGTTCTAGCACAGGAGGGGTAAAACTCCCGCCAAGCAAGGCAACTTCAGAGCTTTTAAAGGACGCAGGACCACTGGCTCTCCAATGGGCTATTGAGCCAATACAGGTAATCCTCAACTTACAGCCAAAATTTCTGTCGTTAAGACATTTGTTAAGTGAGAAGGGGGGGGGCATCTGTCTTTGGCAGAGGAGAATTGTTTTTCTCGTTCACTGCTGCGTCATTAAGAGGTTTAAAGCACCCGTGTCATTGTGGGACTCGGAAAAACCTTCTCTTCCCGCAGAGAAAACCTCTCAACGCTGCAGGCTCTTTTCTTGAGTCGCCTCAACCTTTAAAGTGGAGTGTCAACTCATAAAATATCTCTATGGTGTTTTGAGTTGCCAACAGAAAGGGAGGGGGGAGCAGTGCGGCAGCTTGCAAACCTAAAGTGCATTCCATAAATGTTTTCCAAGATAGTAACTTAGGTGACTGCGCGCAAAATTCTAACTGGAGAACATGATTGATGACTCTGGGCTATGGATGTGTCCCATTGGAGACTATGAATTATGATACACCCAGGGGGTGGGGCAAAACCAGGGTCAAGGGTGACAGTGAATGATGTGTCTCAGAGTCGGCTACACCAGACATGTTAACTCCCAATAAATCCTTTTGAAGTCTTGGAAGTTTGGCTCGAGACTCATGATTTAATTGGGGTATCTGCCAGAATCCTAATAGGGAGTTTTGCCCGTCCATCTTACTTGGCATGCTCCATGCCCAGGTACCGCTGCACTAGGTCTTCCACACTGGGGCTCCAAGGGACCACGGCGCTATGCATGATGGCCAGCACCCCTTCGAAGATCAACTGGGAAGGAAAACCCAATTGTTACCCAACTCAGAACATTGCCCACCCCACAGTTCAGAGCAGCGAGCTTCATTTCCTGGGCCTGACTCACCTCCAAGTCAGACATGCAGCCCAAGACGGCTATGGCCTTTGCTTCCCACGATGTGTCGAAAATGGAGGACGATTGTGTGCAGTGGGACAGCAGCAAGTTCTGGGGAGGCGGTGAAGGATTCAGAAAGAGGCCCCAACCCAACAGAGTCGAATGACATCAGGAACGTATCTCTACCTTTATGTACTGCAGGAGAATTTCATCTTTTTCTAGACGATGGTGACACATGTATGGTTCGATGTACTTCTCTAAAGCCACAGGAATGAGTTCAGCTGCCAGGATTTTGTCAAGCATACGGAACACAATTGTGTTTGTGGTTTCCTAGAGGACAGGGGGTGGGGGAACCAAGACTGATCATTGTTCAGAAAACAAGTGGATCCATACAATATTGGCAGCTGAGCACAAGTTGTCTTCACAATGATTTATTCTCTATTTTTTTAATATCCTGCTCTCATTTTTATCATATTTATCGTGTTAGATACAAGACAGACACATTCAGAGAGTAATTAGGACTGCAGAAAAAACAATTACTACCAACCTGCCTTCCATGGAGGACCTGCACACTGCATGAGCCAAAAAGAGGGCTGTGAAAATATCTACAAACCCCTCACATCCCGGACATAAATTGCTTCAACTTCTACACTCAAAATGACTTTATGGAGCACTGCACACCAAAACAACTGGACACAAGGAGAGTTGTTTTCCCAAACGCCATCACTCTGCTAAACAAATAATTCCCTCCACACTGTCCAACTATTTACAAAGTCTGCGCTACTATTACTATTAATCTTCTCATCACTCCCTATCGCCCATCCCCTCCCACTTGTGACTGTATGACTATAACTTTGTCGCTTGTATCCTCACAATTTGTATTGACTGTTTCCTAGTATGATTTGATTGCCTATTGTACCCTATGACTATCATTAAGTGTTGTACCTGATGATTCTTGACTCTTGATGAATGTATCTTTTCTTTTATGTATACTGACAGCATTTGCACCAAAGACAAATTCCTTGTGTGTCCAATCACACTTGGCCAATAAAGAATTCTATTATATCCTGAGAGACACTTCTGAGGGTACCATTGCTTTATGAACCAACGAAAGTTAAAATTTTCAGTGTCAACCCAATGACAGGATTACGCTATTCGCTCCAACTGCAAAAGCTTTTGACAGATACCCCCAGACTCTTTCCTTCAGCTTCACATGGGTTTTATTTTTCCTCCTACCTTTTCAAAGTCACAGAGAGCCAGCCTACAGTTATATTTCCTGTACAGATCTACCAAATCCTGTAACGCGCTGACCAGGTCCATCAGGCGGTGGATCTCCTTATCTTCACTGTCCTTCTGAAAAGCCAAACACAACCAAGTCTCATTTTCTAGAGGGAAAACTTTCCTTTTCTCCTTTGTTTACCATCTGGAGTTTCTCAAGCTTTGTAACTTTAAACTGTGGGGGCTTCAACTCCCAGAATTCCCCCCAGCCGGCCTTAGACAAAAATACTTACCAAAAAATCCCAATGGGAGAAAGAGGCCAGTCCGATATCGCCCACATCTTTGCTGGTAAAAAACACCTGTGCCAGCTCAAGGCCATTTTCTGGCCAGTTGGCCTGTTTGGGGCAAAAAAAAAACCCTGATTAATCAGACACACCTATGGGGATGAAGAATAACACCGACTCTAAAGACTTGGGGCCATTAAAATGTGCTTACTTTGTCAGTCAGTTCTAGGCTTCGAGCACGTTCTTCCAACCATTTTGCTACTCTTTTCTGGAGAACAAAAAAGTTACCAAGCTGGGTTACATATTAATCTTCTATCCAAAATCTAATCTTCTTCCCTGGATGGGACCAATTAGGACCACATGTGAGCCCAAAATTTGAGTTGATTTGCTCCATTTTACCACTTCGTTGTTAAGTGAATCTGTTATGGTATTGATTTAATAGCTGAACAGCTGTTGTAAGGCTGCTGTAAGGCTGATCCAATGAGGATGAATCAGCATGGCTATTGCCACTTTAAGACTGAGGTTGGGTCCACAGGGTTTTACCACTTTAAGAAGCTGTCTATATAAAGGCGGCCATGAGAGGGCATACTTCTCTCTCCTCATGTTCTATCTCCACTGTGGTTTCCCGTGCAGAGTAAAGAAGATTGATTGATTGCCAGGTATTTGCCTACCACATATATGTATGTATATATCTATCTTGTATATAAACCACTGTTAAAAGACAAAGCCTCTGTGTGCTGTGTTTTGCTCCTGGGTTGTCTCACTGCAAACACTCTGACAGGATCACTGCACCTGTGAGTAACACGGTTAAGTGAATCTCCCTCTCCCATTGATCTTTGTCAGAAGGTCATAAAAGGGGATCCGTGACCCCGGGACCCTTCAGCCATCATGAGTCAGTTGCCCAGCATCTGAAGTTTGATCCCAGGACTACGGGGGTTGCTGCAACGCTTGTACATTCCACACTTACGACCGTTGCAGCATCCCCATGGTGATGGGATCAAAATTCAGATGCTGGGCAACTGACTCATGTCAGGATTCCGCAGTTACTCCCCAGTTAAATCATGGGTCTCGAGCCAAACTTCCAAGACTTCAAAAGGATTGATTGGGAGTTAACATGTTGGCACTGCCGGGGTGCAGCCGACTCTGAGACACATCATTCCTTGTCACGCTTGACCCTGGTTTTCCCCCACCCCCTGGGTGTGTCATAACTCATATTCTCCAATGGGACATATCCATAGCCAAGAGTCATCAATCATGTTCTCCAGTTAGAATCTTGTACTGCAGAAACTTCAGTCACCTAGTTACTGTCTTTGACAACATATATGGAATGCAGTTTTGGATTCACAAGCTGCCGCACTGCTTCCCCCTCCCTTTCTGTTGGCAACTCTAAAAAGACCATGGAAATATTTCATGAGTTGACATCATGTTTATGATGTTGTGCGAAGTGTCCTGGGTCATCATAAGTGACCGTCATAAGTCACTTTTTTCACAGCCGCTAAACGAATGGCTGAAATCAAGGAGCTTGTGTAAGGCATTTTCCCTTCCATCCTTTTCCGGAACAATCTGTCTACTCTTCCCTTGGTCCTTCCTCACAGGGGTTTCTGGGATCTTACCTGTCCGTGTGGTAGAACTCGCCTTACGAAAGGAAGAACCACCTGCTTCAGCCACAGAGCCAGCCCTTGCAGGGGCAGCGTCCCAGGGATTGATTCAAGCAAGTCATCCAGCATTTCCTGGCTGAAGCTGCTTTCCAACTCCGCCTGCAGGAGAAAGAGAGATGGAGTCTCAATGGAGACTTAATTTAATTGGACTCTTAGTGGACAACCAGTTAAATATGAGCCAGTAGTGTACGGTGGCAGCCAAAAAAGCCAATGCAATCCTAAGCTGCATTAACAGAGAGATACAATTGAGATCAAGGGAGGTACTAATACCACTCTATAGTCTTAGTAAGGCCACACCTAGAGTACTGCATCCAGTTTTGGTCACCACACATACGATGAACGGTTGCAGGAACTGGGCCTGGCTAGTCTAGGGAAGAGAAGGACCAGGGGAGACAGGAGAGCAGTCTTCCAATATTGGAGGGGCTGCCACAGAGAGGAGGGAGTCAATCTATATTCCAAGGCACCCGAAGGTCAGACAAGGAATAATGGATGGAAACTGATCCAGGAGAGATTCAACCTGGAAATAAGGAGAAACTTTCTGACAGTGAGAACAATCAACCCATGGAACAAAAGTTGCCCTCAGGCTTTCAAGAAGAGATTGGACTGCCATTGGTCAGAAATGGTGTAGGGTCTCCCGCTTGGGCGGTGGGTTGGATTAGATGACCTACAAGGTCCCTTCCAACTCTGTTAATCTGTATGGCTTAAATATGGCTGGAGGAGATTGCGTAGCTGCTGGTCCAGCCCCCACAAAGAGCCTCTTGGGACCAAGGAAAGGTTCAGAAACACCCTCCTACACATTTGAGGGAGCCACCAGCCTCCAATATGAAAGACGTTCTAGGTGCCTGAATAGTCAACTCTAGGACGGAACAAACACACCTGGAAGCCACTTACCTGATGCCTTAACCAGAGATACTGAGCGGACGAGAGCCTTCCTCCTCTGAGTTGTAAAAGGATGTAGCCGACGATGTTCTTATTGTTGAGAAATTCTAACCACGTCGTTCCACTGGAGAGGAGAAAATGCACGATCAACATTCTCTTGTGCCGAGTTGCGGCAACCCACACATGAAAAGGGAGGCCTTGTTTACAGCCAGACACACAGCCCCACCTGTATTTCTCTGGCCCGAAAGCCCCATAAAAGGTAGTCAGTTTCGCTTGCGTTTGCAGCACCTGCAGAAAAGCAGAAAAGCCTTCAACGTGAAAACACGCAAAGAGCAAAAACACACCTGAGAAAATTCAGTGGCAGGTCCTGAAATTAAAAAAAAAAAATTCAGAAGGGAACTTGAGAACACTATATTGCAGGGGTCTCCAGCCTTGGCAAATTTAAGAGTTGTTGTTGTGGTTCACTGGCAGCCTGTGCAGGCGGCAATGGAATCCGACAGAAAAGGGACCAGTCTGGGAGTCTGGAGAGGACTTGGAGGAGGGTCCTGCGTCCGATGCAGAGATGGGGCCAGGACCATCTGGGAGTGGGGTGCTGCCTCCGGAGCCTCCAGAATCTGGTAGCAATGAGGCAGAGGAACAAGGGGAGGCTGTTCCCAGTGCGCGCATGCGCAGGGCTGCTAGAAGGCAAGAGCAGCTGAAACAAAAGGGGCAACTCGGGAGTAAGGCTTGGAGATGATTGCCCCTCCCAGAAGGGATAAAAGTCAGGCCTCGATGACGAAACCTTTGCAGGAAGCAAAGTTGTTCGATCGGTTCCGAGCCATCCTTAAGCTCTGTGTACTTTGGTTGGTTTTTTCTTGTACTTCGGTTGGTTTCTCTTATAGTTAATTGGATTTTTCTGTTTTTGGCAGCGCTTCACAGGAAAGAAAGGTGGGTGCTTATCTCGGGGGACTATTAGTTCTGGCTGGGAATGCAAATAATTCCCAGCGTTGCAATAAAATAGGTTTTGCTTTTAAAACAAGTTTGTGAATAATTATGGTTTATGAAGCCCGGGTCAGAATACTTGTGGACTTCAACTCCCAGAATTCTGGGAGTTGAAGTCCACAAGTCCTAAAGTTGCCAAGTTTGGGGACCTCTGCTATATTGGATCTGAAACTTGGCACACAACCACAAGGAAGCCACAGATTTATGACGTGGTTGGGTTCTCTTTACCTCTGTAAGGAGTGAGGCAGGATCCATGTTCGTGAAATGGGTAACAGATGCATCTTCTTTCTTTAGGATCTGAAAAGGGATCGTGAAAATACGTTATTTCTTGTTTGGTGCCCCAAATCCCTGAAAATCCCTGATTCTATGAATGCGCCAACCACAAACCTACCATCATCCGAGCATAATTCAGCATTTCCTGTCGGCCAAGGGGTGAGTATGCAATACTTGACCACAAATGAGTTATCCTACGGAGAAAGAAATGCAGCATTTTCAAAAGGCTAAATCTCCCCCTTCTGAACATTTGTATTTACTATGCACATAGGAAACCATTACCTTTATTTTATTCAAGGTTTCCTTCGCTTGAAGTACAAGTTTTAGCCAGGCTGATTGATCCTCATAACCATCAGAAGCCAATCCTTTCAAAATAGTGTTCACCTTCACTTTGTAGACAAGCTGCAAAAATTGTGCCATGTATTAAAAAGTACTTTACTCGCCCCTTCAAACTATTTCTTTCCCAATGTTCAGCAAGGACCTCTGTGCTAGCTTAATATCCCCCAAATGGGAGGCTGGCTAGCTTTGTACATCACCCGTTCAACATCAACATCACCGTTGATGCCCAGTGACGTAAGTGGCACGATTTGCACAATGACGTCACAACATGTATGACATCACTTCCCCCCCCCGCCTTTAGCAGGAAGTGAAGGAAGATTATTAGCAGCCTCTCACCTCAATTTCCAGTCCAAACTGCAGAGCAAAACTCTCCGCCTCAGCAAACTTGTGCTTGTGGAGCAAACGGCTTAGTCTAAGGAGAAAAATACCTTTTGCCAGTCCTCTGATGTCAGCAAGAAAAAGTCTTTTTAGTTCTCAGCTGTGGCAAAGTCCAAGTGGATGGATTTCAAACCCCAGAATTCTAGTTGGCATAACCATTGATGAGAATTCTGGGAATTGAAGCCCAGCTGCCAAAAATTGCCAATATGTCCTGTAGCACAGGGGCTTCCAACCTTGGCAGCTTTAAGACTTGTGGATTTCAACTCCCAGAAGTCCTCAGCCAGCTGGCTGAGGACTTCTGGGAGTTGAAGTCCACAAGTCTTAAAGCTGCCAAGGTTGGAAGCCCCTGCTTTAGCACATCTCTGCCGTTATTTTACTGTGCAGGTACACAAACGAAACTACCTGAGATAAAATGCTGTTTTTCCCCTGCAATCTTTGAGCAGGAATGTTGAGTGAGTCTCAAACCCAAAGGCTTAAGAGATGGCTTCTGTGCATGTTCCAGAGTAGCTACTTGCTATTCTACCAAATAATATATCCCAGGACCTTCGATCCTATTGACTTCGAAAGGAAGAATGTGGCTGTCAACTCGTAAAACATTCCTATGTCTGTTTTCGAGTTGCCCTAAACAAGGGGGGAATCTGAAGCAGTACGGCAGTTTAAAACCAGAAGTACATTCCACCCTTATCTACAAAGACTGTAGGATCTTCTGCCCACAAAAATCCTTCGTTGGAGAATATGATTGATGACACCCAGCCCGTGAACGTTGGAGAATCTGATTTATGACACACCCAGGGGGGAGGGGAGAAACAGGGTCACAGGTGACCGTAAATTATGCCTGGCAGAGTTGGCTTCATTTAGGTTAATGCCAGCATGTTGCTCCTAATAAAGCTTTTGAATTCTTTTGAAGCTTGGCTCGAATTCGGGCAATCGCCAGGACTCTGACAGTGGCATGGGTAGGAAATCTCTCCAAGCGAAGTCAACAGGAGTAAAATGTTACTTGCTTTTGCTTAATTATGCCCCAAGACCCTCATCTGATATTTGAATGGGGCCAACAGCCAAAATACACCCTCACCTGTTCTCAGGTAAGGCTTCCGTCAAGCTTCTCATTAGCAGAAATGAGACGGGATCAGCCGAAGATCTAGAAACAAACACTCAGTTAAAAATAGAGCAGTAATGACAATGGGGAAGCCAACCTCCACTCATCTTTATATAATTCAAGAGCAAACTTACTTTTGGTTGTTTTCGTACATCCCCTCCATAAAGTAAATTGTATCCTGTGGGAGAAAGAAATCTTAGGAAGCACTTAGCGGTTCTCTTTAATTCAATAACCACCAGCTAGGTTACCATCTTTCAATTGTGGTTTATTCCCATATCACCAACACACAAACCGTAGGGCAGCATGAAATGAGAATTCAGAAGCCCACAAACTGGGATTCCTTCCAGATAAGACACATTTGAAAGCAAGCCAATTTGGCTTGGATAAAGAAGGTGGCTTTTGTTTTTTTTTCCAAATCCGATGCACGTTTCCCCAAAGAACTGGTTTCCTGTTCCTATTTTCCCGCTCAGCTTAGCCTGAAAGATCAGAGGTGCCTACCGTGTTTATGACACTCTGCACCAGCGTGGAAACAGGGGTGACTTCCAGAGCATACAGCTGGTGCATGGCTGGTAGTGAAAACACCACAATGCTCTTCATCTAACAAGACAGGAAGAATAAAAGGGAGAAAAGTAAGTCTTGTTATTAGCCGGAGATCCAGTTTTATAGCCAAAAGTCAACCAAGTTCAACAGAAGATAAATTTAATATAAAAAAAAATAGAGGTGAATACCTGTTCAATATGGTCCGGTGTTGTCAGAGCAACCAGTTTAAGATTGGCATTCCCCAGTCTTGGAGAGGAAGGAGGAGGAGGAAGGAGGAAGGAAGGAAAGGAAGGAAGGAAGGAAAAGGAAGGAAGGAAGGAAGGAAGGAAGGAAGGAAGGAAGGAAGAGAAGGAAGGAGAAGGAATCAAGGAGGAAAGGGAGAAGAAGGAAGGAAAAGAAGAAGGAAGGAAGGAAGGAAGGAAAAGAAGGAAGGAAGGAAGGAAGGAAGGAAGATGGGAATCAGGGAGGGGAGGGGAGAGGAAGGAAAGAAGGAAGGAAAAGCATTCAATGATCATCAAATATTTCAAGTCCTTCCAATTTAAAACTATTTCCTTCTCATTGAGAAGTGATCACTGTAATGAGCTAAGCCTCTACCCAGGGAGGCTGACATATTTTCAACCTTTAAAAGGAATATGTGGTACTTTTTTATTCCTCCTGGCTGAAATTTACGGCCTGTAGGAGAAAGGAGGCCTAAAGTTCAACCGTTTTGTCCTACACTTTTCGCCAGGTGAGCCTTAAGGGGAGGCCTTACCCTCCCCCTGCCGAAAAATCCGATTCGGAGGTCAAAAGAAATTCTTCAATGGGAACAGCAGGGCAATCCCAAGTCAGAGTCAGCGAGTGGAGGTCCCACAAGGACAGCACATCCTACAAAAAAAAAAAAGAAAAATACCCATTTTAACATTTCACGTGACACGTTAAAGAGTACTTGTCACAATTAGAGTTTGTCCTCACTGTACAGCCAGAATGGAGCCTGGAAAATACTTTTTAAAATTTATTTATCAATGGTTATTAAACCTGGCTTACTGAAGATGTGGGAAACAGCTCTCCCATTGAGCTATTTCTAAAATCAGTGCAAACATACGTGCCTCATTGTCTAAGACGAATAGCAAGTTCTCCAGAACTTGAAGCTTCTTTGCAGCTGGAGAAGAGAAGAGACACATCAAAACACAACAGGTAAATTTCCTACTCAGAAAGCCAAGCATTTGAAAAACAAACGGTAAGGGCCCCAAGGACAGCACTGAAAATAACCCTCCTGCTAATTGGGAAGAGCTTTAGAAGGATGAGCAAATCTATCAAAACTTAAAAAAGAAAAAAGATTTGGGGCAGGGCGAGGAAAGTACTTTGCCGGACTGTTAGCAATGAAAGACTATAAATCACACCTTCCTTATACTTTCTCTGGGCTTAAACAGAATCCCCTCCAAGATAAATTAAATTTTTAAAAAGCCAAAGAAAAATAAACAAAACAATCAGCATATGTGTCAACTGAAAAGATACTCCTTTGGTCTTTTTAGCTGCCAGAAAAAGGGGGAAAACAGTGCATTCCTTAAGTGCCTAGATAATCGCCCTGGCAGCCCAAAGTTGTCGGAGCGCAAGAATATTACTGGAGAGCATGATTGATGACTCTGGGCTATGGATGTGTCCCATTGGAGAATATACATCCAGGGGGTGGGGGGAAGACCAGGGTCAAGGGGGAAATGATATATTTTAGGGTCAGCTGCATCCAAGTAACACCAACATGGCCACTTCTAATACATCAATTTTATTTTCTCTGAGATGCGGCTGGAGACTTATGATTTGAATGGGGGTGGATTTGCTGGAGTCCTGAGGATATGATCACCTGCATTACACAGGGAGTCCTCCACTTACAACAGTTTGCTTAGCAACCGTTCAAAGTTACAATGGGACTGAAAAAAAGGGAGTTGTGACCATTGTTCACAGATGACTCATATTTATGACGGCCGCAGTGTCCCCGGGGTGGTGGTCATGTAATCCCCTTTTGCACCCTTCTGACAAGCAAAGCCAATGGGGAAGCCAGGTTCGCTTCTTAACCGTGTTAAGGGCTACCCGTATGAATTAACCCAAACAATTCAGGCATTTTAGACCGTATTTGTCCTTTTAAACAAGCCTTGAAGACTTTGAGCCCGGTAAAAACCTGCCAGGCTGAGAATGCCCGAATCCCCTACCTTGAATGAGGCTTGAATCACCAACATTTTGAATGGAGACCATCTTTTTATCAGGATTCACTTCCCATACCGACATCGCACAGCTGCCAATCCCCTTTAAGAAAGCCAGGGTTGATATTAGAAACCTTTTGCTTCAAGGCAGAAGTTTGCAAACCAAGCCAACCCCTGTTTCATCTCAGGCAAGCATCTAAAACAGTGGTCACCAACCAGTGGGCTGGGGACCACTGGTGGTCCGCGAGAAAATGTTGGTGGTCCGCAGAGAAATGTCCCCCCCCCAAAGCAATTAATCCAGGCTGCGCGGGAACACAAGGCTGCATCGCCCACCCGCTGGCCCCCACCTTTCGGCCGAGCGCAAACCTTGAGTAGAGCCACGCGAGCTGGAACTGGAAGATGAGACCAACGGCGGGGGAAGGAAATCCACCCCAGGGTGGCTTGCTGACATTGGTGGGGAAGTCAGTCCCATATTCCAGAGCTGCCATGGACTGGAGGAGCAGCTGCTCCAGGATGACCCAAGGGCCAGTCCTGTGACTCCTGCAGCTCTGGAACATGGGACTGACTTTCCCACCAACGTCAGCAAGCCACTGTTAGTCAAAACTCATATTAGTTGTCTGCAGGATTTAAAATTATGAGTTTGGTGGAAACTTTTGAGGTCCAAAAGGTTGGCGACCCCCGATCTAAAAGGCTACCTCCTCAGACCAAGGCACCTCAAGACAGGTAGGTCCTGCACAAATCCGAAGTTTTGCCAACTTTTCCTACCCCGAATTCAGGGCTACGCGCAGAAATGACCATGTCATAATCTCCACGCTTTTGAAAAAAAGCCAGTTGAAATTGTACCTTAATCCAACATTCAAATAATGTTTGTGTTACCCCTATTATCAGCACAAAGGTGTTGGCGGTGCCCTTCGTCACAGAAGTAAAGCAGCCAGCAGTGTGATAATCTTCTACTGAAATGAAGCAGGTTTCCACCTGACTTTGTAACTGTTAAGACAAGATAGCCATTCAGAGAGTTTAGCAATAATAATCCAGGCTTTAGGTAAAATCTGAGACAATCAAAAGAATTCAAGCACAAAAACCTCTCAGTTCCTCAAATCATCTATTAAAGATGCGTATCATTTACTTTTTGAAGCAAGAGGCATGCTCAGCTGGGCCTAAATGAAGCATGGTTGAGCTTTAGCAGGTACTGTGTGAAAAGAATGCTTCTTAAATTGGCATTGGACATCTGCTGTTTTTATGCATCCCTCCCTTGGCAGCGCCTGGCAAATCTTGCCAACACGAATCGTTTTTGTACTGATGTCCCCAGAACAGCCAGAAATAGACCTCACCTTGAAGGATATGTTATATTTTCAAATGATACAACTGGCTTTCTGCCTCGTGAATAGAAACATCCATCAGAAAGGCAGAAAAGGGAGGTCTAAATTTGGAAAATGCAGGCACACCTGGCTCTGAGTCTCACTGAGATTTTTTTAAAAGCAACATTTACAATACTAATAATGATCAAAAGCCTCGGTTACCTTCTTAGCAGCATTGACGTCCATTTCCGTAATGGCTGCACAAAGGAAAAACATTCATATTTTATCAGAAATACTTTAGAAAAGCTTTCTATAACGTCATTTCATCATACCTTTGTTCAACATCTCAATTTTTCAGAAATACTTATCCCTCGTGCAGCAGTGACATGTTGCTCTGTAGCATTTCAGGCAGGCAAAGAACAAACAGGAAAAATACAAAGCTAAACATAAAAATTGATAGCTGAGACAATGTAGAAGGACCCATGGCAAGTCCCCAATGGCTACCATTTTCCAAGAAAACTTGGTGCCAATTTGGCTCAAATCTGGAAATCACAATTGTGCCCGTGGCTATCAAGCTTCACAAAACACCCAGGAAAAACACACAAGGGCTGAATCACACAACAGCTGTGACACATGAATGCAACTGCCACCAGCTGTATCTGCAAAATTCAGATATCGGTGTACTTAGAACAGAAAGTACGAAAAGGCAAGTTTTATCTCTTAATATCCTGTATGTTTGGAATCTACAAAGTCTTGGCTTACCTTTCTGAATGTTGGCAAGTGGGAGATGCATAATACAGAAAAAACCTTTGCTAGTCAGAATAAATGCATGATAGGTACCTATAAATTAAGCAGAGAACATATCAAGTAGCATGCCCACCCCAGATTACTCCATCTGTGTACTTTTGAGTCAAGGAATACCTAATCTCTAACTATGAACAAGGAATCAAAACAACTCCGCTTCCTCTGAACGCTGAACCAAGGCCAAAATAATTACATTGGGTATATAAACAGAAGCCCAATTTTAAGGTTTTGCAGAAGAAACCACAAGGCAGCAAGATCCTCACGGTTTTCTTCATGGGCCAAATTCTGATTTGTGACCACCTCAACTTCCAAAATATACTTTCTAAGGTACCCATCTTACCTTCTACAGAACTGTCCATTTCCAGAATGAGATCCAAAAACACCTTTTCATCGAAAGGACTTTGAACTAACGCCTAGATGTGGTTTCACAAAAAGAAAATGCATCATTGTAATGACAGCTGGAAGTTGGGAGGCACTAGAGTTAAATAATGATTTTATGTATCCTCGTATACTGATGGAGGCTGAACCTTCCAAGGGTATCTGGTTCAGTTTGTTATGAAAAAGTAAAAAACAAAACTTCAGAGGGGGCACAAATACGAGAGTTTGTATTTTCTATCCCATCAGCACAGGAGTGTGAAGGAAGTAGAAGTCTTTAATTCCATTTTTAAATTAAATCACGGCTGTGATTAATTGTTATTAGAAATACTTGTATTGAAATACAAGTTAATTGTATTTCGGAGAATTACAAAAATTAGGGACCGACTTTTTCTTACAGTTGATTTTTTGTGAAAAACAAAACTTTCCGTCTCTTTACAGATATGCTAAAAGGGAAACAGGACTAAGGAATGGGTGAGCTCAGAACTTCCTTACGTTGTGCTAAAACTATAGCTCAGCATTCTGTACCTTTATTTCTCAAATAAAAGAGGCAACATGTTTTACAAGAACGGGCAAGAAATAAGCAACCTGCCTTAGTTAGCACGGTCTGCTTTGAAGATACTTGAATCAGGTGTAAGCTCCCGCTTCTTTCACCTGCGACGAGGAACTGGCCTTCTTGACACAAGCCAACAATGTCCACCTCCGTTTCTGAAAGGTTTGAAAAGCTAGTCACATGTTATTGTGGGTGCTGGTGAGAACCCCAAAAAGAAAACACTGCAGTATGGTGAATTTAAAAACAACCACAAGATGACTAAAAGATACTCTGGGAAACTGCAAAAGCCGTAAACATGCCGTTTCCATATTATTCAACTTAAGACATTTTTCAGCAGTAATTCTACATGATCATCGGTCTGTCTGTCTATCCCATCCATCCATCCACAGTATCTCCCTCCCTCTCTCTCTCATCATCTATTTTATATGCCATCCATCTCACTATCCAACCATCCATCTCTCTCTTTCTCTAATATCTCTGTCATCTCTCTCTCGCCTGCCTGCCTGCCTGCCTGCCTGCCTGCCTGCCTATCTATCTATCTATCTATCTATCTATCTATCTATCTATCTATCTATCTAATCCATCCATCCATGGTATCTCCCTCCCCCTTATCATCTATTTTATATGCCAACCATCTCACCATCCATTATCTATCTATCTATCTATCTATCTATCTATCTATCTATCTATCTATCTATTCATATCATCTTTCAATAAAAAGGAACACAGGAGTAAAATACAAAACATGGAGTATAAAATCCAAAATATTAAACAGGAAGATTACAGACATATATATATATCTAAGTTTGCAAATATATACGTTTACTTCATCTGCCGCAGAGATCCATAGTTCCTGGCCTCAGCTGGAAACTCACCAAAATGAATAAACATTTGAAGAGACTGACAAATATTGTCAAGTACAACCACCGTCCTGTCAGCCACCAGAACGCAGCCATCGCTCAAATTGTAGGCATTTAATTCCGGGTTAGATAAAACCTGAACAATTAAAAAAAAGGAAGCAGTGAAAGTCCACGTAGACGGATCGAATAAAAAAGCACACAAGGAACAAATGAGCTCTGCGTCCTTGTTATATGTGTGTCAACAGATTAAAACAAAAGAATTAGTGCAGCTGTCAACAACTAATGCACATTACAACTATACATCAATGGTAGTCCTCAGGTTACAACCATAATGGAGTCTGGAACATCAAATCTAGGTTGTAAGTCCCCTTTTTCAGGTTGGCCGTAACTTTGAAGTCGCTAAGTGGCCAGTCCTAAGTCGAGAAAAACCTGTACTGCTATATAATAGAGTTGTAGGCCTGTGCATTTCTCTTTTATAGTTACTAGATCTTTGGATGGAAATTAAAAAGAGATCTCACAGCAGCAGCACTCTCAGTTGCTGCACCGGTTATGTTTTTCTGGGTCAGAGAGCGACCGGCCACCATGCAACCCAGAGAAGACGCAGCAGCATCATGTGCTTGTCCTGATTTGAGCCTTGTGGCTTTCCACTGTCCCCAGAGCCCTTGTGATGGGGGTCCTTAAGGCTGTCCTACCTTTTTGGATGAAGTTATTTTCACCAGCGTGTTCATCTGATAGAGCGCGCTGCCACATTCTTGCCTGGATTGAATGCTCAGCTGCCCACTTCCTGTATCGTCACTCGTCAGGAGTTCAACATCATCCCACATCTTCAGTTAGGATGACGTTCTGTCCAGCCAAAGTCAGAAGACAAACAAATGAGGCCGTAACGTGCATTAAAGCAAAGGAAGCTTTTAAATGGCGGCCTGGCTTTGCAATGTTGCAGGATCCAACCTGGGTCGATCATCGGTGACCCACCCAGATCGAATCCTTCAACGTTATGCTGGGACACGTATATTTGCCTTCATTCGTGAGTTTGCAACATCACCAATTTATTGGGGGGAACTTTCCTCAGTGCAGGAAAGTTAGGATTTTTGTTTTACAACCAGTGTGAATTTCTAAATCTCGTCCCGCTTCAAGCAAGCTGCGTGGACTTTTTTTAAAGCCCACTGAGAAGCATAATCAATAACTTTCACTTGATGCTCCAGAGCTCCATTTCTGTAAAATTAATATTTTCCCCTTTAAACCTGCCAATAAGCACCTGCAGATGCATTCAATGGCCACAGGTAATAATGTCGTTCTGGATTGCACGTCTCTGGTTTTAACCATGGATTTTTGCAAAGCCCATTTAATTTTTTTGATAGTGACTTTTATTTTATATTAAATCAAAGCAAAAGAGAAGCTATCAATCAAAACAACAGACATCACATCCCAAAATATGGGGTGGGGAGACGGTTTGGTGCAACCCCAGTGGGAGGACCTTTTAGTACTATATATATATGTATGTATGGAGAGAGAGAGGGAGGGACGGACGGAGAGAGAGGAAGAAAGAAAAGAAAGGGAAAAAAGAAAGAAAAAGGAAAGGAACCAAGGAGGCAAGGAAGGAAGGAAAGGAAAGAAAGAAAAAGACAGAAAGAAAGAAAAAGAAAAAGACAGAAAGAAAGAGAGAAAGAAAGAAAAAGAAGGAAAGGAGGCAAGGAGGCAAGGAAAGAAGGAAGGAAGAAAAGAAAATATATATATATATATATATATATATATTTCCCAACCGGTCTCTTCCCAGGCTGGGCAAAGCTTCCCCGGGTGAACTCCCACCTGTCGCCCAGCTCTTAACGGGCGTCCGGCAAGACCAGCCCACCAGCGGGTCACATCTGCCCACTGACGCCGCTCCCGGCTTGGAAGGAGGAGACAAATCAAATAAATAAATCAAACAAATAAATAAGGAAGCCACGCAGCGACCGAACCGCCCGGAAGTTCAAAGGGACCTTTTGGATTTGGCGGGAGTTCTCCCTGCGGTCCCTAGGCGGGGCTTATTGGCTACGGCGGCCCGCGACGGCCAAACTTCCCCGCGAGAACGGCGGCCCCAAGCAGGGGAGATAGGAAAAGAGTAGAGGTGTCCTTCGTCCGTCGTGATTCCCTTTTGCTTGTGTGAGGGGCACTTGGGGGCTCATTCCACAGGCTCTCTCGAGGTCATTCGGACCCCAATTCATCAAAGGGCAAAACTGAGGAGGATTGGGCGCAACCGAGAAAAATCACTCCGACATATCAAGGGAGGTTATTTTCTCTTTATTAAAGAAAACAAAATGGGAAGAGAGCGATCAGATCATATTTCTGTTTAAATGTTACGGCCCCTCTTCTTTAGGGCGGGAGAGCCCTAAAAAGAGCCAAAGCAGAGAAACTATCAGCAGCCCATTCCTACAAGGTATATCTCTCTGTTCCCTCGTCCGCGCAGGCGCAGAGGAGCTGTTCTCCCTCCCGCCGCTCTCCCGGCTACATCCGGGCATATCCCAAGCAGGGGGCGGGGCCGAGCTGAGAGGGTTGCTCCCCAAGTCAGTTGCGGAGGCGCCGCGCGTCGCTCGCTGAAGGGGGGTCGAAGCCGCGGAGGAGCCGGAGGTCCCGCTCGGGGCCCGCTTCCCCTCCCCTGCACCCCGGCATGGCGGTGAGGCTCCCCGGACGGCTTCCCGGGTTGGCGGAGGGCGAGGCCCAGGCGGCGGGCGGAGCCGCCTTGGATGGAAGGCGCCAGACAAGATGGCGCCCGGCCGCCATGATGGGCCTCCGTGAGGGGGAGGGGGAGGAGGGAGGCGGTACCCCTCCCCCAGCGCGGCTTCTCGAAGCTTCTCTGGGGGGGGGTCCGGGCCTCGAACCGGGTGCCTCTCCTGGCACCCTCATGGGGAGAAGCGAGTGGCGGCATCCCCAGGTTGGGCTGACACGCCTCATACACGTGTGGATGGTGGGGGGGAGGGCTTTTTGTGGGGTTAAAGCGGGTATCGATGGGTGTGGATGGGTGGATATAGATAGATAAAAAAGAAATAGAGACAGGTAAAAGAGAGACAGATATAAATGTATATAAAAAGACAAAAGAGATATAGATAAATATAAAAAGATAGATAAAAATAGTTATAGAAGTATATTAAAAAGATAAAAAGATAAAAAATAAAGATATAGATATGTAGAGTTATATAAAAAATTAGACATGATAGATATAGTATATAGAGGTATATAAAAAAGGCAGATTAAAGATAAATAGAGGTATGTAAAAAAGAAATAGTGATAAAAGATGTGTATATAGATACACACACACAAATAGATGTGTGTATGTTTGTGTAGGTAGATATAGATGTATATATATATACATCTTAAGTATGTATTGACATTTATGTATGGATCTGAAGCCTTTTTAAAGCAAATGTTATAGGATGTGGAAAAGATGCAAGATGCAAAAAAGATGTGTTTATGGATGCAAAGGCTTGGGTGGGGGAGGGCTGTTTAGGGTTTATTATGGGATGGGGAGAGGAGACCAGGCCCATTTGCGGCTCTTTTATAAATATAACTCTTAAGAAAAGTAGTTGGCATGCTGGGCACATGTGAATCTTTTATATATGTATGTTTGTGTGTATATATAAGATTCACATAAGATATATATATGGATATGTATATATGGATGTATATGTGTGGCAGATTGAGGATAAAAAAAGAGGTGCCAGTAGGACAGTTTGGCTTCTGCCCTCTGTAGCTGCTCCTGATGGAAGAGGAGGATGCCAGTGTAAGGCTACATTAATTGTTTTAAGGTATCTTTTTGTGACTCTGGGGTCCTGTCTTCTCAGGGGAAAAGAAAGGGGGGGTGCCCTATCTCCTTTATTTGTATTTCTTCATGCTGTGTGTTCTCTTTGATGTTTTGAGTGTAATTTGTGAAAATGATAACTCTTACAGGGTAACTAAGGTGGAATGAGTAATACACCAATTTGCAGTTGAATTAATAGCATCAAGTTCCAACAGCTTTCTGGGTGGGGGGGTCTATTGACTTCAGAGGGAGTGTATTATATAAGTAAATATTTTAACCTGGACCTCAGAGACTTTGGAATAAACACATGATTTAGGTTGCATAAAATTAAGTGTTTAGGAGCTTATGGTTCCTTAGCATTTATTTAGCAACAATGTTTTTTTATATTTTTATCGATTGGTTGATAATGCCATTGTAATGGCATATAATGGTATTCTAAGTTGCCATTGTTAAATGTTTGTGACCTGGTTTTAAAGCTCTTGGGGTTGTACAGCTCCAGTTAAGTGCTATACTCTCAGCTGGGGCTTAATTTGTTTGGAATATTCCTAAAATATAAACAGGTTTTCCATCCCAAATAAAGCACAGCTGTCATAAAATCCTTTTTTTCTATCTAGTTTTTCACACCTATCTAGTTATTCATTCAGCCTGATAAGAAATTATTCAATGACAAAATTGTGTTATTCAGACTTGCTGCAATAGTCCGTGAGGAGGGTAGTTCAGTTTCTAGAGAAAGCTATTAAGGGTTGTGTACTTCAGTGTGAAGGAAGTCAGACATATTGTTTATGGTTGGTAGCGTAATATGTACTGTAGATGGAGTAATTTAAAGAACTTGAGGTAGCGTCCCATGGCTGACAGAAGAGTAGTAGACAGTCACTACTGCAAATCTTAAAAGTTATTTCATTTTAAATTAGGCTAGTGATTCTGAGCGAGAGGCAAATCCCCCAGAGAAATCATCTCCTGAGAGAGAAAAGAAAAAGGAACGATCAGATGCATCCAGTTCACCCAGAACTTCAAAACACCATTATTCAAGGTCACGTTCCAGATCAAGAGAAAGAAAACGAAAATCCGGTATGAAAGTCTCTACCTGTTTGTTAAATTTTGCTAGTGTACACACACCCCCTTGTAGCTTAATGGTTGTCTTAATTAAGGTAGTAATTTGTTAAAATCTCTGTCACTTTAAAATAAACATTTCAATTCAAAATGTAACTTTTTGGAATGTAAGCCATAAATGATAACGTTCTATATTCAAGATAGAATGGTGAATTAGTTAAATAGACCTCAGAATTATGCTGAGAGCCTTGTATCAAGGAAGGGGGTTGCAAATATTAACAGTTCCAACTATTTTAAATCTGTAAAATGGCTTGAGTGTTAATATCATTGGGATTGGAGCTTATGTCAAT
Source organism: Naja naja (assembly GCA_009733165.1). NCBI lineage: Eukaryota > Metazoa > Chordata > Lepidosauria > Squamata > Elapidae > Naja > Naja naja. The sequence goes on from CM019165.1 coordinate 1,616,083, forward strand.
GGGGGTGATTTTTTAAAAACTATATTGGGTGACTAATAGATGCTTTCTTCTTTAGATAATGACGGGAAAAAATACAGAAGTCGGAGCAGAAGCAAAGAGGTAATTAATACTTTGTAGTGCTTGGGTATTTGTGCAGGACATATTTACAAGTATGTCATAGCATGTATAAATCTTAAGATATAATTGTCTAAATGGTAAGTACCCCAAAAAAAGTAAATTCAGAAAGTGCTTGGAGTGAGAAGCATGAATGAAACCATCTTTATAACAAAAAGGTAATAGTTGACCAAAAAAAAAATTCATGTGGAGATTTACTGTGCAAAATACCATGATAAAATTTTTAATATAATTGATTCTCACAGAGCTTCCATTCACCAGAGTTCAGCTAAGCATTTGCCAAATTCTTTGCCCATCTCATTTCACCACGACCCTCAAGTTTTTTGTCACTGTTTGGGTGAGGACAAAATTGGAGTTGTCCTATGGTGGGGTTTGTCCATATGACAGGAGGCACAGAGATGGAAATAAATGGTTTTGAAGGCAAAGTGAGGGGATCGAGATGAGGAAGCCATTGTTAGGAACATGGCTAGGGGAATGACCAGCCTCTGGTACAGAGAGGGTTTCAGCTCAGGAGCATCAGCAGTAACTAGAACATTCTGCTAGATAGAGCATTAGATGAAATTTCTTTAGGTGGGATCAGAGATTTCCCCCCCCCTTTGCAATGGAAGCTCTGTTTAAAAAAAAGTAGGAGAGTATTTGTGAAATTGACTATATTGTTTAGATCACATGATAACATTTCTATAATAAATCATACTCAGCGTGCTAATGCGCGAAGAGACTGAACTGAAGACGCTCCAGACTCAGATAGCAAAATTATAAGCCTACTTCATGATAAGGTAACTATTAGTAATTCAAACTCATATTTCCCTTGCAAAGAAATTTAAATCAGTTTTATTGGATATAATGGTGTTTTTAAAGTACATGCTATATGTTTAGAAGACTATTCCGTTATGTTTTCAAAACGTATTTCCCTCGTAATGCAGAAATAGTTCAAACTAATTAAGAACTCTACTATTTTTGATTTTAAATTCCAGGGGAATAACTGCTGTTAGAATTTGATTTTTCTGTTAATGTTTGACCCAGTATTTTTAGGTAATTGTCCTAATTTGTAATGCTTAAGGACTAATTCCTTAATTGTCCTTTGGGAGATAGGGTGGCATATAAGACCAAATAATTAATAAATAAATTAATTAATTAAGTAAAGGGTTATTCCTAGTTCTCCTAGTAATTTTACATGTTCCAAAAAAGGAGGAGGATAGAATAATATGGACATCACACAGTATTGGAAAAACATCCACCACAGTCCATAAATATACTTCTACTTGACAGTTGGGTTTGTTCCACCTTTGTGAGCTTTTCCCATTTTCAGTACGCAACAAGAAGTACACTTTATACTCCTGTTTTAACCTTCAGTGGGTACCCAAACAGTTCCATATTAAAATTTAGCCATAAAAGTTAAACTACTAATAATTGTGGTGGCTTAACATTTAGAATAAGATGGTGCAATGAATGAATAAGTAAAAGGTTGAATTATATGTGTGTAATATTGGCTTTGAGTGAGGTTACTAGGACCTGAAAGATGTAAAGAATTACATGAAAATGTTAAGGATTTCCTGTGCAATTGCTTCTAAGTTCCACTTCCAGTTGAATTGATAGAGGGAAATGCATCTGGGTAGTAAAAGTACAGAAAGGGAAAGTTGCAGAGAACCTTTGCCCAAATTTTTAGAGAACTAAGCACTGAATGGTAAAGTGTCTTATAAAGAGCCCAGATTGTTGCAGATTCAAAACATGATCTGGCTTGAACGCTGGTTACCTGACAGACAAGATTTTGGGCTGGGGATCCACTGTACCACCAAACCTCAGTTTGGCTGTTGTAGGGAGGATGGCCTGTAAATCTCCTGCCATGTTGCTGGATGAGCTTTTTAAAGATTTCTCTGGGGTGCCGAGAGAGCAGCGTGTTTTCTTTGTGGACGAGGCCATCAAACCCTCAGAACAGCTGTTCTGTCTCGTGATGTAAACCTGGCTTGTGGCAGGAGATGTTTTAACCTTGTGGACCAAGATTTAAGTCAAGCGGGGGGGCGGGGGAATAGTAGGTTCACCTCTGCAACATTACGTAGATGGTGGTGGTGGTGGTGTTAAAGAGATCTCAGTTGAGTGGGGCCACGCTCCTAAGGTTACTAATGTTGCATCTTCAACAACGTATCATTCTTGATCTTCTAATGCCCATACTAACTCTTTTTGTTGCACTATTTTCCTGAAAGAACCAACTTCTTCTTAAAACAGGCACGAAGACATGGGTCCAAAGAGAAGTCCTCCAGGAAGCAGAGGCCCGAAGAGCATAATGACAAAGACCACTCTTCAGATAAAGGGAGAGAGAGCCTGAACTCTTCGGAGAATGGCGAGGATCGGCACAAGCGCAAGGAGAGGAAGCCCTCCAGGGGACGCAGCCATTCAAGGTCTCGTTCGCGGGAAAGGTAGACTCCTAGTTTCCTTCTGGGTGATTAGTTTGGAGAGGATCCCAGAGACCGTTGACCCCGCTCGCAAAAGAAGGGGAACCATGAATTTGCCTACTTGGTGAACGTTTTTGTCTTCTCAACAAGCATGCAGTGGGGGGTAGAACATTATGTGTCTTTGCAACTGGATTTTGTGGTCGTCACAGGTTAACAATTCACATAGTGACTCCAAGGGCATTGAAAAAAGTGACTTACGACCATTGTTCACACTTACGACCATTGCAGCATCCCCGTGGTCATGTGCTTTACATTCGGATGCTTGACAATTGACTCACATTTATGACAGTTGCAATGTCCTCTGTGTGTGTGTGAGAGAGAGAGACATCCCCTTTTGGGAACTTCCGACAAGCAAAGGAAACGGGGAAGCCAGATTCACGTAACAACCGTGTGGCTAATTTTAACAACTGCAGGGATTCACTTATCAAATGTGGCAGAAAAAGTAGTAAAATGGGGCAAAATTCACTTGACAGATTTGTCACTTAGCAACATAAATGTTGGGCTCAATTGTGGTTGTAAGCCAAGGACCACCTGTATTTGTTTCTTCAGCCTAGATCCAAACTCTTATACTTAACTAGATTGAGGATTGCTTTTCTTACAATAGTCACACCTTCTGCCACTGATTTTTCTGTAGAATAGCAATGCTGACTTGTGTTTCTGCACTCCTTCCAGGGGAATATCTGCTAAATAATATAAGCCTAAAGACTTTCTCAATTATCTTTTTTTTAAAAATACTCTAAGCAGAATATAAAGCAGATAATACTTTTATTTGCGGGTAATTAAACAGAATAGTCGAGCTTGGAAACATTAACAGGGATTTGGCTTGTGATTCCAGGCGGCACCGTAGTCGAAGCCGCGATAGAAAAAAATCCCGCTCCCGAAGTCGAGAGAAAAAGCGGCGTGTGAGATCCAGATCTCGATCCAAATCCAGACACAGGCATAGAAGTCCCAGCAGAAGCCGAACCAGGAGTCGGAGCAGGTGTGTTGATGCTTTCTAAAGGATAAAATGTAGAGGGAGTGACAGGGAGTGGGAGAACATGCTGCTGTTCAGGCTCCTTTCTGGCCTGATGTATAATTGTGAAGGAAGGAAAAACGAACCTCTGTGGTTCTGAACAGGGAAAGAAAGAAGAGACCCGAAAAACCACGAAGGTTCAGCAGAAGCCACAGCCGAACTCCGAGCCCCCCGCCTTTCAGGGGTCGAAACACAGCGATGGATGCTCAGGAAGCCCTGGCCAGAAGGTACTACGAGGCACATTTTGATTTTTCTTTGACATTTTTTCTAAGATGATTTTCATCACACACACAGACACACACACACACAGACACACACACACATATATACTATTAATCACTGTGAAACTGGAAGTGGGAAAGTACTTCAGCCCCTTTGTCTTTCTCATCAAATGTATCTGTCGAAATCAAACTAAGAAGCAGCAGCAGAGAAAAGAACTAGGTAATCTTTGACTTGCATGCAGCTTTTTCAGCTTCTCCTTGCTGCTTTGTTTCTAAATGAACAGTACAGTACTGAAGTCGGGGAAGTGAGAAAAAACCCCTTTCACGTCTTTCTGCATTGTTCTTCCTAGGTTGGAAAGAGCAAAAAAGTTGCAAGAACAAAGAGAGAAAGAACTGGTTGAAAAGCAGAAGCAACAGGAAATGGTCGCCGGTAATTTTTTTTTTTAATTACATTTATTGCCCTTCTCCGAAGACTCAGGGCGACTTACAATTTTGGAGCACAACCCAATGCGCTCAGCAATAGCCTTCCTTCCATTGTATATGCCTGCTTATTACTAAGCGGCATTTTTACAAAGTCAGCTTATTGCCCCCAACAATCTTGGGTCCTCAATTTACCTACCCCAGGAGGATGGAAGGCTGAGTCAACCTTGAGCCTGGTGGGATTTGAGCCTGCACTAATTGCAGGCAGCTGGCACTTAAGTGCTAGGTGTTTAACAGCCTGAGCTACCAAGGCCCTATTAATTCAAAAGGTGGGGAACCATGAATTGAACTTCCCTTTAAAATTAATGGAGCTAATAACACAGCACTACTTTTATTTCATTTTGATCTCTCTCTGTAGACTTTCTATTCTTCTACCATTTTTAAAAATACCAGAAAAAGTAGGATGTTATGTATTTGGACAAAATCTGGTAAAGACTGTCTGCCAAAGGAGTTTGTACCAGTTTTTATGACTTGTGAAGCTGGCGTCTTAGACAGCCGGGTGCCTTTTGAAGAATAACGGTTTTCTTGGTTTCAGCGGCAGCTGCCACTGGCGGATCAGTCATCAATGTGGCAGCTCTCCTGGCGTCAGGGACACAGGTCACTCCTCAAATAGCCATGGCAGCTCAGATGGCAGCCCTGCAAGCGAAGGCTCTGGCCGAGACCGGAATAGCCGTTCCCAGCTACTACAACCCAGCAGCAGTGAACCCCATGAAGTTCGCCGAGCAGGAAAAGAAGAGGAAAATGCTGTGGCAGGGCAAGAAAGAAGGGGTAATTCTCCTTGCAGCTTTGTCTTGGATTGGTTACCCGTGGGGAGTCTGCACAGTAATGTTTTTGGAGGCAGATCAGGGCTACGCCTGGCTATGCAGCTCATGACACTTCGCAGTTTTTGGAATTCTAAGATGGAAATAACTTTGAAGGGCTCATTCACAGGGCCAGAAATGGCCCAGCTGATACAATAACTAGTTGCTAAATAAGCCCTTGTGCTAAAAGTTTGAGAGGGGATGAATGGCTTAGAGAGGAACGGTAAAAAAGATAACTACCTCATTGCGTGAGAAATCTTTTTCCAATTGCTACATGTTGGTTTTTGTTTTGTAGGATGAATATACTTCTATATGCAGACCTATAAAAACTCACTACTTTATGTTTTTATAGGATAAATCACAATCTGCGGAAATCTGGGAGAAACTGAATTTCGGAAATAAGGACCAAAATGTCAAGTTTAGGAAGTTGATGGGTATTAAGGTAGGTGTTTCTAAAATGGGCTATGTCTTTACGCCAGAAAGATCAGTGTGAAGAGATCTGTGTGGTCTTGGGCAAGGCCTACAGGCTAAGAAACAGCACCTCAGAGTGGTCCATGCAGTGAAGTCACATTCTCAGGGTAGCTGGATGAGTTAAGAGATAAGCTTAAACAGTGGAAAAATGCAGATATGGATTAAAATGATCTCCAGGGGATCTGATTTCATCCTGTATACACCGCAACTTTTCAGAGCAGACCTGGAGAAGCTCAGCTGGGGAAAAGACTGCTTATGCTGGTGAAAATTATGGGGACATTAACGGAGACTTTGCAGCAAAGCTTTGCCCCTGAATCTTTGTTGTGTGCTTTTGTCAAGCTGGATGCCGTGTAGAAGAGTTGGGTTCGGTGAGCCTCTCCGTTGATACTTCCCTTCTGTTTCTCCTAGAGCGAGGAGGAAGCCGGGGGTAGCGGTTCGGTGGACGAGGAGAGTTACAAGACTTTGAAACAGCAAGAAGAAGTCTTCCGCAACCTGGACGCACAGTACGAAATGGCCAGGTCACAGACGCACACCCAAAGAGGAATGGGGCTGGGCTTCACGTCTTCGATGCGAGGAATGGACGCCGTTTGAGGACAACGCCTTCGGGCAGCCTTGAGACTCCGACCGAGATTCCGTGGTTGAGATGTTGGCTTCCTCCTCGTTCACCGAAAGCTGGCATCCTAGCTTGCATGGGTGTTGACATTGACTTTTTATTTATTGACATTGCAATTTTTTTGTAAATACCAGATCAGTGATAACTGGTGTTCCATGTTGTAATCAGGTTATTATACTCACTTCCATTATACACACGCCAGAGCTCCAGAAGGACGCTTCTACTTTGGTTTCCAAACAGTGAACGGCCGAGGGTGAACTCGCCACACGGATATTTTGTGTCCACACCGTCTCTCTCGTGTTCTTTTTGTACTTTAAACTTGTACAGTTATTTTCAACTCTTGGAACATAAAAACACATTGTGTTGGTGTTAAAAACTAGCAGATCGGACCCGTTGGGTACATAAATGCAGTGCGACAACCTGGTTAATAAAACATGTTTTTTTTTCTCAAGTATTGTATTTAAGTTTAGTGGATAAATTATTTCACGCTTAATGTCACAAGAGTATATTTTTTAGATAAACGCTCATCCCGACGCAGGAAAGTAAGAGGATAGAATTTAAGTAGAAGACCAAGAACACTGCAGGTTATTTGTTAGCTATATCAAAATACTATATCCTAATTATGGTCATCTTTCTTACCCAACAATTCTTTCCTCCCCGATCTAAGTAGTTTTGTTCTGTGAACGCTCTAGTTGAATACTGTAGAGATAAACCCCTCAAAGATAACTGTGTTTTAATAGCCATTGCCAGATTAGGAAGTATTTTAACAGAATGTAAAAAGCGAAATGTAAACTCCCGTACAAATTTTAAATGTAAGGCAAGAGATGGCAGCAGTTGTAGAGGAAAGGACCTCAGGTATGTGAGGAAACAGCCTCTTATAAATAGCCAAAATTCGATATTGGCATCACCAATGCCGCGGGCTGTAGTTCTCAGTCCCCACTTTTAATCTGTTATTAAAGCAAGTTAAGACAGACTAATCCATCGTATTAAACCTCAATATCTCCCCACGCCCAATATAGGAAGTTGAGAATAGGGATGGCAGACAGATTAAAATCCCCAACGTGTTTGAGGATCAGGAGTGTTCAGAATTGCAGTTTTATTCGGAATTTGTGGCCGAAAACAAACCAGGAAGCGTGTGCTGTGATTGATGGTATCTGCAGAGGCAGTTTTTTTTATATCAAAGAGTAGCAGGTACTGATAATACTCTATTAAAGCGTTAAAAATATATATAACATGCATGGTCTGTTCTTAAATACATTTTTGGTGCAGCCGAATTGGCGGGCACCCCCTGTCCCATCATCCTGGGCTGGAGCAGCCACACCCATTCTCAATCTCAGTGCCGAAATGGTCCTCCGCTCCCAGCACGCACCGCGTTCAACTACAACTCCCGGCAACCTCGAGCCTCTCCTGGAGCCAATGGGCAGCCAGCGTAACCGTCGCCCAGTTGCATGCCGGGCGGCGTAGTCTTGCAAGGGCAGAGAGGTGGAAAAAGGCCTCGGCCGAAGCCCGAGACTGGGTTGAGCGGCGGAGCCCGGTCCTGAGCGCCTTCTCCGGGCCTCCCCGCGGAGGCGGCCTTCGCGTCCTCCTCCTCCTCGCGCCCCGCGCCTCGCCTCCCGCGCGCCAAGATGGCGGCCGAGGTGGACTTCGGCGACCGCGAGCTCTTCCAGCAGCTGGAGGCCGACGGGGAGGCGCCCTCCGCCCTGAGGCCCGGCCCGGCGGAAGAAGCGGCGGAAGAAGCGGCGGAGCTCCGCGAGCGGCTGAGGGACTCCGAGGAGACCGTTAGGCAGCTGCGGGCGGAGAATATCCTGCAGCCGGGCGAGGGCAGCACCTGACGGGCCGGGCAGGGAGCGGCCTTCCTGGGGGAGAGGGAGGCGCCGCTGAGGGAGGGGTCCCGGGCAGGCTTCGCTTCTCCGTCCCCCGCGTCCCCAGTGGGATTTTTTCCCCCAATCCCGATTAAATACAGGTAGTCCTCGATTCACGACCACAACAGCCCAGCCTTTCCGTTACTAAGCGAGACATTTGCTGAGAGTTTTGCCCGTTTCACGACCCCCCCTTTTTTGCCACCGTTGTTAAGTGAATCACTGCAGTCCTTCAGTTGGTTGCTCAGGGAGTCGGGCTTCCCCGTCGCAAAAGGGGACCGCCTGATCCCCAGGACACAGCAACCGTCATAAGTACAAGCCAGTTGCTAAGCGTCCTACTTTTGATCCAGTGACCACGAGGATTGCTGTGAAAAACGGTCACAAGTCACTTTTTCCGATGCCGTTGTAACTTCGAACGGCCACTAAATGGATGGCTGTAAGTTGAGGACTGCCTGTTGATAGGAAAGCAGTTGGGGTACTTTGGGCCTGTCCCCTCTCTCAGCCCAACCCACCTCACAGGGTTGTTTGGGGGGCAAAGTAGGCAGGTGGGTTTATTTAACAGATTTATAGACATCCTCTCTCCCAGAGCATCCCTGGGTGGAGTACAATTAAAAACTTAACCATGTATACATATATCTCATTAAAAGGCATATAAGAATATTTATAGGAGGCAGTTGCAACAAGAATGGAATAATTTAAAGCTAGATAGGTGGAGGGAAGAGCCTTCAATGGGCTAATTTATAAAGTGATAATAGTGGGATAATAATAAAATAACAACAAACAACAAGAACAATAATAAGGCCACTTTACTGGGATCTGCTCGCATAATCCGCTGACACATCATGCAGTCCTAAACACTTGGGAAGTGTTTGACTAGTGATTTATGATACGAAATCCAGCATAGTTACCTCATTTGTTTTTTGTGAAAATAATAATAAATAATAATATTAATATTAATAAAAAACAACTAATCCCAAGTTTGTGTGGCAAGTTCTGGGCGAGTAGCCAAAGGCAGGTCTTCAAATTCTTTTCAAAGGCCAGGAGGTTGGGGAATTAAGTATTTTCTCTGCCTTGAGTCATATGTTTAAAAAAAGTGGGATAAAATAATAATTAAGGAGGACTGGAGAGAGGAGGCTGCAGGGATTCTCCTGGCTTCACTCCCTGTTATCCTGCTTGCAATTCCTTAATCATTTTCACATCAGGAACTCAGAAGGAAACTGAACATCCTGACTCGACCAAGGTAGGTTTCACCCTCCCCATTATTTGCAATGTTTTGAACAAGGAGAGGGTCCTTAGGTTGATTTGTAATGGTTGGTCAAGGCTATGGAATGCATTAGAAGAGATTTATATGAGAGATCCAGGGAGGAAACCAGAGCTGATCTCTCTCCAAGCTCTCAAAACTATCTTCTTAGTGTAAAAATAACAGAAGGTAAAATAGAAATGAAAGAGTTGTAACATCTGATGAATTGACACCACAGTTATTCTCTAAGGGTCAGGAAATTACTTTCATATTGTAAACTTTATGCTTTCTTCTTTTAGTGGACTAACAGTGGATGACTGTAAACTTGATGGACCTTTGTTACAGATCTTGTTCATGAATAATACCGTTTCAAAGTGAGTACCATCCTTGTATTGCTTGAATTCATTTTCAGAATGGCATTCCTCTTAGACTAGAAGACTTGTGGACCTAGATTTACAAGTATGCTGGATTCCTGCTAAAGGAGATTTTCCATTGGTAGCTGCCCATGTTTGGTAGATTCGTGTTTTTCATTGTTTAAGAAAAATGGAAGAAATTTGTAGTACGTTTTTGCAGTAAAGGAGAGTGGACATTTAAAAAAAATAGTTTCCCTGTGTCCAAGATTTTAAATGTTTGGGATTTGTTTCTATATGCAGTACGGAAACAAATCTGAATTTGTTCAATGCTAGCAGAAATCTACCAATTTTTTTTTAATTACCTGTATAGCTTTCGCTTTGGGAATTCAATCCACCTGTTCTTTTGTACCAGAGAAGTTTGTGGCACAAAAACGTTAGCATTCATTATGTATAAATGCAGCATCAGAAATCCTTAGTCTTGTCCTGTTGGCTTTAAAAAATTAAACAGAACAATCGATCCGTTCTATATTCTGATCATCTGTTATATAGGCAATATCATCAAGACGTAGAAGAGTTTGTTTCCAGTTTAGTTCAGAAATACGAGGAGCGGCAGAGGAGTGAATTGGACAAGACCTGCTTCAATGTTAAGCCTCAGGTATTTGTCTCTTGATGGGCTTATTCTTTTATAAAAGTTCTTTTCATCATGTGATGAAAGATAACTTGTATGTCTGTCTTAGAGATCACCTATTTCTGTTCATGGGGCTGGCCTGTCACAAACCCCTCACTGTGCCAATACTGCTGGACTTGATTGAAGAACGCTGATTTAACTTTGTAAACTTGGTTTTCATTCTGTTAGCCTTCTAGCTTTGTCCTGGAAGAGGATCAAAAAGTAACAAGCTCAAATGTGTCCAAAAAAGTCAAAGAGGCTTTTAGCGTAAGTTCTTTTTCTTTCTGTGTTGTGAGTGGTTTGAGTTTTTTTTCTAGTTTATGGCATTAGGAAATGATTGGTAACTGATAAAGGAGACCTATGTAAATTTCATTTTTTTTGTTCTTAGTCCTGTCACTTTGTTTTCCATTAATTGGTTGAACGTAAAAATACTACTTGGGAATCTCCATATTCTCAAGCCATTTATTTAATGTACTTAATTATGTCAGAACTTGATATTTGTGAAATATTTAAGTACATTTTTAGTTGCTGTTTTAGTCTGATCAAAATACTGACGCTTTTTGACTCTTTCTCCAGGTTGTAGGAAGTGTTCTCTATTTTACCAATTTTTGTCTTGATAAACTGGGGCAGCCTATATTAAATGAAAATCCTCAGCTCACGGATGGATGGGAAATACCCAAGTATCCTATTTAGTTAACTGTTTTTCCCTTTTCCTCTCAAGCCTTGCTACTTAATGCAATAAGTCTGAAAGAGATTGGGTTCCATTGATATACCTTCCACATCTCAGGGCCCCAAGTCTCCCATCATTGGTTTGAATCAAACGTTTCCACAGGGGGGAATTTCCTGCTCTGATTTAAAATGCTGTCACACTGTTGCATTTCTGGAAAGGCAGGGGGCTGACATTAACAGAATAACAGAGTTGGAAGGGACCTTGGAGGTCTTCTAGCCCAACCTGCTGAGGCAGAAAACCTGGACCATTTCAGACACATGATTGTCCAGTCTCTTCTTAAGAACTTCCAGGGTTGGAAGACCCACAACTTCTGGAGGGAAGCCATTCCACTGATCGATTGTTCTCCCGGTCAGGAAATTTCTCCTTAATTCTAGATTGCTTCTCCTTGATTGGTTTCCATCTGCTGATGATCCATTGATCAGACAAAATTTGCAGAGAACAGAAACATCCAGCCTTGAGACTGATAAGCTTTCAGTCAGATGTTTTATCATAATGTGGCTGATAATAATTCTGATCGTGCCCTCTTCTGAAAACCAATTTGTGTCTTTTGGGTGGTGGCTAATATTATGCAGGCATGCATACAAACCCTATGTTTGCATTTTGCTTGATACGATGGCAATTCCTTATTGAACTCTTAAGATACCAGCAAGTTTTCACGCAGATTCTTTCTCTAGATGGGCAAGAGATACAAGTAAAGTCTAAAAGGTTTGTATTGCTTTAAATCTACAAATGTTTCTGGTTTTATTTTAAGAAGTATGTCTTGTGATAGGTTAGTAATAGAAAGATTAGGGAGGGAAGTAAAAAAAAGCCCAGTTTACTTTGTAATGTAAATTTTCCAGTTGGACTTTAAAGGTATAATGGAACATGAGCACGTAAAAAAGCAAACACAGATAACCTTTGTGTCCTCAAATCTCCACAGAGGTATAAAACAGGAGTTTGATGGCTACCCGTCTCTTTCAAGAGAATCAGAATCTTGGAAACACCTGTCACAGGTGGCCTATAGAATGTATATTTTTCTCTCAGTTATAGGTTCTGTCTTCCAGCGCAAAATTCTGATAGAACGCTTGTTTTTCTTTGGTTAGCTGTTGAAAAAGCCCGGCTGTGAATATTCCTTGGCAGCAATGCAAAAGTTGTGGTGCAACACTTAAGAGCCACACTGTTCCTTGCTGCCTGCCTCACAGTCGACTTAGAATTCCTCCTGGCATCCAAATTTTGTTTGGTCGTTGATATATTCAGTACCATTTCATCGCTGCGCTGGGTGTGACTTTTTCCACCTTTAAAGCTGTAATTGGGCATTAGTTGATTTGCTCCTTTTGTGCTGCTACATCTAACGATGCACCAAGAAGAGTAGAGCAAGTTTCTTTTTTCAAAACGTCACTGAGTGTCAACAGCTCTAATGTGTGCCTGTGCCTGTGTGTTTTTTAATAAAGCAGGCCCAAATCCCACTGTTTCAACTGTGGCTCTGAAGATCACCAGATGAAAGATTGCCCACAGGTAAAGACATATTTCAATCTGTGCTTTTGGTAGTCTTACTGGCGGCAGCTATTGGGGCTCGGTGGCATCATGACGGTCTTCGTTTTTCCCTCCTATCTTCATTTTAGCCACGAAACGCTGCCCGCATAAACGAAAAAAGAAAAGCGTTTATGGAGGCCTGCGGGGAAACAGGCAGCCCAAATTTCCAGCAGAGATACCACGCGGATGAAGTGGAAGAGCGTTTTGGACGCTTCAAACCAGGAATAATCAGGTACAAGTAGTCCTTAACAGCCACCATTGAGCCCACAATTTCAAACTGCAAATTCACAAAAAAGGGGCTGTTGGAATATCTTTTTAGTTGACAGTCAGGACTCCAACAAATCCACCCCCATTCGAATCATAAGTCTCTAACCACATCTCAGAGAAAAGAAAATTGATTTATTAGAACTGGCCATGTTGGTGTTAGCTGGATGCAGCCGATATTAAAATGCATCCTTCATTCCCCCTTGACCCTGGTCTTCCCCCACCCCTTGGATGTATATTCTCCAATGGGACACCTCCATAGCCAAGAGTCATCAATCACGCTCTCCAGTAATATTGCACTCTGACAACTTTGGGCTGCCAGGGCGATTATCTAGGCACTTAAGGAATGCACTGTTTTCCCCCACTCCCTGTTTCTGGCAGCTAAAAAGACCAAAGGAGTATCTTTTTAGTTGACAGGGACACAGATAAAGAAATAACGCATCCAGCAACTTCTTTACCTGACTCTAACATGCACGATCCTTGCGTTTTCTTAGTCGGCAGTCTGAAAGCAACATTGCCAAAACCGTGGCTCAAATTTCATTGTGTTTCTAACCGGACCTCCCTTCCCACCCCCCACCCACCCACCCCGCAGCGAGGAACTCCAGGATGCCCTCGGTGTCACCGAGAAGACGCTTCCTCCCTTCATCTATCGCATGCGGCAACTGGGTTATCCGCCAGGCTGGCTGAAAGAGGCAGAGATGGAGAAATCTGGCTTAATGCTGTACGACGGAAAAGGTAAAAGGGAGATTCTCCCATTTGCTTGTACAAGCCGGCATCCTCGGAGCGGGCCCAACATCAGGTTGAAAAACATTGACAGATTGTTCACTTCCAAGAGTTGGCAGGGACCTTGGAGGTCTTCCAGTCCAACCCCTTGCTCAGGCAGAATAGTCTACTGCGGAAGACCATGGCTTAGCCTGATGTCTCGATTGGACAGCCTGAGCTTTTTTTGCAGCCCAGTTTCAACCCGAGGCTGATTTGCTGGTCAGGGCAGAGGTGGGGAGCTTGTTCCTCGGAGCTCTTGTTGGGCCTGTTCAATTCATTAAAGGCGTCCCTGCATTCCAGCCTTCGGTGCCAAAACAGCCGGAAGCCAGAGAGCAGCTGGATCAGGTCTTTTGCCAGTAATGTCTTCCAGGACTGACGTTGCTTTCTTACAGCGTCGTCCAGCAGTGAGGCAGAGGAGGAATCCCACCAGCAGAATCCCCGGGTCACTTACGATCTCTCCAAGTTGATCAACTACCCAGGTTTTAACATGTCCACTCCAAGTGGGGTCGCAGACGTAAGTTGCCCGTTTTCTTGCTGTCCTCCCACCCGCCTACCTATGCCGGCCCACATTTACCGCCTTGCGCAGTGCACCACAGTCACGTGATCAGCATATATATGACGTTTTTGGCTGGAAAACTGTTCGGGTTTTTTGCTTTCGTTTTCTGGCAGGAAACAAAAAAAAAAATCATCTTTGCAGACAATGGATTCCCATAACAACTGCGGCAAGAAAGGCACTTGAATTGGTCATGTGGTGGCTAACAACTGCTTAACAACCCACATGGTCATAAGCCGAGGAATACCTGTAGCTCCCATTTTGCCTTTGGGAAGGACTGCCGGAAAGACAGTCTGTGTGTTTCATCACAGCATATCATACCTTTGATTAGAGTTCCTTCTTTCTTGCCTCAGTTCTTTTGATTAAAGATAAGACAGCAAAGCTCTGTTGCGTGTATATAAAAGCTTGGACATTTATTCTTTGATTTCCTAATGGTTTCTTTCTTTCTTTTTTGTGGGGGGACGCAGGAATGGAGGATGTTCGGCTCGGTCCCTCTTCAGCCATCCCAGCAGAAGAAATTTTGCTCACTATCTTTCCGCTTACCATTCGGTGAATATTTTTAAGCATGCTGGTTTGCTTCCCTGAAACAAAACATTTTTTGGGGTGGGGGTTTTCCCTCTGGGGTTCTGACTTTCTCTCCTTTGTTTCTGACCCCTCCCCCCCTCAGGCCAATCTCAAATCCAGGCCCAAAAGGTCCCCCTCTCACCAGAGCTCCCATCATTCGAAACGGCAGAAAGGAAGCAGCGCCGAAGTCTCGCCAGCAGACATGGAGATCGACTCTGGTACAACTTTCCTCTTAAAACCTCCGTGTCCGTTTTAAAAACCGTCCCCCCCATTTTGATTTCCTCCCCTTTCCATTCCGCGAGCTCCCGGTGGAAGCCCACCGACACCTGTCCGAAGCGCCACCCCTCTTAGCTCCGCCCTGAGTGAGGCAGGCGAGTGATTAAAGCCCTTGCTGTTCTCCTCCTTTCAGATCTAGAAATGCCCCCTAGCTCTCCCGCTTACGACGGCTTCCACTTCCAGCCTCCATTGCCTCCGGGGTCTCCGCTGACGGCCACTCCCCCCCCTCTGCCACAGGGCACCCCTCCAGGGACTCCCCCCAGCCTGACTTCTCTTCCACCTCAACCGCTGTCTTGTGTGCCAGCAGCCCTGCCTCGCGACACCCCGCCTTGGACGCCGTCTGCCCCGCGGCCGGAGGACTCGGCCATGGATGAAGACACCTTGACCCTGGAAGAGCTGGAGGAGCAGCAGCGGCTGATTTGGGCGGCCCTTGAGCAGGCGGAGAGCGGCAACAGCGACTCGGACCTCCCTGCCGGGACTCCCATGGCCGGCAACTCCGGGACATCGACCCCCTGCAGGACGGAGCCCTCCATTCCCCTGGAGGAAGCGGCCCCCGAACCGCCAGAGGTCCCCGAAGCCGAGCCCGAGCAGGTACCCCAGGCTGCCGAAGAGCCTGGTCCTCAACAGGCCATTGAACTGGTGGATTTGACAACCGAGGAGGAAGCCATTCCCACAGACTCTGAAGGCCAAGGCCAGACCTGCTCCTCGGATCCAGCCGGCTGCCTGAATCACAGCGACGCTCCCGCCCTTCCAACGCCAGCGAGTCGCCTTCCTCCAAGCCTCCCGGCCTCGTTCCCGACATGAGCAAGTTTGCCGCTGGGATCACCCCTTTCGAATACGACAACATGTCGGAGTCCACCGGGACTTACCTCCGGATAAGGAGCGTGCTGAAAAAATACCCGAGAAGCCAGCTGAAGAATAGGAAGCTTTCCCTTTAACAGCCCGACTCGGGCCAAGGGACAAAGAAACCAAAAAAAACCCCCAGGATTTGGATGCTTTCCCCTTAAAGCAGGGGTCTCCAACCTTGGCCACTTTAGGACTTGTAGAGACTTCAACTCCCAGAGTTCTTCAGCCAGAAAGTTTTTTTTCCCCCCACTTTGCTGAAGTCAAGATATATGACATCTACCGCATTCCCACCATCTATTATTCAGAAAAGTTTACGAAAGGAATGTGACAGAGTTGCCTATTGACATTTCTTCTGGTCCTATCCATGCTGGATTCTGGGTAACTCTTTGCTGGCTGAGGAACTCTGGGAGTTGAAGTCCCCACGGCTTAAAAGTGGCCAAGGTTGGAGACACGCCTGCCTTAAAGCACAGATCAAGATCGAGAGAAGGAAGGTGGTGTGTTCTTCCTGAAACCAAGTAATTTTGTTCTTTTGGTTTTGAATAAAGTCTGGGGGGACGGGCTTCCATTTTGACCTCGAACCAGGACTGATCCTTCCACAAATACACAAAAGATTTGTGAATCTTCTCCAATCCGGCATTAAAGATACCCCTGAATTCCCACCCACCCCTCCAACTTGGGGTCATCATCCTTGCCTCTCTCTACCAACCGATGTTTTTGTCTCTTGTACTTTTCTATAGGGAGCTGATAGTTCTCGAAATACATTTACTGTCTGAGGGTTTTGAAAGGACCTGTTTGTTTGTTTTTTAAATGCTTCCCCTCAAAATTGTTGTGGCGATCCAACGGGAATAATCAGGGATGAATCACCACTTTCTTTCCATCCTTTTTGAAAAGTTTTTTTTTAAGTGATTTAGGGGATTTTAAATATTTTTTTTTAAAAAAAAACAACACCGGCTTTTTTGTTTCGGTAACATCGTCATCTTTGAACTTGCTGTACATATATTTGTGCTTGTGTACAGGGGTTTAATAAAAAGGTTTTTTTTTTCATAAGTTTGTGTACTTAATGTAAGCCTTGGGATGAGCTTTAGGAAACCTATTCCTGGAACAAAACCAAACTTCCAGCTTTATTGAGGAGAAATATTGTGTTCTTTGTGCTATTTTCCCCCCTCCGTGCCTTTTTAAGGGAGTTACTGCAAAGGAAATTTTGCAATCAAAAATATTGACGTAAAGCCATAAATAACCACTCCCTGGCTTAATCCTGCATGCATGGAGGAATTGGCTGCTTATTCAGAGTAGTAGTTGTTTCCAGTTTCATCACAGGTTTCTTGCAAGATATTTAGATGGCTCTCTCTCTCCATTCTCCCAAATGTGTTTCGATCTGGAAAAAGGTGTGTATAATTATTCTTTCCCACCCACCTCCACTAGCCTTGGGTGACCTTGCTCCTATTACCCAGTGACCCCATACGATACCTATGAATTGAATTCTCTCCTGTCTTTGAAGACCTGATAATCCAAAACAGGCCCCGTGGTTTGAGAAAAATAAGTTCAGGCCCTCACTTTCCAGCGACGAACCTCTTGATGTACGAAGCCATGCCAAATATTGCGAATTCAAATGTGTGGTTTTAATTAAAATGTTCAAGGCTGGTAGGGTGGAGTTAAAGCAAAGCACGTCGGCCCTGAACGGCTGGCTGGCTTTAATGTCCGAAGTTTTTAATTGAGCGGATTGGAGTTTGAGCTTCGTTTAAACTCGTCCAGCCTCCGACTGCCTTACCTGGATGGGAGAGAACCCGGTCCATGCCTCCCCTCGTGGTTCCTTTTGTTTCCTATCTTTTTATGGAGCGCGCTGGCCACCTACTTAGTCCAGGGCTCCCCAACCTTGGCAACTTTTAAGACTTGTGGACTTCAACTCCCAGAATTCCCCAGCCAGTGTGGCTCTTGCCCAAGTTGGAGGGGGGGGAGGAGGGAAACCTGGGAAAATCAGGTCTCTCCAGGTGGGAAGAAGATGTAATGGGAGAGGAAGAAAGAGAGGAGGAAGGAAGGAAGGGAAGAAGAAGAAGGAAGGAAAGAAAAAGGAAAGAAAGAACAGTTGGAAGGGACCTTGTAGGTCATCTAGTCTAGCCCTCTGCCCAAGCAGGGGACTTCACACATTTCTGACAGGTGGCAGTGCCGTCTCAAAAGCTTCCAGGGATGAAGCTCCCACAACTTCTGAAGGCAACTTCTGTTCCGTTGGTTGATGGTTAGGAAGTTCCTCCTTAATTCCAGGTTGCTTCTCTCCCTGATTAAGTTTCCATCCATGCTTTCTGGTGCTTTAGAAAATAAATTAGAGTAAACAGGATAACAGGACCTTGGAAGGTTGGAAGGGATCTTGTAGGTCATCTAGTCCAACCCCCTGCCCAAGCAGGAGACCCTACACCTTTTCTGACAGATGGCAGTCCAGGCTCATCTTGAAAACCTCCAGGGATGAAGCTCCCACAACTTCTGAAGGCAAGCTGTTGGAAGGAAGGAAAGAAGGAAGGAAGGAAGGAAGGAAGGAAGGAAGGAAGGAAGGAAGGAAAAGAAAAGGGTGGGAAAGAAAGAGGAAATGGGCAAAGAAGAGGACAGAGGAGGGGAGGAAGGAGGCAGAGTGTAAGGGAGGAGGAGGAGGAGGAAGAGGAGGAGAAGGAGGGAAGGCCAGAGGGAGGAACGGGAGGAGGGGAAGAGGGGAGACGGGGCGGCGGGCAGACTCCCTCGGCCCGCCCTTCCGCAGTCCCCGCCTGGCGGCCGCCCCTGCCCGCCCCTGCCGCCGGGAGGGAGCCGCCAGCAGCGCCGCCGCGCCTCGCCTCGCCTCGCCTCGCCTGGCCGGAGGAGGAAGCAGGGCAGCAGGCGGGCGAGGGAGACGGAGCCGCCGCCGCCGCCGCTGCCGAGGAGGGTGAGGGGCTTGCGGGCGGCGAGTCAGGGGGTCTTGGCCGCTGGCGGCCCCCGCGGAGGAGGGGCAGAGGGGGCGCCTTTGTTGGGTCCTCGGGCGGCGGGGGCGAGCGGGGCCTTTGGGAGGCGCCCCCTCCCCAATGCCTGGGCCCCGCAGCCCCCTCCCCACTTGGGGGGCTCCTTCCCTCCCTCCCCCCCTTTGTTTCTGAGGGGATGGGAGATCCTGATCACCCCGGCCTCCCCGTCGCGTTTGTAAAGGGGCTGGAGACGGAGGGGGGTGTCTTTCCTTTTGGGGTGCAGGACCCCTTTTACCCCCCCCATCCCCACCCTTGGAGTAGGAGCTGCTGGGCCCCAGAATATTGGGCGGGGGCAGGCAGCCCGGACAATGAGGGGAGGTAGGGCCTGCATTGGATTGGATTGAGGGGGGCGTCTGAGGAAGCCCAGGGTTTGCTGGCAATTGTTCATTTGTGGTTAATTTGGGGAGGGGGGAACGCACGTTTCCTGAAGGGAATTGGGGTGAAAAAGCTGCAGGCAGAGAATGTATTGTGTCCCCCCTCAGGATGAGGGGGTGTGAGAGAGAGAAAGAGGAGCTCTGGTTTTTAGGAGGGGGCTTCGTTTTGGGGTGTCTGGGAGGGTGTGGAGAAGATTTGCCCCCCCCCCTTTTCCCTGGGGAGACTCCCCTACCTGGAGACTGAGGGGAGCTTATGGCTGGGAGGATTTGGACTTGGTCGCTTTTGGGGGGCCTTGGGGGTTGCCCCGAGTTCTGCTCCCCCCCCTTCCCCAAATGGGCGCCCTGTGAATCTTTTCAGTCTGGAAATAACATTAAAATGGGGAGGGGGGAACCTGGTGCTCTTTTGAGATCAACCGGTTGTCTGAAGAAGGGGTCACTACTAGATTTCTCGGCCTTTGTGAGGTCCTACTGCAGGGTTTTTCAACTTTGGCAAGTTGAAGCCGGGTGGACTTCAACTCCCAGAATTCCCACGGCTGACTGGGGATTCTGGGAGTTGAAGTCCACTCCTCTGGGAAGCAAGGCCTGCCGGGACCCCTGGGCTCAATTAGGGGCATCCAGAAGGCAAATGGAAAGGGGCATTGCGGGCGGAGAGGCTGGAGGGGGTGCAAATCAGGGAGGGGCGGGCAGAGTCCCAAGAGTGCCCTTCTTCTTCACGGGGTCTCATTGGGCTGTGGGGCAAAAGAACCAAAAACCCCTTTCTTTAGTTTACCCCCTTGACCTGTGGGAAGATTGTGGTGCAAGTCATCGGATCTGCTGCCACATAGGATGACATCTGTGCTGGAAGGAAAAGAAAAGGAAGGGAAGGGAACAGAAGAGAAGGAAAGGAAAGAGAAGGAAAGAGGGAAAGGGAAAAATAAGGGAGAGGGAGGGAAGGAAGGAAGGAATAAGAGGGAAGGAAGGAAGGAAAAATAAGACAGGGAGAGAAGGAGAGGAAGAAAGAGAAGGCAGAGAGAAGGAAGGAAAAAATAAGGGAGGAAGGAAAGGAACAGGAGGAGGAAGGAAATAAGGGGAGAAAGGAAGGAAGAAGGGAAGAAAGGAAGAAAAATAAGGAGGAAGGAAGGAAAGAGAAACCCCAGAGAAGACCCTCCCATTGCTGCTTTGCCATCAGCCCCCAGGTCCTTCTCCCCCCCACCCCACCCCTCGCCTTGGCCTGGCAAACTGCTCTGGGGTCAGCCGGAGCGCCATCTGAAGGGGGGGGGGGCGGTGTAGGAGATGCCGCAATCAACTGGTGTGCAAGTTCTCGCATGACATCAGTGGGGGTGTGTGTGTGTGAAAGCTTCATTGGCCGGAGGCGGCAGGCGACAGACTGACTTCCTTCCTGCCACGAGGGTTTAAAAGGTTTATTTGGGACGTCCTTGTCCAGAACGGCCAGAATTTGGAGGAAGGGGAGCCCAGGTAGAGGATACCAAATGGCGTGCTTTGATTTGCCGGTTGCTTAAATGCAAAAATGCGGTGGTTTTTTTTGTGTGTGTTGTGTGTTTTAGGGGACCTTTTCGTGTGACTTCACTTTATTCTGTCACTCTTGGGATACCATTTTCACTGATGTTTTGCAACGCCGGATGAAATCATTCTGTTGGTGTTCAGTAGAAGCTGGTTCGTTGTTTATTTGTGGGTTTTTTTCTACAGCTCCTTTGCACTTTGTACAATTAGGAAAAGGTAGCTTGCTTTCTTGTTTTTTTTTCCAAAGTAGATTTTTGTGTCTTCTATTGTGTCTCCTATTTTGTGCAGAAGGTAAATATGACCAAAAGCTATAGGATAGCCTCATCAATGATATTTAGGCTCGTGAGATAAGAATCCAAAATCAGTGAAATTTGAAGGAATATAAGCTGAGAAATTGATTTCGCAGTAAATAAAAACAGGCAAAGCAATTGCTGTGCTGCATTATATCGTCTTTTAACCTCATAGATCTAGAGAGAGATGCTATGAAATGAACATGTTTGTTTCCTGTTGCACCTTGAAATGGAGGTACCTCAGTGTTGTGCCAGAATTTAAAAAATGTTCGGGGTTTATCTGGCCTTCATAGTTTTGGGAGGGGGCGATATCTTTAGCTAGTCAAGAGAGAGAAGGCATGAGAAATTTAATTTTCCCAAGGGAAGTTAAGTAAGAAACAGTCTAAACAAAATTAAGTATTTGGAAAGCTGCAATTAACCTTGTAGTTGAACTGTTTTAAGGTTTTGCATTTAACCTCGACCATTTTGGATGACAAAGAATTACCAGAAATATTCTCATTTTTTTCCCACTAGTCTACTAAAGGAAACGTCTTACACTTTCACGCTTGTGCTATCCCTGTCTTAGTGTCTTCATAAAACCAAACAGTTTTCTAAATAAGTGGAGTTGTTTTGCACCAATGAAGTAGAATTGTAGCCTTAGAAGCTGCTAGGTTGGATTCTGCGGGGTGAAAGGTAGATTTGAACTCCTGATGCGGAGGCAACTCCACGCCCGTCTTCATTAGCGTCGATGAAGTCAAAATACAGGTTTTGTAACTCACGGTGTTGCCATTATGAAACGCAACCCGGAGCTGGTGGCAGCGGAGGTATTTCTGCCCTGTGATTCATGGTTTTATTGCATTGCCTCTTTTGCAGCAAAACATTGTCAGCACAGGCAGCGTTGTCGTGATTCCCTAATGCAGGTCAGAATTCCCATTGCTACTGAAGGCAGTTGTTAAGTGAGTTTCGCCTGATTTTGCCATGGTCCTTAAGCAAAACACTGCGGTTGCTAACAGAATCATAAATATATGCCGGTTGACAAATGCCTGCATTTTGACCGTCAGAATGCTGCGATGGTTGTAAGTCTAAGGACTGGTCATAACTTTTTTCAGTGTTGTTGTAATGTCTAACCGTTGTTAAACAAATAGTTGTAAGTCAGAGACTACTGCTATCTGAAGATAGGCAGATTTGCAATGGTGCATTGTTCTATTACAATCTCCTAGCCAAGTTGATCTTATAATACAGGTGGCTCCTAGACTTACGACCGTGATTGAGGGATTTTGGTTTTTCAGTTCTCCACACCAATGTTGTCCTCAACCACTGTCCACTTTTAAGAGGTCTGGACTTCAACACCCAGAATTCCCCATATGGGCTCTCTGGTCCAGGGGTCGCCAACCTTTTGGACCTCAAGGACCACCAAACTCATAATTTTAAATCCCGCAGATCAGAGACCCTGGGAAAATCCCCCAAAAAGTCTGCAGGAAAATCCCCCACCCCATTTTCCTACCAATCAATTATTCTTTATTTGGGATCGCAGGATACCGTCTCCAGCTCCGTTCTCAGGGGAAGAGAGAGAGACTTTTGGCTTCATGCAAGGAAAGCAGCAGAAGCAGCAGAAGTCTTTCTTTCTCTCCCCCAAACACTGCCAGAAATGAGTCTTTGCCAGTGCAGCCTCTTGGAGCAGGAGGCCTTGCAAGGTCCCAAAGACTCATTTTGGGCAGAGTTTGGGGGAGAGAAAGAAAGACTTTTGCTGCTTTCCTTGCATGCAGCCAAAAGCAGAAGAAGAAAGAAGCAGAAAGAAGCAGCCCAGTGGCCAGACCAGGCGAGTGGGGCAGCCTTGTCTTCCCGCAGCCTGGATTAATTGCTTTGGGGGGTACATTTCCCTGCGGACCACCAAAATTTTCTTGCAGACCACCAGTGGTCCCTGGCACACTGGTTGGTGACCACTGCTTTAAAAAACCCACATCTCCCACAAATTTCAGAGATATTCACTTACATGCTTTTTCTGTTTTTTTGTTTAAAGCGTTCAAGCAGAGTTTTGCAGGAAAAACAAGGCTTACATGCTGACTAAGATATGTCAGGAGAAGCAATTTAGGGTGTATCCACTATTGTGTCTCCTAACCTGCTTCTTCCTTGCTTGTGACTGGTAGAAGAAAATCTCTCTCTCTTTTTCTCTTTCCCTGCCTGCTTGTCAAACTTCTCGCCAGCTTTTCTTCCTGGAACCCTGCTTGAAATGCAGGTGAAAAAAAAAAAGATAAAATCCACAGAGGTTCATCTGCTCCTTCTGTCAGTTCTGGAAATGGGCAAAGGAAAGGCAGGTAGTTCTGCCTTGGGTGACACCTTGGGCGTTCCTGACCTTTGGAATTGGGATCGGTTTAACTGGTTCTGTTGTTGTTTTTTTTAAACGGGCTGGGCCTGGATGGAGCTTTTTGGCATTCCGACGCATTGTCTGCTCCTGGGAAGCTGGCAATGATCTGGGTTTTCTGCAGCTTATTTTTTTTTTTCACCGGTTGGAAAAGAGAAAGAAAAGAGCTGTGAAAGTTCCATTCTTGGCTCGCCTCTGTGATAGCAAACATTTTGGGAGCCTGACTTATTCTCGGTCACGATCCCCATCCGTTTCAGAGCAGAGCTGAAGGAATCCCAGAAGGCAGGTAGATGAATTTCTGGCTCATGACATTTCTTCTTCTTCTTCTTCTTCTTCTTCTTCTTCTTCTTCTTCTTCTTCTTCTTCTTCTTCTTCTTCTCTTCCTTCTCTTCCTCTTCCTCTTCCTCTTCTCCTCCTCCTCCTCCTCCTTCTTCTTCCTCTTCTTCTTCTACTACTACTACTACTACTACTACTCTTCCTCCTTCTCCATCATCATCATCACCACCACCACTTTTGTAAAGTCTAGTGAAAAGAAGGACTAGGGGAGACATGATAGCAGCTGTCAGGGCTCCAACAAACCCGCCCCCATTCAAATCATAAGTCTCTAGCCACATCTCTCAGAGTTAAAAAAAAATGATTTATTAGGAGTGGCCATGTCGGCATTACCTGGATGCAGCCGATACTAAAATACATCCTTCATTTCCCCCTCGACCCTGGTTCCCCACCCCACCCCTAGATGTATATTCTCCAATGAGACACATCCATAGCCAAGAGTCATCAATCATGCTCTCCAGTAATAATCTTGCACGCCAACAGCTTTGGGCTGCCAAGGCGATTATCTGAGGCACTTAAGGAATGCACTGCTTCCCCAACCTTTCTGCTGGCACCTAAAAAGACCAAAGGAGTATTTATTTATTTTTAGTTGACAGCAGCCTTCCAATATCTGAAGGGCTGCCCCAAAGAAGAAGCGGAGTCAAGCTATTCAGAACTCACTTAACAAATGTCTCACTTAGCAGCAGGAATGTTGGCCTCAGTTGTGGTCATAAGGCGAGGAATATCTGTACTGCTTTGCAGGTAGAAGGAAGTATTGTTAAAAGTGTTTGAGGAGGTAAGAAAACCATCCCATCACTGATAAAAATTACATAGATCTAGACCCATGATGCCGAACCTATGGCACGTGTGCCACCGGGGGCACGCAGAGCCATTTGTGCAGGCACATGAGCCGCAGCCAAATTTACCTGCACTGCACATGCATGTGCTTCCTGGCTGATTTTTGGCCCGTTTCACACCTTTTTCAGCCTCCAAGAGGCTGGAGGGAAGCCTCGCAGCCTTTGGAGGCTGAAAAACAGGCCCTTCATCACTTCCTGTACTTCTGGAAATACCGGAAGTGATGAAACGGGCCCATTTTTCGGCCTCCAAAGGCTGCAAAGGCTTCTCTCCAGCCTCTGGGAGGCCAAAAGGCCTCAAAGTGGCCAAAAGTCAGCTGGGAGGTGCACAGTGCAGGTAAGGGGGCGGCGAGGGGGGGGGGAATTGCACATGCATGCTCAGGAGACATGGGGGAGCTGCGCCCATTGCCTTCTGGGTGCTGGCATGCGAGCGTGCGCAAGTGCGTGCACAATTTTCGGCACAGGAGCCCAAAAAGATTAGCCACCACTGATGTAGACAAATGGATTCAAAGTGTTAGCAGCTCACACCTTAGTTCCCTAGACTTCAATCTGTGATTCTGTTTTCTCTGTTCATTAAAAGTGGGAATTTTTACCCCCCCCAATTTGTCAGTTACTCTATTGAAATAGCGTCTGCATTCACAGCGCAAAATTAGCACATTGTTTTATGATTACATGAGAAGCCGTTCTCGAACCCTGATTTATTGTCTGGTATCTCTGAAACCTGTTTATTTGAAATATTCCAGCGGATCATCTCCCAGGGTCCCGGCAAACTCCTGCTTGTCTATTTTTAAAAGGCTCCAAGAGAACAAGAGTTGTGTAAAAACAAGCGGTGTTTTTCTATTAATAGTAAGCTTGGTGAGATATAGCCTCAGAGAAGTCAAGTCAGTCCAGATGCTTGGGGTGAGTTTTCGTTGCTGTTATTTTTATGCTCGGAGGTGCATAAATATTTGCTTTTTTCCCCTTCAAAAGAAAGAAACAACTAGCTAAAGTCTTAAGCTTTGCTGGAAAAGGGACTCTTGCCATTAATTAACCTGTTGCTGTAGCAACAGTTAGAATCCATTTCGGGGCTGATTTGCTAAAGCCAAAAATTAAAATGGTGATTTAGGCAAGTGGACTTCAACTCCCAGAATTCCCCAGCTACTTGGCTGGGGAATTCTGGGAGTTGAAGTCCACAAGTCTTAAAGGGGCCACATCTGGAGACCCCCGATTTAAAGAATATAAATGGGGCCTCATGGAAGAACAGTTTCTTAATCACGATTAATCAACCAATTGTTTGGCAGTCAAGCAAAATGGACCCACCTCTTCTGATCCAGTTCTTTGTGGTATTCCCATCCCCAATGGTCTCTTTTGCCTTCCTTCAAATATATACTTCCCTTGTGTGAAGGTCTCGTAAGTCCCTTAGAAATGGGCTTCCACAGAAAATTCCTAGTTAGTTTATGAATGGTGGTCTCAGCAGGTCAGGGTTAGGGTTATGTCATGTCATTTGTGGCTATGCAGTGATGCTAAGCTAGGCCCTTGCTTGACTCCTCCTTCCAGCCTAGCGGGCAGTTTCCCAACACAACCCTTCTGAGTGTCTCCACTTAAGGCTAGGGTTAATCCCTCCCCTCTTTCCTTGCCATACACCTCAGTCCCCGAGACCCCCCACCCCTTTCTTCTTTGCTTCAAGACAGATCTCCAAACTCAACTCATGGACAGAGTTGGCACTGTCTACTAAAGCCAAGCTTAGGATACGTGTAGTTTGATTGAAATACTTCCCTCGTTACTCTTGGTTTCTGTTTCCTCCTCTCGCTTTGCCAGTCCTGGCAAGAACAGAGGAACTTGAGTCTGTTTCTGTTCTCCCTTGATGAGATGGAGGACAAGCACCCATTGGGAACCTTCTGTTCTTCCGAGGGACGCGGTTAACAAAGCCAGTAGTGTTGGGTGGCAGTGCCCGTCTTTCTGTGGTGGCATTCCAAGGGACGTGGTGGGCGTTCCTGAATGCTTGGTGGATGATGTCAGAGCCAGTGACGTCATAATACAAAAGGGAGGAAGGGGGAGAGAACCAGTCTGAACTCTGCATTCTGGTGTTATCAATTAAAGAGCGCCAGCAAAGGGAATTCTAGGTCGCGCCCATCAAAGCGCCTCCTGAACCATTCCAGAATCCAGTTCCCTGGAGGTGTTAACGCTGCCCCACATATCAGTGCTGGAAGAACTTCTTCATGGTTGAGGCAGGTAATGTTCAGAGCTAACGGATCTTTACTTAGGCCTGGAGTGGAGGTTCTTGGACATCTGCAAGTTCTTGACTTACAACAGTTCGTTTAGTGACTGTTATATTACAGCAGCACTGAATAAAGTGACAGGACCAGTGTTCACAACTGTTATAGCCTCCCCAGAGTCACGTGATCGAAATTCAGACATTGGGCTGCTGACTCGTCTTTATGACGGTCGCAGGGGGTCACATGAGCAAAACCAATGGGGAAAGCCGGGTTCACAGTCTGACTTAATTGAACAGTTGCAGCGATCCACTTAGCAACTTGTGTCAAGAGAGGTTGTAAAATGGAACGGACTCGCTTGTTTCACTGAGCGACAAAAAAAATTGAGGTCAATTGTGGTTATAAGTTGAGGACTATATTGGTTGACCCACAGTTTCTGCAAAATGTAATCCGGGACTCAGAATTACTTTTCAGTTGGACGCAGAGGTCAGAGGTCAACCTCACCCCCAAAGGTTGCTGAGCTCCCCTTCTAATGGGCCGTGATAGTTCTTCGTTCTTGCCTTGCTTCTGAATGTTGGCTGGTTGGCCTGCTTCATGGACCATCCCCACCAGCTTCTGGATAACCTGGTCTGATCTTTCAAGGCCTGGTTCCAAAATTGCTCCCAGGACAGTCTCCCAAATTTCGGACAAGGCAGGGAGGTCTGTATATAGGAAGAAGGAAGGATATACCTGGACTGAAATAAATGAGAGGTATCTCCCTAACAGATGTGGAGAACATGACAGAAATGCGAAACTGAAAGGACAATAATTTAAGACAGCACGGTGGGACATAAATAAGGAAAGCCACAGAGCTAAAGGATCAACAGAGAAAGAAATTGTGGAATGCAGCAGGGAGATTGGGTTGAGCTGATAGTGATCCGTGGACCTCAGCAAATAACCAAGCTTGGTCTGAATGGAGAGACAGATTAAGGACCCAGCCTTCTCCAGTCTGGGGTCTGGTAGATGTTGGCCTTGAACGTTGGACTTGCAAGCAAATGAGGACATGTTGGGGAACGCATGTCAACCACAGCAAGGGCATAGCTAGGGTCTACATCACACAAGAAGGCACCTGGAGCTTCTCTGTCCTCATGGGAGAGGTCTTACCTTCATGAACCTTCCAGTAGTGGACTTCTTCTGGCTGTCAGCTTTGGAAGCCATATTGAGACCAGATGCTTCCACACTGCCACATTCTTGAGCCTGGGGAAATGGGAGGGGGGAATTTCTTGGAGTGTATCTGGTTAGACATAATATTCTTTTCCTAAATCAAGGTCATGTTATTTCTGCACCTGGGTGCACCTGGGACATCTCAAGCTGGGACGGATGGTGACTGGGGCATGTGATGCGATGAAGGGTGCAGGGGGTGGATTTGTAGTTTTTACTTATTTGCAAGGAAGCCCGGAACTTTCAAATTTGGGATTCCCCAGATGTGCCAGTTTACAATAAAACAGAACTTTTGAGAAGATGCCTGTCTCGGAGTTATTGTTTGGAGTGGAGGTTTTCTGCAACGCGGACACTGGCATTGCCTTAACACAGAAGTCTCCAAACCTGACAACTTTGAAGACTTGTGGACTCCAACTCCCAGAATTGAGGGATTCTGGGAACTGAAGTCCACAAGTCTTAAAGTTGCCAAGTTTCTACCTGAACACAAGGGCGTGCAGGACCTCGGGCTCTTCCTGCCAACCACAGGCTGCCTCCCACTAACCTAAGTCAAGGTTGAGGAACAGGGCTGACCAAGCAAAGGTTTTCTTTCCATCTACTCAAACCTTCTCCTCTTCCTTTTGGAACGAGCACCACTTGTAAGTAAGCGATTTTTATTGCTCTTTTTCCAGTGCGTCACCTGCCCATTTTTTGCTCCTTCCCAGGCCCTGTCTGTTTTTCAAATACCTCTTGGCTCCGGTGCAAATAATCCAGTTACTTGAAGCTGCTTGATCTGGTGATGTTATTGTTGCTCTGAGTTGAAAATAATCCCTCCCTTTCTCGCTGCAAAGAGTTCTTGCCAGAACTACTCTTCTTTCCAAGAAAGAAAATAAATAAAAACCCAACACATCTGACCTGTGGTTTCTCTTTGAGAAGCCTGCACAGGGCCTCCTCCAATCAACCCAAATTATTCTGTGTTTTTTTTTCCCACCCCCCTCCCTTTCTAGCAACCGAAGAGGAAGAAGAAAACCTCGTTTTATCTCCAAGGATCCGGACTGGGGCACTGCACAGGGATTGTACATTATGCTGCTAAGCCATCTCGTGATCTTCAGCAAGGAATTCTAGCCGAGGTGGGTGCGAAGTTGTGAGTTGCCAAGGGATCACAATGCTCTCTCTGCTCGGCCATCCTGAGGGGTTTTTTTTTTTTGTACATGCATAACCTTGTGCCGGGAGGCTAAAATTGGATTTTTCTGGTGCTGGTGTGGAGAAGGGAAAGGTGGGTGGTTACTGGCTTCCTCGTTCCCTTGCCTGCTTTCTTTGAGGATTTTATCTAACTTTTTGAATCAACGTATTTTCAAATGTAACATGTAACTTGATATATAATATATATATTAATAAATTAATATCACTCTGCTAAACAATTCATTCCCACAACACTGTCAAACTATTTTACTAAGACTGTATTACTATTCTTCTTCTCATCCTTCTTCCTATTAGCCATCTCCTCCTACTTATGACTGTAACCTTGTTGCTTGTATCTTTAAAACTTATATTGTTTTATTTAGTTCCCTAGTGTGAGTTGATTGCTTATTTAGTATCCTATGACTATCACTAAGTGTTGTATCTTATGATTCTTTGATGAATGTATTTTTTATGTACACTGAGAGTTTCTGCACCAAAGACCAATTCCTTGTGTGTCCAATCACCCTTGGCCAATAAAGAATTCTTTCTTTCTTTCTTTCTTTCTTTCTTTCTTTCTTTCTATCTATCTATCTATCTATCTATCTATCTATCTATCTATCTATCATTATTTATCATCTATCTCTATCTATCTATCATTATTTATCATCTATCTCTATATACCTATATCTATCATCTATCTATCTATCTATCTATCTATCTATCTATCTATCCATCCATCCATCCATCCATCCATCCATCCATCCAATTTCTCGAGTTTCTTATCTCTTGCAAAAACAGAACACTTCTTTTCATCTAGTATGTTTTCACCATGTGTTCTTTTCATACATCTTTGCTGCTGCTATTCTGTGTACTTCATGCCATATGCTAAATCATTAAATAAATCTCAGACTTGTCCCAGCACCATGGAACGCTCTACCCCCTGAAGTTTGGCAGCCCCTCACTCCTTTTAGCCTTCTGTGAGGCTTCAAAGATCTGGCTTCTCCCCCCAGGCATAGGGAGAAGATTAGATGCACCTTTCAACTGATCGGAGTCAGGTTTTTATTTTATTTTTTAATGTGTTTATGAGTTGAGTTTTATAGTTTTAAGTGATTTTATATGGGGGGGGGCGTTTGGATTTTTGATTTGGAGCTGGCCAGAGGGGGTTGAAAGGTGGGCTAGCGGCTACTTAAACGTTTTAAATCAATAAAAATAAATGTCAGCACACTTAATATCTTCACCAAGGAGTGAATAGTTTGTAGGGTGAGTGAGCTTGCCAAAACAGCCTTTTAAACAGCAGACTCTTACTGACTTTTTTTTAAAGCTCCTATTCTCTTTTAAGTAAAAGGGAAAAATAGAAAAAGAAGCCAATAGTTTAGAATTTTTAAAAAACAGGAATGGATTTCTGGTAGGTGCAATTGGCAAGCTGGCTGCAAAAACGCTCCCCCTTGCTTAAGAGGTTAGGGATGGTGGGCAGAATTTCTTTGCAAGTCGGAAGCAACAGAGGTTAATGTCTGTCCTCTTGGTGCCCTTGATTGACAGGTTGAACCCGGAGGCAAGCCAGAGAGCGATCCATATGTTTGGGAAAAGATAGTGATTGCATCCCGACCGGCCAACCATGAGCATGTTGAAACCGAGCGGGCTCAAAGCCCCCAGCAAGATCAGCAAACCGGGAAGCGTGCTGGCCAAAACAGCCGCACCTGCGGCTACAGGTGAGGCCGTAAGATGATTCGTCTTGGGGAACGATAGAAGCCGGGACAGAGATCTTCAGTGCCGTCTCGGGTTTCTGTCGCAGGCTTCGTGGTTTAAATAGCTCTGGAAAAGGAGGGAGGGAGAATTGCAGCAGATAAAATGGGAGAGAGCAGAAAGAAGGAAGTTTAGTTCATGTGTGATGCTGTGGGTCCTCCATTTATGGCTATAACTGAGCCCCGGGTTTTGCTGCTGGGCGAGACATTTGTTCAGTGAGCTTCGCCCCATTTTTCGACCTTGCTTGCCGTTGTTAAGTGAATCACTGCACACGTCAGTAATGCAGTGGTTTCGTGAACCTGACTTCCCTGTTGATTCTGCTTGCCAGAAGATCACAAATATAACATAAGTTTGAGACACGACAACCGTCACAAATGTGAGCCGGTTGCCAAGTGTCTGAATTTTGATCAGGTGACCGTGGGATGCTGCAGCGTCATAAGTGTGAAAGACAATCCTCAGTCACATTGACCGGTCACTAAATGAACTGTTGTAAGTTGAGGACTGCCTGCACTCCACTCTCTTCCTCCTCTTTGCTTCTTGGTTGATTGAAAGAGGGGCACCTCTGATAGCCAGTGGCCTCCTGTGAACGGCACCCCGAAGTTGCTCTGGCCACCTAACTCGGTTTCTGCTATGTACAGATTGAAGGAAAGGTGGAGGGAGACTTAGCTGAGGATGGGGCGCCACGAGGCGATGCACACCTTGTGTCCGAAAGGCCTTGGGAGGCCTCGGCCATGCCAAGCCTTGGAATGGCTGCCTTGGCTTCCTAACTTTGTGGAGGACATGCCAAGGGGGCTTCCCTCCCAACTCTTCAAGAAAAATTTTGTACCAGGAGTCCTCAAGTTACAATGATAACCAGGTGTCAGGATTCCAGCACTTAACGCCATTTAAATCATGAGTCTTGAGCCAAATTTCCAAGACTTCAAAAGGATTTATTGGGAGTTAACATGCCAGCGCTGCTTGGGTGCAGCCAACTCTGAGGCACATAATTCATTGTCACCCTTGACCCTGGTTTTCCCCCACCCCCTGGATGTATCATAATTCATATTCTCCAATGGGACACATCCATAGCCCAGAGTCATCAATCTTGCTCTCCAGTTAGAATTTTGCGCAGCAGAAACTTCAGTCACCTAGTTACTATCTTTGAAAACATTTATGGAATGCAGTTTCGGTTTGCAAGCTAGTGTACTTCTCCCTCTTTCCCCCTTTCTGTTGGCAACTCTAAAAAGACCACAGAAATATTTTATGCGTTGACACCAGGGGCCAGCTGATTACGGTCGTAAATCCGGTCAATCACATGACCGGCTCAATTTTACAACCCGTTTTGCAGCGATCATGAAGGGAAGTCGTGGTTCGCTATGGGCCAGTATGGTCATATGGAGGAGCGCTCTCGTTAACGTGGCTATCTGTCCGTGATATTCTCTTCCTCCCATTTCAGCCTCTCCAGAAAAGACCCCGGCCATAGAGAAGCCTCCCCCCACAGAAGGTCCGGATGAGTTTGTGGACGACTTCCGAATCGGGGAGCGTATTTGGGTCAACGGGAATAAACCCGGCTTCATCCAGTTCTTGGGAGAGACCCAGTTTGCTCCGGGTCAGTGGGCAGGGATCGTGTTGGACGAGGCCATTGGCAAGAACGACGGCTCCGTGGCCGGAGTGAGATACTTCCAGTGTGAGCCCTTGAGGGGCATCTTCACCAGGCCGTCGAAGCTCGCCCGGAAGGTCGTTGGCGAGGATGCAGCCAACGGGACCCAGGCGTCTCATGCCTCTCGGGCCACGTCGCCCACTTCCACCTCGGCGGCCAGCCTCATGTCTTCTCCTTCAGCAGCAGCCCACCTGCCACCCACCGGCATACCTCAGAAGATGTCTCCTCTGGCCACCAAGGAGACGCCTGTTTCTCACGCAAGCAACCTCTCTAAAACCCCCAGTGAATCCATTTCGAACCTTTCGGAAGCCGGATCCTTGAAGAAAGGAGAAAGAGAACTCAAAATGGGAGACAGAGTGCTGGTAAGTTGTCAAGTTGTTGCTTTGGAGTTGTGTTGGTGTGTTGACGGTTTGGCTTAATGCGACGAGCTTCAACCCCCAACAAGATCCTCTTTAATTCCTCTGATATCTCCAGCTTCTCTCACGGAGCTCTCTATGGAATCTCCTCTCTCTTCCTTGGGATCCGCTTAAGAAGAGATCCTTGGAGATCTAGCAGGTCAACAGAGAAGCTTTTTAGATGCTGTGCGGTTGTGATCTCTTCATCCATGAGAGATCTTTTACCGTAGTGAATATGATTAGCTTGTTGGATTAGTATTTTGGGAACTGGGAATATTTTGTATAGAAAAGGAGCTTCTGACTCCTCCATTTGGAGAGGCCAGGAAGAACACGAGCATCAATCTAAGTTCAGTATTTATGGAGGTCTTTCACATCTCAGCTTGGGAAAGAAGAAGGAGACGTGGTCCTCTTTAGCTGGATAAGTTGTCTTCTCAGCTCGGTGAAGGCCAGGCAGGAGAGGTGGATGAAAATGGGCTGGGTTTTGTGTTTTTAAAGTCTGTAGAGAAGGAAGAATGAAAGGTGTTGCATGACGGTATCCGTCAACCTTAGCATATTTTAAGACTTGTGGAATTCTGGGTGTTGAAGTCCACACATCTTCCCCCATATTGGCTGGAGAATTCTGGGAGTTGAAGTCCATACATCTTAGAATTATGGGAATTGAAGTCCACACATCTTCCCCCATACTGGCTGGAGAATGATGGGAGTTGAAGTCCACACATCTTAGAATGATGGGAATTGAAGTCCACACATCTTAGAATTATGGGAATTGAAGTCCACACATCTTCCCCCATATTGGCTAGAGAATGATGGGAATTGAAGTCCACCCATCTTAGAATTATGGGAATTGAAGTCCACATCTTCCCCCATATTGGCTGTAGAATTCTGGGAGTTGAAGTCCATACATCTTAAAGATACTAAATTGAAGAATACTCTTCTAGATGCCTTTAAACCATCTAATGATCTAATCAGGAAGTTGGGTTTTTTTAAAAAGTGCAATGTCAACAAAATAAGGAAAATTCCTACTTCTCCCAGCTCAGTTCTTTAAGGAAAGAACGTTCTGTTTTTATTTCAGTTTACCAGCAGATCTTGTGTCCTACCTTTTAGCCATAATCATGCTTTAAACCTTTATTTATTTTTCCTTTCTTCTCCTTGCCATCCTATTCCCAGTCTGGGGACGGGAAATATATAAACGCCTGGTGATCTGGGTCAGCTGCTTTGGCTTGTTTCGGCTTTGCATCACCCCTTCTGCGTTACGTGGTGGTGTCATGCTTTCCTAAAAAAAGATTTTGGCAAAACCTCTCGCTGCTCTTTCACTTTTTTAGCACTCTTCCCCCGGATGCGAGTGAAAGTCCCCAGGGCAGCTGTTTTCAACATGTGGTCAGGATGCCCTCATTTTGGAGGGGTGTGTGTAAATTTACTAAGCTGCAGGAGGGGGGTCACAAAAGGGAGGAAATCACCCCCCCCCCGTACCTGCGTGTTTAAGATGGAAGTGGAAGGAAATATGAATTTTTGCTTGGCAGAATTTATTTCCCTTGAGTCTTCCTATACAGATAACAGATAACAGATAATCAGAGTTGGAAGGGACCTTGTAGGTCATCTAGTCCAGCCCCCCGCCCAAGCGGGAGACCCTACACCATTTCTGACAGATGGCAGTCCAGTCTCTTCTTGAAAGTCTCAAGTGATGGCGCTCCCACAACTTCCGAGAACAACTTCTGTTCCATGGGTTGATTGTTCTCACTAGCCCTGGTCATAGGAACACAATTGAGGCCCACATTTTTATTGCTAAGCAAGACGGTCGGTACGTGAGTGTTACAACCATTTTACAACCTGTCTTGCCACAGTGGTCAAGTGAATCACTGCCATTGTTAAGTTAGTGGCACGGTAGTTAAGCAAATCTGATTTCACCATGGATTTCACTCGTCAGAAGTTTGACAAAGGAGATCTCGTGACCAGAGGTGGTATTCAGCAGTTTCTGACCAGTTCTAGAGAACCGGTAGCAGAAATTTGGAGTAGTTCGGGAGAACCGGCAAATGCCGTCTCTGACTGGCCCCGCCCTCATCAATTCTCCGCCTCCTGAGTCCCAGCTGATTGGCTGGGTCTTCTTTGGTTGCCCTGCACAGGAGAACAGAGCTGGAAAGCAGGTTAGTGGGGTGGGGAGGGAATGGGGATTTTGCAGTGTATCCTTCCCCTACCACGCTCACCAAGCCACGCCCATAGAACCGGTAGTAAAAAATTTGGAATCACAGCACTGCACGTGACCCCGGGATGCTGCGACCGTCATAAATATGAGTCAGTGGCCAAGCGGCTGAATTTCGATCATGTGAACATGGGGATGCAGCAACGGTCGTAGGTGTGGAAAAACCTACATCGTAAGTCACTTTGTTCGGTGCTGTTTTCCCTTCCAACGGTCCCTAAAACGAACCGTTGCAAAACCAACTTAACCCACGCCTCGCTTAGCAGCAGAAATGTTGAGCTCAGTTGTTGTGGTCCTAAGAGGAGGACTACCTCTCCGCCTGACGCAGAAGCCCATTATTTTTGGAATATAATTACTTTTGGGTGGAGCGTTACGATTCCTTCGCCTCCACTTTACCCTGTTTCTGCAGTCGGTGAAAAGAACGTTTTTAATCCACCCATCCAGATTTTTTTTTATTTTTAAAAGCAGGTTAAGTCTCTCTAAACTTCCACCTTGAAGAATGACTTCATTTGTTGGCTGAGTTTTGCCGTCTCCAGGTAGGGTGAGAATTGCTGGGCCTGCAAATCTCGTGCACCAACAGGTTGCTGGCTTTTGGGCACGGTAGGTTTTAAAAAAAGGGCAGTCGAAGTGAGATCATTCTTTTGGCAAGATTAATGAAGATAAAATCGTCCTGCACGCAAGATATTATCATGGCATTAAAGGGATTGTTTTCTCTTTGTTGAACCAGGACAAACCATTAATCAGTGGGACAATTTGACTCCAGAAGCTGTGAATGCTCCAACACTGGAACTTTTTAAAAAGAGGCTGGACAGCCGTTTGTCTGAAGTGGTGTAGAGTTTCCTGCCTAGGCTGGGGGTTGGGCTAGAAGACCTCCAAGGTCCCTTCTAACTCTCGTTATTCTATTCTATTCTATTCTATTCTGAAGTTAACTGCATAGAGTAGCATTTCTCCAGCTTGGCAGCTTGAAGGTGAATCCAGCTCTGCTTGTGGCTGTATGCTGGAGGCAAAGAAAGCTCCAAACTATAAAATAAACTGAAATAATAAAATAAGTTTTACACTTTTGGTTAATGTCCCTGTTTCCTCGCTTGGTCTCCTATCGAGGTTAAACTATCTGAACCATTCTTGGCCAAAGTAGCCAGTCATGTCACTGGCCAAAGCAAACAAATTTCCAAAATAACTTAATTCACACGGAAGAGGAAATCCTGAACAGCTAGTTATTATTTTAGGTTTGGTCTTTATTAGAATTGGCTAAAGGTTGCAGTCTTTATTTTTGGCGAGGTTTCAGGCTGGGGAGCAGAAAAACGTCATAGTCGGAGCGCCAATTTTAGTTTCAGTTCTAATTTAGCTGGAGAATTTTTTTTTTTTAAATATTGAAAATTCTTTTCAACTTTTTTTCAATTTTCTTTTCAACTTTCTTTTTTTTCAACTTTCTTTTCAACTTTCTCTCTTTCACTCTCTTCCTTTCTCTTTTTCTTTCTCTCTCTTTCGCTCTCTCTCTTTCTTTCTCTTTCTCTCTCTCTTTCTTTCTTTCTTTCCAGGTGGGGGGAACGAAAGCCGGCGTGGTACGTTTTTTGGGGGAGACGGATTTTGCCAAGGGGGAGTGGTGCGGCGTTGAATTGGACGAACCCCTGGGCAAGAACGATGGCGCCGTTGCTGGAACAAGGTAAGATCCTGTCCGGCTGAGAATTGGGATAGTCGGCTTTCAGATCAGCCCTGACTGCTGGCTGGGGAATTCCGGGAGTTGAAGTCCACAAAACTACTATAAACCACAGTCTCTTGACTAACTATCCCGCAAATGGACAAAAATCTTGCATAGACAAACCAAGATAACCCCGGTGCCAACTAAAAAAATACTCATTTGGTCTTTTTAGTTGCCAGCAGAAGGGAGTGGGAGAAAGCAGTGCATTCCTTAAATGCCTCAGATAATGGCTTTGGCAGCCAAAGCTTCTGGCGCACAAGTTTATTACTGGAGAGCATGATTGATGACTCTTGGCTATGGATGTGTCCCATTGGAGAATATACATCCAGGGGGTGGGGGGAAGACCAGGGTCAGGGGTGCAGCCGGGAAACACCGACATGTCAACTAATCAATCAATCTTTTTTACTCTGAAAGATGTGGCTAGAGACTTATAATGTGAATGGGGGTGCATGTTGGAGTCCTGACAGCTTTAGACCGAGGCATTGATGCTTCGCGTTGGAAGGAGAGACGTCTTAGCGAATTATAAGCCTATTTGAAGAAATGGTAGTGTTATTTACGGATTATCGTCCGCCATGTTTGATTTTTCTGTGCAGTCTGTTTTCACGGCTGGGTCTCACCTTCTCCTCGCCTCAGGTATTTCCAGTGCCAGTCCAAATATGGCCTGTTTGCTCCAGTGCACAAAGTGACCAAGATCGGCTTCCCGTCCACCACTCCGGCCAAAGCCAAGCCCGCCATCCGGAAAGTCCTCCCCACGCCCACCAGCCTGAAGCGCAGCCCCAGCGCCTCATCCCTTAGCTCTCTGAGCTCAGTGGCCTCTTCTGTAAGCAGCAAGCCGAGCCGTGCGGGACTAGTAAGTTTCTTTTCGTATTGCGTGCTTGACCACCCTAGAGCAGAAGCAGGCCCCTTTTGTGGGTCTCTCTCTCTCACATACACACAAACACACATGCATTTGCACTGTTCGTTTGCCTTCTAATGGGGCCGATCTTTCAAAGCATGCATGAAAAAAAACTTGGCTAGCCCCGTGGAATAGAAGCGTTTGTGTTTAAGCTGTTATCCTAACTTTTAATCCAAACTAACCACATTTTAAAAAATAAAATAAGAGAGAGGTTATGTTTTGGTTTGTTAAGCGGAGGGGATTTGGCTTACAATCTGCCACATGCATAGGTTAGTAAATATTTCTGCATGCAAATACACAGAGGCATAGCTATACCTGCAACAATACACCTGCAATAAATATGTCCATACAGTTGTGTGCACAGCTGCAGAGCCATTCAAAAGAGGGTGGAAAATCCAGAAGCCCTGAATTAAAAGGGCATCCCACTGAAACCCCTGAAATTTTAATATATATATATATATATATATATAGGGAGAATGAATAAAGCTGCATGGGGTTGCATTTTTCAAACCATACCGTGGGTTTACATTTCTCTGCCAATTGAAGACAAAAACACAAATATACAGGATGCACACTTAAGTGTGCATATATGAGGGAGAGATGGAAGTGACGGCATCTGGGTGGTTTTAATTTTTTATACCCACATGCTGATTTTGAGCACTAGTGGTTAAATGGTTAAATTCATCTGACCAATGTAAAGGTAAAGTCCTCGACTTACAACGACAAAGGAACCCCAAAATCCCTGTTGCCAAGCAAAACAGTTGCTAAAAATGAATTTTGCTCCATTTTACACATTTCCTTGCCAAAATTGTTCGGTGGATCACAGTTAAAGTTAGGAACACGATTGTTAAGCAAATCTGGCTTCCCCGTGGTTGCAAAAGGGGGAACACTAACCCTGCCACCGTCATAAATACGAGTCGGTTGCCAGGTGCCCAAATTTTGATCACATGACCACAAGGGATGCTGCTACAAGTGTGAGAAATGGCCATAAGTCACTTATTTTGGTGCCGCTGTAACTTTGGTCACTAAATGGAACGGTTGTAAGTCGAGGACTGGCCTGTATTGTCTAAATGGAAGGAATGTCTCACACCAAAAAAAAAGAGCCTCTTTCTTTACTCTTGAGTTGTGAACCCTTAAACCTATCTGGTTGCCTTGCAAACTGTGTATTTTATTAACTTCACACTCACCGTATATTAATACTTAGCCTTAAACAGAAAGAGCTGAATCTTGAATCACCTGCAGGAAAATTTGCAGCTGTTAAGTGAGGGCTTAAAATTGGGAATTTGCAAATTCTCCCCCCCCGCCCCCAGTAGCTCCTTCTGCCAAATTTGGCAAGGCCCCTTGGGTTTTTTTTTGCTGCATGTGATCCCAGGTTCTGGCTCAGATAAGGGAGCGAATTCTCCGGTGTAACTGAAGGACGGTTTTTATGTTTAGCGCGCGCGCCAGAGAACGCTTAGCGGCTTAACCAGCTAATCTGCTGTAAGGCTCCTTCCACTTAGGTTGAGGCCAGCTACTTTTTGTTTCTCTTTGAACTCTTCTGTTTCCTATTCTCCCGAATGCTGCATTAAGAGTCTTGCTATGCAGGTATGTTCACTTCCTTTCTTGACTACTAGGAGGGTGGAAGTACGGAGCATGGGAGCAAAGTTAGGTGTTTTCCTAAAATGGGGGCGCTCTTTCGGTTAGCTCAGTGTCTCGCGACTTTTTAAGAGGTGCACGGACTTCCAACTCCCAGGATTCCCCAGCCATGGGGAATTCTGGGAGCGGAAGTCCGTGCAGCTCTTAAAAGTGGCCCAGGTTGAGGGACACACACAGCTGACGGTGTGCAGAGCTGAAGAAACTTCCTGGGTGAGAAAAAAACAAGGAAGTCCAGTTGCCTCTTGAAAAAGCAGCTTTGGGGCAGCTGGTGGCCAATCTTCTTTGGCCACTGCTTACTTTAAGGTGGAATAAACCGCATCATTCTCTGCTTTGGACACTAATAGGGGATTGTTCCACAGGTTATGTCCCAAAGGTCACACCATGGAGCTTGGATTGGGGTTTTCAGCCGTTTTTATTATTTGTATCGGTCCTCTTTAGGGAGCGAGTCTGAAAAGAGCCTTTAATTCTGAATTTTCCTGGTGTTCAAGCAACATTAGTTTGGGATGGAGCTAAGAGTCTTTAAAACAAAAAAACCATCCCACCCCAGTGGGTCTCAATCTATTCTTCACCACGGAGCTCCTTTAAATACCTTTTGTGGCCAGAGACCCCCAAGATTTAACTCAAGATTTAAATCATGGCATTTTTTTCAAGCCTTTGCAGACCCTCCTGTGACAACATTGCAGAACCCCAGGGGCCTGCAAACCACAGGCTGAGAACCCCTGCCCTACCCTGGGTGGGATTACCCCAGTGGGGACGCAGCATGGAAGTCTCTGCCTCACCATAGTTTTTTAGCCCTGAGTTTTGCTCTCATCTGATCACGGATCAGAACTGAATTCTGAGAGAAGGCATCCTGCAGAGATATCCCTTTGCACTCTTCCGGCAGAAGAGAATTTCTCTTTTCTAGGAAACCAGAATCAGTCTGTTTGCACTATTGTCCATCCACCCACCGAGATCCTCCTGTGTAAGAACCTCCTGGCTCTTACATTCCCCCTTATTTGCGGGGTGCCTGGTGCTCTCTTTCCTTGAAGACGTTTCATG
Source organism: Naja naja (assembly GCA_009733165.1). Taxonomy (NCBI): domain Eukaryota; kingdom Metazoa; phylum Chordata; class Lepidosauria; order Squamata; family Elapidae; genus Naja; species Naja naja. Next base: position 1,656,307 of record CM019165.1, read on the forward strand.
ACCCAACTAGGTAACATCATCAGTGCTAGGACGGTAGCACTGAAGATGTGACTAGTTGGGTGTTGAAACATTCCGCAAGAGAACCTCCAAGCTCAGAGAGCACCAAGGGCCCTTCATTTCAATCCTAAGATGCAAATATTCTTCTTTATTCCTCTGCCAAATATTTGGTCCTAACTCGGCAGATCCGCTGGCCAACAGCTGGAAAGCTGCACCGATTCAAATCCAAACTCAAGGCGCCGGTGGTGTTCGCAACACCGATGTGTGTTTTTGGACCTTCCCAGCACCGGCTGGGCTGTTCAAAATCCTCCTCTCGTTCTTGGTAGTTGACAGAGACGTCCTCCCGGTACGCTCGGAAGATCTCGGGCACCACGGCTCTGCAAGAGGCGCTGAAGGAGAAGCAGCAGCACATCGAACAGCTCCTGGCCGAGCGGGATTTGGAAAGGGCGGAGGTGGCCAAGGCCACCAGCCACGTTGGGGAGATAGAGCAGCAGCTTGCCTTGGCGCGGGATGGGCACGATCAGGTGAGCCGAGGGGTTTAGCCTGTTTGGAGCCGCTCTGGCAAGTCCAAACCGGCAACTTCATTGCCTTCTGCCCATACTACAAGAATCTTTCCCTGGGAAACGACCAGATAAACGATAGTAGAACTTAAGGAGGGTCAGGCTTATGCCTCTTGCGGCTGCGTAAGGACTCAAGACTAGTTCCCTGCTTGATCCCTCCTTCCTGCCTATCTGGGAATTTCCCAGCCTCAGCTGGCAGATGTGGAAGATCAGATCTCTCTTCTGTACAAAAGATCCCTCTCTTTTCATGACCCTGTAACCCCTTAATTCAGGGTAGAGTCAGGGTGACTGGATGGAGCTGAGCATTTACCGGGCGGATGCCCTTCCCGGTGCCACTTTTCTGCACAAAAGAATAAAGAAGTAAAAAGATTCCATACGACCAAGGCTGTTTTACCCGGAGAGATTCGATCATTTTAGCAACTGTGGGTTTATTTCGGAAGTCCGTTTGCTAAATTCATGGCTCGTTCTTTCTCTCCACTCCACGAGCTCTTAAAAAAAAAAGTTTGCCAGATTTTAGTTAAAATTTCCGATGAAAAGGGGAACGTCGTATTTGGGGAAAACGAAGGCCAGACCTTGGGAGGACCAAATAGCTCGGGTTGGATTGGGAAGCAGCGCGTCTTCTGTGTAGCTCGTTCACCGTAGCTTCATTTAAGTTAAAAAAAGATGGCATTTTCCTCACCCGCTTCTCTGTTACTCAGCGAATACTGGAAATGGAGGCCAAGATGGACCAACTGCGAGCCTTGGTGGAAGCGGCTGATAGAGAAAAAGTAGAATTGCTGAACCAGTTGGAAGAGGAGAAAAGGCAAGTGAAAGATGCAGGCAAGCAGGAAAAACTGGAAAAATTATGTACAGGTAGCTCTCCAGCCAACATGCTCTTCTTCGCTGGGATTATAATCCAGGAGTGGCTGGGAGGGGGAGAGGGAATTCTGGGAAAAATCAACAGTGCACTGAGCTCCATGCATTCAGTCCTCTGTCTGTAAGAGGTTACTCCAGACCGGGGGGGGGATCAAAAGAAACCGTGCAACTGTTTTGCTTTTAATCTTCTACGTGGATCTTTTTTAACACAATCCAGGTAGAATTTCAGCCGTTTCCCACAAAGGAAGCAGAGAGACAGTATCTTATCCATAAACATCTGGTTTGAATCTTGCAAGATCTCAAATCTTTTCTAAATAGAAAATCAGAATTATTCCGCTACGATGCTTAATTCTTAATTCTCCCCAGAATATGAGAAATAAGCTGGATAACCTCCCTTCTTATCTTCCGTGTCTTGCTTTTTTAAAACTGTTCACAGGAAGGTTGAAGATCTGCAGTTCCGGGTAGAAGAAGAGTCAATTACCAAAGGCGATTTGGAGGTAAACATGTCTCTGGTTCTCTTAAACCGGCTACACAGAAAAGAAAGCGCTTATACCGTAGCAAGCTACCAAGAGAGTAAAGAAAAGAGGTGGATTCTTATCACGTCTGAAAGGACCCCGGATGTGGCTTAACCTTTGCTAGCTGAGTGTTCTCACATTTGACTAGATTTTTCTTTCTAATTCTTTTGTCTCCGCTGTGAGTAAGTAACGTTTTTCATTCTCGTGTTTCGCTTCCGTGTCGCTCAATAACGTTTCTGGATGCCTTCCCCAAATCCCTAATGAAAAAAAAAGCACTTGTTAAAACCACCCACTGGGAATTGGCACCAAAAGCTTTAAAACTCGCAGTGGGTCTGAAGGCCTGAAGATCAATGCTAAAAATGGAGGCTGAGAACCCTTGTCCTTCTCTGGCAAGGCCTTCCAAGAATGGGAGGGTTGTAAGCAGTCAGATGGCTACCCGGACGTCTGGACTGTGTGTTCCCAGCCTCCTTCTACACAATTGCAGGCCTGTGCAACACTTTTGCAAGTCGATCTTCAGCTGTGAAACCCACAGGCCCTGCTGGTTTTGCACGCTAAATCCACACCGTTCGGTCGCTAAATTCACATCCTCTTTAGCATGCTTTTGTGGCATGATGCTGCTTGATTTTCAGAAACGAAGCTCTTTTTAAGATGTTCAGTAAATGCTTTTTTGCCCCCCTAATCTCGTGTATCATGCAAAAGTTGGAAACTGACATGCTTGAGCTGCAGATAATCCAGACTGAAAGCAAAAGGCTTGAACTTAATATTTCATATTAATATCATCTACTTTTATGTTCTCCACCCATCCATTTTATCTGAACTTTTCAAGGAATGCTCATTTTCAGCCTGTGGTTCTTCGTGTGTGTGTGTGTGTCTGTGTCTGTGATCAGTAAACAGAAAAACTGTATATTGTTAATTCCTGTTACTAGTTTGAGATACAGTACATACAGGTAACCCTTGTTTAGCGAGTGTCCCGTTTAGTGACTGTTTTGCAGTTAGGACAGTGATGAAAAAGCAACTTGGCGAGCCATCCTCGCAGGTCTGCGAAGCGAAGAAATGCTGAAGTCAGATCATAAACGCAATCATGGTTTCATTTAGCGACTGCTTGGCTTAACAACCGCGTTGCCCGTTGCTGAAGGAGGGCAACCTGTGCTCAAATCTTCTACATTCCTAAGACGGCCAGTTCACGAACGTCAGAATTGCTCAATCTTTCCCCTTAACCACAAAGAACCCACCATGTCACCCTTGTGGAACCCGCGTCCATTAGACCGTTGAGAAGTTGAGAAGTTTCAAAGATTAGGTCCACGAGAAGATCCGAGGCCCTTCCTACAAGTCCCAAACTTGCACATTCTGGTCATTTCACACAATGAACCTGACTAGAGATCACACCGTTTGCCCAGCCCATCACACTCACTTGTGCATTGCGGCCACAAGGACACAAAAATTGATGGCAGGTGCTGTATCGCTGTCCTTTTGTGGAACATACGTCAGCACTGCAACCTACCAAGCCAGACCAATAATAATAATAATAATTTGATTGAGAGCTGCTAGCACTTGTAAATTTCCCCCCGTCTCAACTCGTGGGGTGGTTTGCTTCCGTTTTATTTAACTTGTATTTTGATCCGTCAACGTTGAATATTCCATTGAACTCATGTTGTCTTAATTTTTGCTGATAGCCAAAGAGAGACATATCTGAAGACCCTGAAAAAAATGTAAGAGGACCTCTGAATGTGTGGAGACACCCCCTTTCCTTCTCCCGGTCTTAACCCCCGATTCTTTCCCCGTAAAGCGTTTGTCGATGGTGCTTTTTAACCACTAACAACGCAGATTGTTCTGGGGGCATTCGCTCCCTTCTGTGCCTGCATGAAATGGAAGAACCCTCGTGGGCTTTTCAAAATGTAGGGCCTTGGTCAGAAGCAGAAGATGAGGAGGGAAGCAGGATTCAGAAAAGCTGTGCTTTTATACAAACCTTCAAACATGAAGGTGTCCTTCATGCCTCAACTTTGCAAGCATCTTGTAAGAAAATTCGCTGCAGAGCTTCAAAAGCTTGAACTGGTTGATTAACCAAGATCCAGGCCAACTTGGGTGATTTCCTAGAGTGGGTTCCATTCCATAAATTAATAAGAGAAACCAGGATGGAGAAACTGTTACCTTTCTTCATTTCCCCATAGCTTTGCTCTCCAGCAGTTTTGTGAAACATCTTGCCTTTTAGATTATGTATCCCCTGCATTGTGCATTGCACGAGTTTGTAGTGTGACTCCTAGGAAGGACTGAAGGACATTTTCGACCCTTTTCCTACACATAAAAAAGTCAGCCTCGTTTCCAAGAAGATCTCTGGAGGATCCTGTCTGCTTTCTTTTCTCCCTGTGCAGCATTGGATCCTCAAGCGGGCAGTTCCGTCTTGCCATGCGGCCTTGTGCGTTCTGATTGCCCAGCAAAATATTGTGATTATTATTATTATTTTGCTCTTCTTAAATCAAGGTAGAGGTGTAGCTGAATGAAATCTGCATGTGATGTACTCCCTTTTTCCTTTTCCTTTTGAATGATTTCTTTCTGCACCCGAATCTTTTCTGAGCAGGGTATGTACCCCATCCCAATTAAAATCTTTTGTGTTTGAATATTGATTTAATTGAGCGTTTGCAAAGAAGATTACGGTCCATTTCTCTGACCCCCCTCCCGTTTTAATCCAGTTGCCAATTCTTGGGAGAAAACAAGGGTCTTGGGACATCTAAAAAAAACCCTGCTAGGTTTGTAGAAGACTCAAGGCCACAAACACCTATACAGTTCTCCATTGACTGGAGCAAGATCTGGTCAAGTAGAATCTCCAGTTCTCCTGGATTACAGCTTCTGTAATTCCTAATCCACAGGCCATGCTGGCTGGAGACCACCAAGTTATCTATTTCTTCAGGGTTTGTTAGCAAAAATAGGATATTGAGCATTTTATAGGTTGGTCTCCCCTTGTTCAATCCGTCTAGTGTGCTTCTGGAGTGGAAGGATGAAGGGCCAATTAAATGTGGGATGTCGCCTATGTTGCTCCCTTTATCTTCCCAATTTTTCCAACAACCAGATCTTCTAGTGAAACACCTTATGCTCAACAGTGGCCCCGATTGGAGAAGGATGTATTTCAAGGATCATCGTAATGGCCTGCAGTGTAGAAGTAGGGGATTCCTCGTTGACTTTGAAGACCTGTAGGCATTTGGACTTGTAACCCAAAGAAAAACATTGATTTACGTGATGGAGTCAGCAAAGTAGCCTTGCACCTCTTCTGAAGTCCTTGATGGACCCAAGAGGGCCTCTACTTCATACACGTCAATGATATTTGGGTTTAGAGCTCTTGGATTGCCTGACATCCTTTTGCAAATTTGGACCGTGTCTCGGCTGTTGACGCTGAGGAAGCTTTGCCCCAATTTGTTGGGCTTCCTTTCAATCATGCCTCCTGTGAAATCTTAAAACATTGCCAAGAAGCTTCTAGTAGAGCTTTTGAGGGGAATCTACTCAGTTGAGCTGAGCTCTTTCCATCCAAAGAGCTGTGCAAAGAAGGTTGGGCTGAGGGAACTTGCCCCTGGTTCATGTTGGGGCCATCCAGTCTAAAAACCTGGTTCAACCCTCAAGAGCCATGTCATGCCCAACATCTGGCTTGCCAGCTTCTCCTCGAAGACCTTCAGCGAGAGGGTTTCATCCCCTCTTCCCCAAGAACTCTGATCCTGGCAGAGTCTTCTCTCAGTCCCCTTACCCAGAAGCCCCTCGTCACCATCCCCTAAAAGTTCTCCTCCTCCAACATAATTGCCGAGTTTCTTCCTGCCCCCCCCCCAGGAAAACAAGTCCTCTTCTAGGGAGAACCCACCAGGAGCATAAACCATGACTGGCAGAGCATTAACTTTTCCTAATTTGTGCTGATAAACATCACGCCAATCAGGCTGCATGGTTTTGTCGCTTTTTGTTTGTGTGTTGTGCTCCTTCGTACATCCATCCTTTGACTCTCGGCATGTCAGCCCTGAGTTCCACCTGAGTCCTCTCGGCATGTCAGCCCTGAGTTCCACCTCCCGAGTCCGTCTTTCACCTGGTTCATTTTTTCTTTTTTTTCTTTTTCATTTTGGTCACCCTCTCCCTTCTTCTTCCACCCACCCTCCCATCTTCTGCTGCTCCTCACTGGTAGAAGACAGCCGGTGGCACCTCCTGCATGTCGCTCCTCTTTCTTCTCATGCTGGCATGTGATGGTGGCACTGTTGTGTTCTCTTCCTTTCCCTTTTTACTAACAGACGCAGACCAAACTGGAACATGCCCGCCTTAAGGAGCTTGAGCAGAGTCTTCTCTTTGAAAAGACCAAAGCTGGCAAACTCCAGAGGGAGTTAGAAGACACTAGGGTAATGGACTTCACTATGTTTCAATCAAGGTGGCCATGGGGTATGTGCGTGTCTGTGTGAAAGCGATTTGAGAGTTTTCCATGGGGAAGGTTTATGACGTTGGAGCTAGTTGTATTTTGGAAAACCCACCACTTGAGGGGTCCATCAGAGGCCACCAAGGACCCCGCCGTTCAACCCTGAGCTACAAATATTATCTTCCGTTGCAACAACTGGATTTCTCCTTCCCGTGTCGCTAAACATTCAGTCTTGCTAAACTTAAAATCCCTCTTTGTGGACTAGCTTTCAGGCTGTTGTGAAGTCCCAGTAAAATAACTTCACGGAAGGGAGCAAGGAGTCATAAATGTAGAACAAGCCTAAGAGATGCCAGAACCTCAAGAGTAAGGTAACCAACCTTCAGGAGCTGATGGTCGTTCAGTTGTCCTTCATCTATATGGTGAAGACCATCTTAGCTTCCTGATTGAACTTGAAGGTCTGGAAGTCTTCCAAAAGGGACTGGACAACCATTTGTCTGAAATGTTGGAGGGTCTTCTGCTGGGGTTGGAGTAGAAGACCTTCAAGGTCCCTTCCAACTCTGATTATTCCATGTTCTAAGTCGCGTGGAGAACGCTTTGGTGGGTAATTGTTCACGGAACTGGTTTGGAGATGGGTTGACGTTTCATGGCTCTCAATTTTCTGCAGTGGCGGAACTAACATTTCCTTAGAGTTTCACTTTTTAAGGAACCCTTTAAGGTGTTCTCCAAACTTGTAATCATGAGCAAGCTGCAGCTGAAAGCTTTTGATCTTATCCGTCCATTTATCTGATCACTAATTCCTGATGATTGATCTTTCTCTTGGAATCAAGATTTACTTCTGAGTGCAGAAGAGGATGTTTGCTTTAAAGAAAAAGCAAACGCGTTTTGCGTGAGTTGAAAGTTGTTATTTTATAATAGTATGTGGGATTCCACTAACAGTCATAAAAATAGGGAAAGGTAGATTAGCAGCATGCTCTACCCCTTTGAGGTCTCTTTCGAAGGACGGAAGATGTCCTGCTAGCACTGAAGTATTTAGAATGCCTCCCTGCCCCCTTTGAATGCATTCTTTTATAATATTCTCTCCTCCTTCTTTTTAATGCTGTTTTTTCGTAGGTCGCCACTGTGTCTGAGAAATCTCGAATCATGGAATTGGAACGAGATCTAGTATTGCGGGAGAAGGAAGTCACCGAGCTCCGGTCAAGATTGGAGTCCGATAAAGTGACCAGCAACGTGGACACATCTCTCGCGCTGCTGCAGGAAATCAGCGCTCTGCAAGAGAAGATGGCGTCGGTGAACAAGGAACATCAGGAGGAGATGAAGTCCCTGCGGGACAAACTTGGGGTCAGCGAGGAGTCCTTCCAGAAGGAAATCAAGACCTTGTTGTCCTCCAACGAAAAGATGGCGACAGAGAACAACGCCTTGAAAGCCAAGCTGGACACGGCCCACAAAGAGAATTTAGAGGTGGTTGAATTGTGGAAATCTAAGCTAGAATCTGCCATGGCTTCTCATCAGCAAGCGATGGAAGATCTGAAGACCTCTTTCAGCAAAGGAGCTGGCCTTCAGGCAGCCGAGTTTGCAGAGCTGAAGGTGGAGGTCGAGAAGATGAGAGAGCAACATCAGAGCGAAGCGTCTAGCTTGAAGATGAAGCAGGAGAGCGAGAGGTTGCGCCTGGTGAACGAGATCGAAGCCCTGAAGAACAAGCTGCTGGAGGTCACGGAGGAGAAGGAGAGAAGTTTGGAGGTGCTGAAGACCCAGCTGGAAAGCGCTGAAGATCAGCACCTGGTGGAAATGGAGGACACGCTGAACAAGTTGCACGAATCCGAAACAAAGGTAAAGGAGTTAGAAGGCATCCAGGAGAAATGTGTGGAGCAAAACAAGACCATTGATAGCTTCAAAGCAAAGATCAAAGCTGCTGAAGCAAAGCTCGTGAACCTGGATGGCCTTCAGGTGGCCCTTTCTGAAGGTAAACTGGAGTTGGAGAAACTCGGTGAGGAACACGAAGCCGCCAAAAAATTGATACAGAGTTTAGAAAATGACAGAAATAATGAAAGTAGCCAGGTGTGTACCAACATCCATTCTGTGTCATATTTGCTTTAATGTTTGTCTCTCCCCCCTTCATTCCATTGATTTGTGTTGAGTTGAGGAGTTCTATTGTTTATACATTTGAAAACTTATTTCAAGCTTTGTGAATGAATTAATAGACCCCCTCAAATAGTTGTTGTGTCCACAGAAGGACAACAGGAAATATTTAAAACAGCATAATCCTCCCATAATGGAATTTGCTACAAGATGTGGGGTTGTCCATCCATCTGTTGGGGTGTTAATTGGAATTTAGATAAATTTGTAGAATATAAAATGAGAGACTCTGCTTAGCTTCCAAATGGCCTTTAATTATCCATGGGAAGATGTGAGATTTTGGTTGAAATGGGTCTTTAGTTTTAATTTCTATGGAAGACTGTTTAGGGTGACATCTTGATTGTGGGATAAGATTGAGCAAGAAGGGTCTCCCAACTTGGCAACTTTAAGACTTGTGGACTTGAGCTCTCAGAGTTCCCCAGTCAGCGTAGACTTGAAGTCCACAAGTCTTTAAAGTTGCCAAGTTGGGAGATCCTTGATATTGACCATAGTTCCAAATCTGAAATTCCAACTAGAAAGGTGGGTCTGGATTTTCCCCCTGATACCGAAGGGCTGTAAGGCAGGGTAAGCTTCAAGCGTTCGTATTTGTTTTCTTCACTTTGAGGAGAAGACAATCAGATGCCTCTCCTTCAACTGGGAACCCTAGTCCTTCCTTCAAAAGCGAGTTATGGGTTTCAGAACTTAGAAACGGAGCCAAAAAATAAAAAAATCCCAGATCTCTGCAACAGCTCCTCTCTTCCTAAAGTTCTCCAGATGCCGTCAGCGTCATGTCTGAATGCCGTCCCAGTGCGTTAAGCCCTTCCCTTCATTTTCTGTTCATCAAAGTGTTTGTTTTTGGCCCTGCATTTTTATTTGTGCTTCTCACAGATGCTTTGGTTTGTTTTCCTGTTTCTTTTGAGTAACGTTTTCATTTTTACATCCATCCCCCTGGTCCACCTGGCTAGGCTGCTAGTCTAGTCAAAGAACTGCAAGCGAGGGAGAAAAAGCTGCTTGATCTTGAGCATCACTTGGGCACAGTCAACCAACTTAAAGATTCTTTGGAAAAAGAGCTGGAAGACCTGGTGAGTAGCCACCCGGGCCACGGGGCCGGTCCACTCCAGAGCTTTGCTTCAGGGCTTTGAGAGGGCAGTTGGCAGCTTCCCAGCTATCTCACTTCAGAGGCATTTAGTTCTTTCAAGGTAAGACAGTCCAAAGAAAAAAGAAAAAAGAGCTACTTTTGCAGTGGTGAGATCAGAGCATCCTGGGACCATGCATTGTCGCATTGCATGAGCAGTGGCTGGTCTAGGAAAGCATGCGGCCATCCAAAGTTTGAACAGGAGAGTTTGCAATGTGCAGTGTCAGGCATGAAGAATCAGGACCACTTAATTGCTTACTTTACTTCATTGTCATTGCACCTCGTACAATGAAATTAAATACTATCCTCAGTGTACATTATAACTATAAAAATAAACCACAAACACACATCCTTCACATTCTATACCACTGAATTGAAAAACCCCTGATATTGCATGAATATTGCACTATACAGTATAATCCAATAGAGCTCCTGCCCTGGGATAGAAGCTGCTTTTCAGCCTATTTGTCCTTGTTTTTATTATTATCCTGTACCGGCTGCCAGATGGTAATAGTTCAAAAAAAAGGGTGCCCAGGATGAGATGGATCTTTGAGGATGTTTTGAACTTCCTTAAGGCAGCGGGAGCTATAAAGCTCTTCAAAGAGGGGAGAGGGCAACCCATGATCCTCTGGGCAATGACGTTAACCCTCTGGAGTGCTGTCCTATCTGACCCTGTGCAAACCATACAAAGGTGCAGTGTAGTTAAAATGCTCTCTATGGTGCTGTGGTAGAAGATCACCAGCAGTTTTCCATTCATTTGTTGTTTCCTGAGAAGTCTCAGGTAGTATAATCTCTGCTGGGCCCTTTTGACCAGAGCTGCAATGTGAGCACCCCAGGTCAGGTCCTCTTTTATGGTAACACCCAGAAACTTAAAACTGGCCACTTGTTCCACTTGATCTCCATTGATAAGTAAGGGCTGGATGTCTGATCTGTTCCTTCTATAGTCCATTATAAGCTCCTTGGTCTTATTGGTGTTTAGATCCAGTGAAGCTGATTTATTGTTGCTGCCTACACACAATTTAGTTGACGAATGAGTTTAACGTCAAGGTTCCAAGTAATACACCCATAACAAGCAGAACTCTGAGGCAAGCAGGGTCCTCAACAAGTTTATTGGGTATATCATATTGGCACAGGCTAGTGAAAACCGACTCTGAATATTCCCGCGCTTTTCACCTAATTAAAAGTGAAAGTTCCCCCCCTTTCCCCAAACAATCAGTCACTTGGTCCAATCAAGGGGCTGTCTGGTTGCTTGGAAATTTCACTCCTCCTCTCTCCGGCCACCTGCGGGAATAACCTTGGTTCTCAGGGGAAACTGTTTTGTTTTGGCTGCAAAACCCCAGCTATATCTATTCCCCGCTCCCGATCCCTCGGCACCATTGTGGCAGTGCTGAAGCCTCCAAAATGGCCTCGATCAGGTTAGCTTCGGAGTTGACAAACGGAATTCAAGAGGGACTGGACTTAGATTGCTGATGAGAATGTTAGGATTCCAGGCTAACTTCTCTCTTGACTCCACCTCCACCAGGGTTCAATGACAGTCGTAAGTTGAGGATTACCTGTACAGACAGTAGTTTCCCCCCTCCAATCTCCTTCATAAAACACACCTTGGAGATTTGCAGTTGTCAAATAATGTTCCTGGGCTTGCTTTAATCCTTAAAGGCTAGCCAAATGTTGCAAAGCATCGACATGGCATTTTTTGATCCTGCCTTAAAAGTTGCTTTGGGCTGTTTGCATCTCAAAAGTATGTAGCGTTGCGACTGACTGTTCAGTGTGGTTATGTTGCTCTGTTCAGCCAAATGAACTTCTCACTCTCGTTTTCTAGAAAGAAAAATTCATGAAGGGTGCCGACGAGGCCAAAATCGTACAAAAATCTATGCAAGGTATGTTTCTCACGAATGCAGCCTTGTGGCAGGAGGAAGAAAGGATGAAATAATCTTCTTTTTAAATAATAAGCAGATTCTCTCTTTAAGAAACTGGGCCGAGCTCTGACCAGCCTTGCATTTTCTTCTTTTTTTTTAGAAACTCTTGAAAAACTAAACCAAAAAGAGAAGCAGTTTACACAGCTGTCAAGTGAAGTCGATCAGCTGAGATCCCATTTAACAGGTAAGAAGAATTTTTTTCACTACAGTCAGATTCAAAATTAACGCATATTTGCTCACCCCTGCAGCCATTCCTCTGATTTGCAAAACCATTCCAACCTCAAACCCAAGTTTCACATTTTCCCCCCGTTTCAAACAAAACGTCCAAAGCTAGTTTCCAAGTAAAAGTAATGCGTGACTTGCGACACAATTGAACCCAAAATTTCTGTTGCTAAGCAAGACAGTCGTTAAGTGAGTTTTGCTCCATTTTACAAACAACAGCTGGAGCAAAACATAAAATTACCCAACTGGTAGTAATGCAGGTAACCCCACCCCTGTTTCTACCCCTGTTATCCAACCATTGATAAAACAAGTCCCAAATTCGAAAAAATTCTGGGCCTCCTTTTTCTTTTATCTTCAACGTTAGTCTATCCATTTCTGCACACTTAATTTTTTTTTTAATTACATCTTCTTCTGCGGGTGTTTTCTCCTTTTTCCAGTGTTGTGCAAATACAATTCTTGCTGCTGTCAAAATGTGCCATTTTAAATATACATTCCCTTTATCCTATTTTTTTGGTACTCTGCCTAATCAGAATAGTTCTGGCTTATAATCTATATGTTGCCTTAACATTTTTTTCTTACCCCTCCTCAATTCTTGTGGGAAAGAAAGATGCCTTTGTAAAACCACTTTTCTCTCCTTGCTGTTAGCCATGGAGAAGTCGCTGAAAGAGCGAGAAATCCGAGAGCAGCAGCTCATGGAGGCCAAAGGCAAGCTGGAAAACGAGGTGGCGGAAATCATGAAATCTTCGGGCGACAGCTCTTCCCAGCTGACCAAAATGAACGACGCCCTGCGACTCAAAGAGAAGTAAATCCACTCCCCTCTAAAGGAACTTCTCCTTGCCCCTGGGATAAATAACTTGGCGAGGTCTTCCGTATTTTTAAAACTATATTTTTTGTTTAAAACAAATAATTTGTCAGTTCTGCTTCTTTTATGGTCTCCAGCTCTTGAATAATACTTTAAGCCTCCGTTTCTCAACCTTGGCTGCTCCAAGATGTGTGGACTTCAACTCCCAGAATTCCCCAGCCAGCAATTCTGGAAGTGGAAGTCCATACATGTTGGAATTATGGGAGTTGAAATCCACACATCTTCCCCTCATATTGGCTGGAGAATTCTGGGTGTTGAAGTCCACACATCTAAGAATTCTGGGTGTTGAAGTCCACACATCTAAGAATTCTGCGTGTTGAAGTCCACACATCTTATAATTCTGCATGTTGAAGTCCACGCATCTTATAATTCTGGGTGTTGAAGTCCACACATCTAAGAATTATGGGTGTTGAAGTCTACACATCTTATAATTCTGGGTGTTGAAGTCCACACATCTTAGAATTATGGGTGTTGAAGTCCACACATCTAAGAATTATGGGAGTTAAAGTCCAGACATCGAGGAGTTGATCTCTGCACATCTTCCCCATGTTGGTCTAGATCAGAGGTCCACAAACTTGGCAACTTTAAGACTTGTGGACTTCAACTCCCAGAATTCTCCCAGAATTCTGGGAGTTGAAGTCTACAAGTCTTAAAGTAGCCAAGTTTGGAGACCTCTGGTCTAGATGAAAGAACTGAGCCAAAATCTTGCCCATAAAACACGCATCTTGGAAGAGGTCCACCATCATCTAAGCTCCCTTATTCTCCAGCCTACCCTCTGGGATTGTCGCCCTGACCCTTGTTGTGCTGTTGTCAATTTTAGGCAAGTGGAAGAGCTGCAAGGCCAGCTCACTAAGGCCAGCACAGGAATGTCTCAGCTGCAGGAAACCTTGGAGCAGGCGGCCCGTCAGGCTGAAAAGAAGCAGGAAGAGATGCTTGCACGACATCAGGAGGAGCAGCAGAAAATGAGGAACAAATTAGGCAGCCTGGTAAGAATGGGAGGGGGAGGGGGGACAGAAGGCTGGTGGGCTCTTTGAATGGAGCGGGGCAGATTTCCCCAAAGAGTCCAAATTCAGACAGTCGAGAAATCTTTGTAAGTTTAACACAGTCTTGCTTACAGATGCAAAGCTTGGTGGAAGTGGTTCTCCACTTACAACCAGAGTAGAGAGGTTGTAAGCCATGATGGTTGTAAAGCAAGTCATGCGCGCGCAAAAATCACTCACCAAACTGGTAGTTATACCGGTCGGATCCCACCCCTGGAAGGAAGGAAGGAAGGGTCATGGTGTCACAGTGGTTGGAATGCAGCATTGCAGGCTTATTCTGCCCGCTGTCAGAAGTTCAATCCTGACCGGGTCAAATTTGACTCAGCCTTCCGTCCTTACGAGGTCGGTAAAATGAGGACCCAGATTGTTGGGGGCCAGAGGCTGACTCTGCAAACCACTTAGAGGGGCTGAAAGCACCCTGAAGTGGTATAGTCAAGATCGATGTGGGAAGGAAGGAGGATGAGGAGGAGGAGGAGGGGAAGGAAGGAAGGAAGGAAGGAAGGAAGGAAGAAGGAAGGAATGGAAGGAAGGAATGAAAGGAAGGAGATGATTGGATGAGGAATGAATGGAATGATGAAGAATGAATGGAGCCGAATAAAGAGATGGAAGAGAAGGAAGGAGGGAATGAACGAATGAGATGATGATGGGGAATGAATGAGGAATGAATAATGGTGGAAGTGATGAAATGAATGAACAATGAATGAATGATATGATGATGATGAACATAAGGAATGATGAATGAATGATGATGGAATGGTAATGAAAATGAAGAAAGGAATGAGGATGTGAGGCGTCGAATGATGGAATGAAGGATGGAAAGGAATGATGAATGAATGATGATGGAAGAAAGAAGAGGAAAGGAATGAAGAATGAAGGAATGATGATGAGGAGGAAAGAAGGAAGGAGTGGAATGAATGAAGAGGAATGAAGGAAGAGGAAGGAATGGAAGAAAATGAAAGGAAGGTTCAGAAGGAAGGAAGGAAGGAAGGGAAGGGAAGCAGGAAGGAAGGAAGAAGCGGCCGGTGGCACAGTGATTAGAATGCAGCATTGCAGGCTAACTCATTGCTCATGTCAGCAGTTCAATCCTGACCGGCTCAAGGTGGACTCAGCCTTTCCGTCCTTCCGAGGTGGGTCAAATGAGGACCCGGATCGTTTGGGGGCCAGAGGCTGACTCTGCAAACCGCTTAGAGAGGGCTGGAAAGCACCGTGAAGCGGCATATAAATCTAAGCGCTGTGGCTCTTCCTCTGCCTGTGCTTTTTGCAGGAGAAGAAAATAGCAGCTCACCAAGAGGAGCATAAACTCCTGCAAGCCACCAGTGAGAAAACGCAGTCGGAAATGGCTGCCCGGCATGAGGAAGCCCTCAAGGAACTTCAGAGGGAGCTTCAGAAGAAGGAGCAGCTGCTCGCGAAGACCCAGAAGGCCAACAGCGAGTTAGAGAAGCAGTCCAAGGAGCTGAAGAAGGAAGCCGAACACGCCAAGGTACACCTCTGTCTTGGCCTCGTGAGGGCGGGTTGTCCTGTTGAGAGAGGCCTAAGTTTGAGAGCTCTCTACGCTTGGTGGTTTTCCACGCAGGCGTTTCGTCGCCACTGCACTGATGGCGTTGCCTAGTTGGGTCATGAAACGTCTGCGAGAAAAGCACCCAGCTCAGAGAGAGAGAGAGAGAGAGGAGAGAACCACAAACAGACCTGCTTGTCTTCTGGGTCAAGGTTTTCCAGCCTTGGCCCCTTTAAGACCTGTGGGCTTCAACTCCCAGAATTCCTCAGCCAGCATAGCTCCAGCAACCATAGAGTCTGTTCTCTAGAGAAGCCAGACCCTGGGGAACTCTGGGAGTTGAAGTCCACAAGTCTTAAAATTACCAAGGTTGGAGATCCCTGGCTTAAAGCATTGGTTCAACCAACCCACTGAACTCCAGCAACCATAGAGTCTGTTCTCTAGAGAGGCCAGACCCTGGGGAATTCTGGGAGTTGAAGTCCACAAGTCTTAAAATTACCAAGGTTGGAGATCCCTGGCTTAAAGCATTGGTTCAACCAACCCACTGAACTCCAGCAACCATAGAGTCTGTTCTCTAGAGAGGCCAGACCCTGGGGAACTCTGGGAGTTGAAGTCCACAAGTCTTAAAATTACCAAGGTTGGAGATCCCTGGCTTAAAGCATTGGTTCAACCAACCCACTGAACTCCAGCAACCATAGAGTCTGTTCTCTAGAGAGGCCAGACCCTGGGGAACTCTGGGAGTTGAAGTCCACAAGTCTTAAAATTACCAAGGTTGGAGATCCCTGGCTTAAAGCATTGGTTCAACCAACCCACTGAACTCCAGCAACCATAGAGTCTGTTCTCTAGAGAGGCCAGACCCTGGGGAACTCTGGGAGTTGAAGTCCACAGGTCTTAAAGGGGCCAAGGTTGAGAAACTCCACTCTAGGCCTCCAAGTCCTTCCCGATTTTGCTATTCTTGCCTGCTAACATTTTATAGGCTTCCTTGAGATGCTTAAAAAACTCCTTATTCTTCCCGAAAGGATACCCTGTGCCAGAAACGAGGTTAGCTTTTAACAGTGTTCCTCACTGCTTAACTTCCTACAGCGACCGCTCATGCTCCTTTGCTGACTTGGGTCAGGGCTAACTGTCTTTTTATTTTGCCTCTCCTTGAAAACTATTCCTGCCATCCATCTCCCATTTATTATCGTCGCTGTGCTTTAAGCTTTGTGTTTGGCCATTCCTATACCTGGATACGAGGCGTATATATATTGACACACGGATTAGGGATAAGGTTCATATCATTGATATTCGTTGGCAAAGTGAGGCAAAAACACCAAAAAAAAGGTATAAATCCTCCAATTCCAAAGGATGAACGTTATCTACCCTGGCTAAGAGCAAGTTTGACCCTGGAGACTTTTGCTCTGAACTCCTCAAGTATGAACCCACAATTGTTGCATTGGGTGTGAGGTCTCACAGCTTGCTTGGTGCCAGTTCATGAGTTGGCGAGCGGATAACGGGATAATCCAGGCATCGAATCCTACTTCTTAATACTTAATAATTTGATCGTTGCCTGCATAAGAAGGTGAGAGACGGGCACCTTGGGCTATTTACCAAAGGAATGACCCATTGGGAACCCCATATCAAAACAACTTACCTGATGTGCAGCCAGAATCTGGAAATAGCATTTAACACAGCACAGTCCTTAAGCAAAATGGTTCGGTTGAGATCAGCATAGGTGGGACTGATCAGGGTAGATTGCAAGGCTGACACCAAAATATAGTTTTATATCATATTTTATGCATATCTTACATTATTGTATTTCATTCCAGTTTCATTTTGGAATATAGTTTATTCCAATTTCATTTTAAATTGTATTTTTTTTTCCTAATTTCATTTTAAATTGTATTTTATCCAATTCCATTTTAAATTGCTTTTATCAAATTTTAGTAATAACTTGTTTCTGGGACTCTGCACTTCAGTATAGCCCAAGGGCTAATCCATCAACCAGTAAATAAAGTAAATCAATACGTGACGTAG
The DNA here is from genome assembly GCA_009733165.1 of Naja naja. NCBI lineage: Eukaryota > Metazoa > Chordata > Lepidosauria > Squamata > Elapidae > Naja > Naja naja. The sequence continues at coordinate 1,673,404 of CM019165.1, forward strand.
TGATCCCAAAGGTGCTTTTTCAAGAGGCAGTTGGACTGTCTGGTTTTTCTTGGAAGACGTTTGGATGAGAAGTGAAACATCTTCCAAGAAAAACCAGGAAATCCAGTTGCCTCTTGAAAAAAGCACCTTTGGGACAACTGTGACCTGGATGATTGAGAATCTCCATAGACCCCTGATGTAATGCCTTACGGTTACACGCAAGCGTTCCTTGCGACACGTCTAAAATGGCTTGGATGCTCTTTAAGCAGGGCTCGCTGTGTGTCAATATATCAACTCGCTTAGCCTTATTTTGGAACAGTCGTGCTGTTTATTAATCCACGCTTGTCTGCTTGACCTCATTTTTCTTGTATTTTGTCTCCCTTCCTCCCTGTCCTTTGTTCATGTAGTCCTTAACCTCTATGTTAGCAACAGCCAGAAAAGAGATTGAACTTATGTCAGACGAGATGAGGGCCTTGATAGCCGAGAAGGAAGTCTTGGCGCAGGAAGGGAATGCTTTAAAGTTAGAGAAAGGCTCCTTGTTATCCAAGCTGGTAGACCTGGAGTCCAAGATTGGGCTGTTAAAACAAGATCAGGAGAAACTGTGGACCGTGAACGAGGAGCTTAATCTGGAGAACAAAAGGACGGTCAAGGAGAAACAAGACGCGGAGAACAAAACCCAGCAGGAGAAAGAGAAGAACGACGAGCTGATCTCCGAAAAGGGACGGTTGCTTCTGGAGATCGAGGCCGCCCAAGAAGACCTGCTCAAGATCACGAGAGAATGGCGCGCTGGCGTCGGCTCTCCTCGGTCAGGTGGAGGAGCTCCGAGTCCGCAGCGAGAGCTTGGCCCAGGAATGCCAGAAGCACGTCAGCCAACGGGAAGAGCTGGAGGATTGTCAGAGGAAGCTCTCCGAGGAGAACGCCGCCCTTCTGAAGGACAAGGACGACGTCATCCAGAAGCTGAAGAGCTCTTACGAAGACATGGCCAGGGACCAGAAGGAGCTGCTGCAAGAAGTAACCACCTTGGCTGCTGAGAGGGACTCGCTCTTGGGCAAACACCTGGACCTGGAAAACAAGCACGTCGCCTTGAAGAGGGAACGGGACGTTCTCCTGCAGAGCAGCCAAGACCTGCAGTCTGACAAGGAGACCCTCTTGATCAATCAGGAGGAGAGACGCAAGAGCTTGGAGCAGGCTCTAGAGGAGAAACAGGAGCTCCAGCTGAAAAACGAAGGTCTTCAGTCCCAACTGGAATTATCTGATAAAGAGCTTAAAAGCATCACCAAAGACAAGAACCAACTGGAGGCCTCTCACGCTAGCCTTTCGAAACTTCTGGAGGAGATTAAAGCCAGCAGGGCATCGACAGACACGGAGCTGATTCAGCTCCTGCAAGAGAAGGAGACCTTGGTTTGCTCCGAGAGCAGGCTTGCAGCCGAACGGGAAGAACTTTGGAACGAAAACAAGAACCTGTCGGAGAAGCTGGCCCGAACCTCCGAAGAAGCGGCCCTCGTTGAGAAAACCTTGAACGACAAGCTGAGCCAGTTGAGCGCGGAGAAGGAGGTGGCCTCTCAGAAGTCTCTGAAGTTCAAGAAGCAGAACGAGAGCCTGCTCAAGGAGAGGGCCGCTTTGGAAGCCAAGTGCGCCGAGCTCCTGGCGGAGAAGCAGTCGGCCACCAAAGCCGCCTGTGAGTTGAAGAAGAAGCACGAGTTGGACATCTCTGCCAAAAGGATGTTGGTCCAAGACAAGGCCAAACTGCAGGGCAGTGCTGAAACCCTGAAGCGAGAGCTGGACCAGAAGATAGTAGAGAACCAGGATCTCGTCCGATATAAAGCTGAGCTCTCCAAAATCTTAAAAGAGACCCAGAGTGCCAAAACCGTGTTGGAAAACGAATACTCCGCCTTGCTTCACGCCAAGCAGCTCTTAGCAGCTTCCTTTAAAAGCAGCTCTTTGGAGAAGGAGGTCCTGACCAAAGAGAAGGCCCAGTTGCAAGAAGAATGCCAGAAGTTGGGCAAGGAGCTCAAAACCATCTACAACAACCTGACGATCGAGCGGGAAGGTCGTACGTTGGAGAAGGAGTCTTTTCTGGTCGAGAACACCCAACTCCACAACGCCGTAAGTCACCTGGAGACGGAGCAGGAGCAGCTGAGCCTGAAGAACAAGGAGTTGTTGGTAGAACGGGACCAGCTGAAGCGGGAGAAGTTGAAGAGCGAGTCCAGGTTGGAAGAAATCATGAAGGAGAAAGAGGTCCTCGCTGCCGAGACGGACCAGCTGGCCTCCAACATCGAGAAGCTGAAGAAGGAGTTTGCGTCTCTGACCAAGTCAAAAGCAGAGCTGCAGGAACTTCACAGCAGCGTCTCGAAGATCCTGGAAGGTCTCCGTGCCAGCCACCAAGCCAGCGAACTGGAGCAGGCGAAGCTGCTTCAAGAGAACGAGATGTTGCTTCTGGAGCAGAAACATCTCCTCGCCATCAAGGAGGACATCCTGAAGGAGAAGGAGGCGTTCTCCAAGGACTACTACAAGCTGCACGAGGAGATCACCCTTCTAGCCCAGGCCAACAGTGAGATGTCCGGCAACCTTCTGGTGGCTCAGAACAAATGCCAGGCCCTTCAGAAGGAGAGGGACGAACTTGTCTTCAAACTGGAAGACATTGAAGGTCTCCAGGCTCAGGCGGTAATGCAAAGATTTGAGGTATCGGAACTGCTAAATCAGCCCAGTTACGCTCACTAACACCCACCACTAACGGTCCCCGTGTCTGCACTTAACTTTGCACGTTCGAGCACCCTTGGATCACCCTCCTTAATTCTCTTACAGGTAGCCAATTAAGTGGATTTGTGGGGGTGAGGGACAAACCCCTCTCTTCTACAGCTGGAATGGCGTGACGGAGGAGTTTTTAGGGCCTCACCACGGCTGAATATTCCAATCGGCTCTTCCATTGTGAATAAAGGGGCGTGTAGGCATGAGGAATGGGATGCAGTCCCCAACTGAATTGGACGTGGTCTTACTTTAAATTGGCGTCTCGAGGGTTACCTCTCACCCTCGTCCCAAAATGAGATCAAAATGACAAGCAGACTGATTTTTAAGCAGAATTAACTTGCAAAACGGACGTTGCAAAGCCGGTTACCTTTTTATTCACAATCGTGTTTGTGTTTCACCACCAACAGAGGACAAATTGGAAGGCTGGATCGTTCCTATCTCCCGTTTCGTTAAAACCTAAAGGTTTATTCCAGCCGCTGTTCTGACTTTAACTAGCCCGATCTTAAAGCTTAGAAACCTTTATTGAAATGTTTCAATGATCTCTTCTTGTGCCCCAAATTTAGAGGTGTGCTTGTTACTGCTCTGGTTTTTTAATATTCTTTAAAAAAAAAAAAGAGTAGAAATCTGTTGGTGGTGAAGCTCTGTCCTGAATGGTTATGGGTAATTTTAAAAAATAATAATAATTCACAAAGATAATTGAATTGGGAGCCACGATTTCACTTGGATAATACCAGCATGGGATTGTCCTTTAGTTTCTGCATGGAACAGTAGATTTAATGGTGCTTCTGGCACGAGAACTCTTGGAAGCAGAAGGATTGGTTTGACATTCCAGCAGCGGCTGGATTTTGGCCTTGACTTGCTGCTTACTCTAGAGAAATACTATTGACTAGAGCAGCGTTTTCCCAACCTTGGCAACGTTAAGAAGCGTGGACTTCAACTCCCAGAATTCTCCAGCCAGCTATGAACTCTGGGAGTTGAAGTCCACACTTCTTAAAAGTTCCCAGAGTTGAAAATGGCTGTGATAGGTAGGCAGTCAGAGGCGGGCAACCTGGACACCTGCAGAGAGCTCGGATTACAGCTCCCATCATCCTGAGCCACCATCACAGTGGCTCCGCTTATGGAAGAGAGAGCTCCGTAGGACACCAGGTTGCCCTCCAATGGTAAACCTGCCACCATCTTCAACATCTTTTGCTCAGGAACTTGACCTGGGTTGTTGTTCTTTTTTTTTTAAAGATTTTTAAAGAGTTGTGTTAAATCTTTCAGACCGCAAAAACAGCCGAAGATGCTTTGCAGATAGTGGAGCAAGTGACCAAAGAGAAGGACATCCTTCATAAAGAGAAGACGGAAATCTTGGCCTTCTTAGAAGATGCCAAGCAGCTCAACCAAAAGCTGAAAACAGAGGTAAATAAAATGAAATTTCTGCCAAACCTTCCTTCCTTCGGTTGGGTCCACAGCAGAGGTGGTATTCAAGCCGTTCGCACCGGTTCCAAAGAACCTGTAGCGGTGATTAGGCGTCGGTCGCGGAATCGGTAGTAACTTCTGGCTGGCCACGCCCCCGAACCAGTTCCCCTGTCGCTGGCCACTCAGTTGCCCCACCCACCTGATGCTCGCGCAGCTCACCCGCCCGCCGCTCGCCCCGCCCAGTCACTCCTCCCTTCCTGTGTGGCACGCTGGGCCCTCGTGACTTGCCTAACCTGTCTTCCCCACATGGTGCCTGCGCCCCAACTGAGCATCCCTGATCTGCCTGCCCTGCTCACATCTGGATTTTGATCACATGACCTTGGGGGGGGGGTGAGGCTGCAATTGCTGCAAGTATGAAAAACAGTCATAAGCCACTTGTTTTCAATGCTGTTGTGACTTCGAACTCTCTTTAATCAACTGAGACCTGATGAGGACCTGCTGATCCACAGCCAAGGCTCCATGGGCAGAGATCTAGTGCCCAACCATTAACAGGGAGATCCCCGCCGATTTGTGATCAAGAGATCTCCTCTTTTACTCTCCATTTTCCATTGAGAAATTGAGGATTGCAGTGAAGGAGGAGTTGTGTGTATTGACGAAATCCACTCCGGGGCTTCCAGGCAGATGGCTAAATCCACCCACCGGTTCTAATTCTTCCAGAGTAGCCAGAGATGATCTATTATGAAATAAAATATATTCTCCCCCCCACCCCCAACGCTTATGGACAGAGAAGACTTCGAGGCTGATGAGAAGATGAAGGGGACAAAATGAAAACATGGGGATGCCAAACGTTGCAGGTCATCTGAATTGTGGCAGAACCAGCAGACACACACACACACACCCTGCTCCCAAAGATCATATTTTCAGAATTAGCTCCTTCCCTGCTAAGTAAGCTGTCCTAGATCCTCAGGCAGTGCCCACACCTGACACAGCTGCTTCAAGAGAAATGAAAAAAAAAAAACGGTCAAGATCAGAGTGGGTCACCGTTCCTTCCCTCCTGGGGGACCCCCCGAGTTGAATTTTTATTTTCTTTTTCCTTCTCCCTCCCCTCTCAAGCTGGACGCTCTTAAAGAAAGCCACGTGAAGAACCGAGAGGAGCTCAGCAAATCTCAGGAGCGTCTCTACAACAAGAGCCAAAACCTGGAAGAACTCAGAAAAGAATTGTGAGTTTTGTTCTACTTGCGGGAGGCTTTCCTTCGGGGTGGGGAAGAGAAGAGGTTTATTGGAGGGATGGGAAGGAGAGGGGAAAGCAGAGAAAAAGCCAGCGTGCCTGAAGTGGTGCGTAGAACAAAAATAGCCAGGATTTGCAGCTGTTTCTGGGTGTAAGAACAAGAGACAAAAACGGCGTTATGCTTTTAAACAGGCGAAGCTGCACAGAGATTGCTATTTTGGTCCCAGTTGGCTAAAGGGGGCATATTTTCCCCTAGTATTCCTTTGTGTATTTTCTCCAGCATTAACAAAACATCCAGGAAATGCCATACATACTTTTATTATTATTGTTGTTATCATTAATGGCAGATTTTGTGCAAGAACTCCCCTGGAACTTCCAAATTACGTACAGTAAACCATCTTCATCGTGCGATCATTTTACGGGTGCAGTCGTAGGAGAAAGGGGTTGTTTGATGCCTCTTCTGAGGCTATGATTATTATGGATTGTTTATATCTCTTGATTCGTGGGACTGTGAAACCTATGCTTTTCGGAGCGTGTCGTGAGGTTGTACTTGAAACTTAAAAGTCTTGTCCAGCGCAATACAAGTAGTTCTAATTGAAACCAGAACTTCTGTTGTTAGCCAAGACAGTTACAAGAGTCACACCCAATTGGACAAGTTTTTTTTGCCGTGGTGGTGGAGTGAATCGGTCCGGCCGTTAAGCGAGCCACACCATCGTAAAGTGGCTCCTTCCTTGGATTTTCCTTGCTGGGAGCCAGCTGGGAAGGTTGCAAATGACCCTGGTGGTTGTAAATGCACACCAGTTTCCAAGCCCCCGAATTTTGATGGCATGGCCAATGCAGTGGTCTTAAGTGTGAGAATTGGTCAGAAGCCACTTTTTCAGTGGCTGTTTTAATGTTGAACAGTCACTAAATGAATGCTTATAAATCGAGGAGTAGAATTGCAGCCTTTTTCTTAATGAACTGTGACTCAGAGTGTCCTTTTATGTTTTACACTACAGAAAATATGATCTTAGTGTTTTCAGGGGTGTTTGGGAGCCTGTGCAAAAAAATAAATAAAAATCCCATTATTATTTTTTTTTCTACAAACTTAACGCCCTGCTGCTTGAAAATCTCCTCAAATCTCTTCTAAAAATAGATAGCTTGATGATGCGCGCAGGCAGCTCGCTCAACGGCAGCCTGCAAAGCAGATGGTAATCCCCGTTGCCTCCTTTGATTCGGTTTCAGCCCAGGCTTTTCAAATCAAACTCTTCCCGCACGCTCGCTCCAGCCAATCTGGATAGCAAGGAGTCTAATTGTGCAGTGGATTAATTCACTTGCAAGGAATGTAGGACGCCGAGATGCGCCCGGCAGGACCCAGGGAGACGCTGGGCTCTAAAAATATCCAGGCGTTTCCAGGCGGGAGATGCGCAGGGACCCACGTCCCCAGTCACACAATTTTGGGACAAGCCAGGGCTTCGAGAGGCATGAGTTTGCCTCCCACAAGAGGAACACGCTCTCTCTCCAAAGCACAAGGGACGCCGGGCTCAGCCGGGGCTCCGTGGTTGCATCCGTGAGCCTGTGCCAACGGGATGGTGGTGAATGGAGCTTTTATTGAGCCAGCCCAGCCTGCCTGCTTGGCAGAATTGATGGCTGCCAGCCAAGTCTCCGGGCACCGCGGCAATTGCCTTCTAATCCTGCATCGCAGGGAGCTTCCTCGCCATCCGATAACGGAGTTGGCACGAGCACTTAGGATTAACTAGGACGGCTGTTTGGTGGTCGGTTTCCAAAGGGGCGAACCGGGTAATGACAAAAGTGAGCGTGCCCTACCTTGGGTGACCGAGGAGACGGAGGCTGGGCGGGTGGGCTGCTTCTTTATTGGCGGTCTCGACAAACCGTGACAAACAATGACGCGGTTTGCAAGTCGGTCTGTTCTCCCCCCCCCCCGTCTCGCCCCCTTCCTTTCCATCCTCCTTGTTCCCATGGTAACCCTGCTGCCTTTCCCCATCTCTTCCAGGGAAGTGCTCAGACTGGCAGAAGAAGAGAAATCCCAGCAGCTCGCTGTCTTCCAAGAAGAGAACCTCAAACTTGCGAAAGAGTTGGGAAAAGGTGACCTCACCAGTCACCAGAAGGTAGGTAGATGCTTCGGCCTCGGATTTGGGGCGGGGGGGGGAGAAGGAGGGTGTGGGGGGTGCAGAGGGGTCCCCGAGGTGCTGGACACGTGGATGTGGAAGAGAGGAGGAGAAGGAGGGCAGGGCTACCCAAGGGGCATTGGAGAAGGTGCCGATCTCGGGGGAGAAGCCGCGTTGTTGGGAGTTACGAGAAGTCAACAAGGAATCTCACGCTCCTCTTAGTGGGGCGTGAAGTTTTTAGGGAGGTGGGTGCTTTCACCAGCGAGGGGGAAGTTAATTTTGGCTGTACAAAGCGAGCCCTTTGAGAGGATACCACCTCGACCCCAAACTGGGGTGGTGTGAGGGGGGTTGCAGGACCCCCTCCCTGCACCTCCTAAATACCTTAGGACATTAGCATCCAGAACACCCAGGTTTTCAGTGGAACGGTATTTCCTGGAACAGCTTTGCAAACCAGGCTCGTTTTCAAGGATGGATCCAGAGTCGCCCTAAATTTGCACCAGAAGGAAATGGATTTTTAGGAAGAGTATGTTGAAAAAGTGTGGGTGTGTGGGTGGTGGAAGTCCCTACAACTGTGCTGTGAGTCTCACTTTAGGGACAATTAAGGAGAGTTTATTAACCTCTTCCCCTTGAAGATATGTGGACTTCAACTCCCAGAATTCCCCAGCCAGCAGTTTAACTGGAACTTAATGTGTGGTCCTGATTTTTTTGTGCTTGACAAGAGGGTTATTTTAGATTCTGGCATATTCTTGGTCTAATCGGATAGAGGTTTCAGATCTTTAAATTATTCATTATCTTTTATATTGGTCTTTTTACATGAGCAGTAGATGTCATATGGGGGCTTAAGGTTTGAAGATGCTCCCTGCAAGAAGAGGATGGGAGAAATAAGATTTAAAAAGGGTCTTCTAATGCTAGTTTTTAATAATAAAAAGGTGCATGAGGTTTAAGGCAGTATTCTGTTCCCTTTGGGGGGGGGGTGTTTGTGTGTTGGGTTGTTATTGCTGTGGTTGGGTTTATTAATCAGGGCTGCCATGTTTTATTTCTTGCTTTTAACTCTATTTTTGGATCTGTTAACCTGCTGGAGTCTTGTGAAGTGGGCGACATTGTAAACACAAAATTAATAATGAATGAAATTATAAGAAGGCAGAGCTGGTTACACAACTAGATTGCTAAAAACCTTAGAAGTGGCTAAATAAAATACTTCCCCCATCCCAAAGATGTGGAATAGACTCAAGACCCCAAGAAATTAAAAAAAGGGGGGTATATGGTCTGAAAGAAAGGCCTTCGTGGACAGAGTAAAAACCCTCTATTTTTCTTCCTTTCTGCTCTGGTTTTCCAGCTGGAAGAAGAGAGATCGGTCCTCAATAACCAGCTGTTGGAGATGAAAAAGAGGTGAGTTGATTTGCACAATCTGTCAGGCGTGTAGGCACTTAGAAAGGAAAAGAGAGAGAGAGAACATGAATCTCAAATAGAATTCTTTGATCCCTGCTACTCTTCTGCGCTTAAAATAATCTTAGCATTGCACCTTGGCTGTTCAAAACATCATTGGCAGGTAGAACATTACATTAAAAATACATCAAAGCATTATTATGTCCTTCTCCTCCCTGAAATCTGGGTAGTGGAAGCATTGATTTCTGGAAACCTTTACGCAATTTAGCTCATCCTCAGAACTTGGTTGATCTCTTCACTTCTCTGCCTTTCAACACCCGCTTAATTCAGAGCCATTTTTAGCCTCCCTGGGGGGATTTCCACGGAGATGTCTCAAAACCCCAAAGCCCCCCCTTCCTCCAGCTTCTAAATTCTTCATGGAGAGGTTCCCCCCACCCCAAAAAAATAATTGCTAAACTTAGAAGCTTGAAAAGGAAGCTCCCTTTGATTACCCCCCAAGGACATTTTTAATTCAAGAAAGACTCTGATCCCCAATTATGGAGGATTCCTTATTGCTGGTGAAACCAGGCAGCTGTGAGTTCTAGTTCTTTCTTAGACATGGTGCCAACTGAGTGGCCTTGGGCCTCTCCCCTCTCTCTTAAGTCAACTTAGGGAGTGGTCAACTCAACTCAAAATCAATTGAAACATATATTTGAGATACCATATGCACAGTGGTGGTATTCTACCGGTTCGAGCCGGTTCGGGCAAACTGGTAGTAAAAAATGGTACAGTTCGGCCGAACCGGTATTTCATTTCTTCCCCCCCCAACGATCAGCTGTTCTGACGATCAGCTGTGCCAACGATCAGCTGTGCCGACGATCAGCTGTGCTGACGATCAGCTGTGACAGGATCCCCTCCCTGTCTTACTGCTTTGCCCAGGAGGCTTCCCAGAGGCCCAGGAGGCAAAAAGGGGCACACAGGGTGTGTGTGGGTGTGCTGTGCCCCCCTCCCCACCCGCGCTCTTTTTTTTTGCCTCCTGGGCCTCAGGGAAGCCTCCTGGGAGTAAAAACAGCCTCCGAGGAGGTTTCCCTGAGGCCGAGAAGGCAAAAAAATGGAGCGTGGATGGGTGGGTGCTGCAAAAAAGAAGCCACACCCACCCAGTCACATGGCCACACCCACCTGGTCACGCCCACAGAACCGGTAGTAAAAACATTTGCATCCCACCCCTGCATATGCAGGTAGTCCTCTACTTACAAGAGTTCATTTAGTGACTGTTTTGAAGTTACAAAGAAAAAGTCACTTTTTCGTTTTACAAAAAAAATCACTTAGGACCGTTTTCCACGTGCACGACGGTTGCAGCCCTCTCCCCATGGCCATCCCCTGATCAAAATCCAGGCCCTTGGCCACTGACTCGCATTTATGACGGTTGCAGTGTCGCGATCCCCTTTCGCGACCTTCTGACCAGCGTAGTTGAGGGTGGGGAAGCCAGATTCACTGAACCTCAGCATTGCTAACTTAACGGCGGGGATTCCCTTAAACAACTGTGGCAAGGAAGGTCCTTTTGAACGGAGCCCAAGTTCGCTTAACAACCGTCCCGCTGAGCAGCGGAAAGGTTGTTGCTCCATTTTAGCCATAACTCGAGGTCTTACCTGTATTGTGTTCTTTTTTTTTTTTAAACGTCTTTATTCGGCCACGGGTTTTTATCCGGGAGGGAAGGGCTGATTGAAGCTGTTGAGCCTCAAATGTCCGCCTCTGAGGATCTCCTCGCGGGTCTTGGTCCTGCTCATGCCAGGGGTTGGACTAAATGACCTCCAGGGTTCCCTTCCCACTTTCTGTTATTCTATGATTCTAAGCACTTGAGCTGGCCCTGGCAGGCAACAGGCAACCTTTGCAAGCAGAGAGAGGGGTGTCATGTTGCCCCCCTATCTTCCCCCTCCCCCTCCCTACCACAAGGCCCCTCCCCTCTCCCCCCTCCCTTTCTCTCAGCCCCTGGGGTTGAAGCTTTGGAAGGTGGAGGTAAGAAACTGGCGGGGAATTCGGTGTTATTTCGGCTCTTTGACACTCGTTGCGGGTTTTTGCTGACTGTCAGACTTGGCTCTGCGCTGTGTTTTGAATCTCTTTCTTCCCTTCCTGCCTTTCTGCTTCCTTGCTATATCTGTGTGTCTTTAATGGTAAGACTAAAGAAAGTCTATCCACGTTACAATAAATAACTTTTGATTTATTTATTTTTTTCCTCCAATGAAATGGTTGTACATATTTTTTTTTTGGCTGCCTTTCGTTACCTCCGTGTCTTGCGTTTGTTTTTTGTTCGTTTGTTTCTGGTTTCTGAATTTATTTATTTATTTATTTATTGAGTTTTGGTTTTGTAAAATACTCGGCAGTGTTAAATCTTTATATATATATATATCTCTATATATTTTAATAACAACAAGCAGAATCGACTTGGGTGCAAATTTAGTTCTTCCTTTACTTGTATCTCACATTTCTCTGCCATGTTTCTAACATGTGGTTCTTGTTATCTTGCATTTTTAAAGCTTGCCCAGTATTACTTTAAGGTACTTGCTTCGTTATTGCAATTTCTTTTTATTTCCTTTTTTGTGGCAAGGGAAAAATCTGGGTGGTGTTTCTTAGCAGGAGATGTTTGGAATTAATGTTGTACGATCGTGCCCACTAATAATCTTCAGAAATGAAGCACACACCAAATCCTTTTGGTGAAGTGAGATTTACTGCTTGTAAGAGACTTACTCAAGAGATGCTCCTGGTGGGCTGAGCCATGAGTGGCCTTTAGTTGAGACAAATCTTGGCGTAACTCTCTAAAATTAATAGGGCTCCTTCTTTCCCGAAGTGGTTCAAAACTATTTTTTAAACGGCTCTTCTCATCCGTGAAATTATGCTTCTTGAGTTTGAGAGCACAGAGATCCTCAACTTAATGACTGTTCTTTTAGTGACCGGCACTGGAAAGCATGACTTACAACCAGTTCTTGCACACACAACCATGGGGGCCCTTGTTGCTCTCTGAGCTGGGTGCTTTCCTTGCAGGCCTTTCATGATCCAAATTAGGTAACGTCATCAGTGCAACAAAAACGGTTGTAAAATAGGACATGAACCCCCCCCCCTTAATCACTGCTTCACTTACCGATGGCATTCCCAGTCCCAACAGCGGCCGTAAGTTCAGGACTAGCTATAACTGGTCTTTCTTTTTGTAAGAAAACTGATGGCGCTTCGTTGCATGAATGTTCAGTTTCCACCCATTCTTCCTTGTCTGGCCTTTGAGGGCTTTGGAGAATAGCTTGACCCCTCCTCCTCTCTGGGACAGCCCCTCCCTCAAATATTGGAAGGCTGCTCTCCTGTCTTCCCTGGTCCTTCTCTTCCCTAGACTAGCCAGGCCCAGTTCCTGCAACCGTTCATCTTATGTTTCAGCCTCCAATCCCCTCATCATCCTGGTTGCTCTTCTCTGCACACTTTCTAGAATTCTCAGCATCTTTTGTATAATGTGGTGACCAAACCTGGATGCAGGACTCTAGGTGTGGCTTATTAAGGCTTTATAGAGTGGTATCAGTCCCTCCCTTGATCTCAATTGCATCCCTCTGTTGATGCAACTTAGGATTGCATTGGCTTTTTTGGCTGCCACCACACACACCTGGCTCCTATTTAGCTGGTTGTCCACTAAGTTCACATTGCACTCTTCATCCAAGTAGACCCAGCCTAGTGGCTGAGCTTCCTTGAGAGGCCCAGTTGGTTCATTCTTGACCCCCCTCTGCCCCCCCAAAAAAATCCTCTTTGCAGCCAGGCTGGCTCCTTCACTGCTTATTCTGCCCCCTGGGAGAAAACCACAGGGTTTCTGCATCTGTAGGAGACTCGCTGTGCTGGGAACAGTAGGCTTCTATCTCGGCGTTACAAACGGCATCTCAGCCATCTGTGAGGCGGTGTGCGTCCGTGTCAAGCACCCCAGATTTTCCCTTTTGCCACTTCTGTGACCCGGAATGAACATCTGCCTCGCTTCTGAAAGGCCTTCTGTGATGTGCCTGCCATCATTGCTTGTTTGCTAGTTGTCTCGGGGGACAGCAGCCGTCCCACCTCCCCTGCTGGTTATTGGGGTTCTTTCTAACTAGAACATCTGTAAGAGTCTGTTGATTTTTGCCTTTAATTGTTCTGACCCAGGCTTTCCGAGACCGTAGTTAAGCACACGCTTAGTTAAAAACAACTCTTGTTTTATTTCAGCGCTGGGAATTACGTTCATTCCCAGCCTGTAATGAGTCCAGAACAGTCCCTCGAGATAAGCACTCACCTTTCTCTCCTTTGAATTGCTGCCAACAATAAAAGTGTCAAATGAACTATAAAAAAACCACCCGAAGTACAAAGTCTACACAGAGCTTCAAGGTTTAATCCGAACAGAATGAACGACTTTGCTCCCTGCAAAAGTTTCTTCACCTTTGCCTGACTTTTATCCCTTATGGGAGGGGCGGTCACCTCCCAGCCTTACTCCCAAGTCACCCCTTCTGTTTCAGCTGCTCTTCTGAGGCTTCCTCTCAGCTTGGTAACCAAGCTCTTGGTGCTGATGGTTTTTTTTTTGCAGACATTTCATGACCCAGCTAGGTAACATCATCAGGAACATGGAGGTAACTAGATAGACATAATAGGTAACAGCATCAGCACTGATGATGTTACCTCGACGGGTCGTGAAATATCTGCAAGAAAACCACCAAGCTCAGAGACCACCAAGGACCCCACCATCCTCTTCCTCCCCGTCCCCTTCTCCTTCCTCCAGTCTGCAAACCCTTTTCCCTTACAGCGCTGATGATATTACCTAGCCGGGTCATGAGACGTCTGCAAGAAGACAGCTGAACTCGGAGAGCCCCAGGAACTCCACAGTTCAATCCTGAACCTCATTTTCAACTATTGGGGTTAACTTTTACTTTTAAAAATAAATTGTAATTTTAAACCTCAGCTGAGGCTCCAGAATGGCCCCCAAACTGGAAGCCATGAATAAACAGAATTTAGGGAGGACCAGCCGATAATTCCAGCACAATCCCTGCTTTGCACGACAACTGTTTTGTGTGTGTGCGTGTTTGAGCTTTGCATGCATTTTTGTGGCCTGTTCAGTGCCGTTCTGAGAAATAACCGATGTAAGGCTCACCATCTGCAACCCTCTTTCCCTCCCTTTTCAATTCTTTATCTCCCAGTCCTATTAACATCTTTCTTTTTAAAAAATTAAAAAAAAAAAAAAAACAAACCAGAAATGGATACGGTGATATGCAGATTCTGGCCTGAATCTCCCTAGGTAAAACCTTTCCACTTTGTTTCCCTGTTGCAAAGTTTCCCCCATCACTAACGCCAGCTGTAAAAACTTCGCTCAGTTAAATCAAAGGACACTTAAAATTCCAGAAAGCCCCCGTGCTGATAATCCCCCTTTATTTTTTTGGTGATTTCTAAACAAGGGGAATGCAACAACTCTTCTGAAATGGTCCGACCCTCTCTTTTAGAGAAGCCAAGTTAATGAAAGAAAACGATGAAGAGAGAGCTTCATTGCAGAAATCCATCAGTGTTACTAGTGCCTTGATTACAGAGAGAGACGAAGAGCTGGAAAAACTCAGAAATGAGGTACAAACGCGTAGAAGTGTGTGGAGTTTAGCATCCCTTCGTATCTGGGTGCCCCACAAAACACGACTCCTTCCTCCTCCTCCTTCCCTCCTTCATTTCTCCTTCCCTCCTTCCCTCTCCCTCCCTCCCTTCCTTCCTCCCTCCTTGCTTCCTCTCTCCCTCCCTCTCTTCCTTCTCTCTTCCTTCCTCTCTCCCTTCCTTCCTTCTCCCTCTTTTCTTCCTTGCTCCCTCCCTTCTCCCTCCTTCCTCCCTCCCTCCCTCCCTTCATTCTTCCTTCCCTCCTTCCTTCTTCGCTCTCTCCTTCCCTCCCTTCTCCCTCCTTCCTTCCTCGCTCCCTCCCTCTCTTCCTTCTCCCTCCTTCCTTCCTCGCTCCTTCCCTCTCTTCCTTCTCCCTCCTTCCTTCCTCATTCCCTCCCTCTCTTCCTCCTTCCTTCCTCGCTCCCTCCCTCCCTTCATTCTCCTTCCTTCCCTCCTTCCTTCCTCGCTTCCTCCCTTCCTTCTAACTCCCTTCCTTCCTCTTTCCCTGTCTCCTTCCTTAGGGTTCACTTAGCAATAGAAATTTCAGGTTCCATTGTGGCTGTAAGTGAAGGGCTCTCGGCATGCCGTTCATCTCTTTCCTTCCATGATGTTATTCAATTCACATTTCCCTTTTCTTTTTGGACTTTCGCAGGTCTCGGTGCTGCGTGGAGAGAACGCCACAGCGAGGAATTTGCACTCGGTCGTTCAGTCCCTGGAATCCGATAAGGTTAAACTTGAGATCAAAGTAAAGAATCTGGAGCAGAAGCTCAAAGAGAGCCAGAAAAGCTCTTCAGGTAAAGCCAGCTCTGGAATGTAGGTTACCTAGCCGCTTTGGGTCCCCTCAGGCAGCCCAGTTTAATGGGGATTTTCCCCAAGTGGACACAGCCGACATCCCCAGGTGTGACCTTCCAATCCCAGAATGCAAGCATTTTGGAAAAGTGCAACCAATCGGTGCTTCTCAACCTTGACCACCTGAAGAGGGGTGGACTTCAACTCCCAGAATTCAAGGTTCTGTGCCCACCCCTCTTAAAGTGCTGAAGGTTGAGAAACATTGGCTTAAAGCAAGGGTCTCCAACCTTGGCAACTTTAAGACTTTTGGTCTTCAGCTCCCAGAATTCCTCAGCCAGCATAGCTCCAGCAACCATAGAGTCTGTTCTCTAGAGAAGCCAGACCCTGGGGAACTCTGGGAGTTGAAGTCCACAAGTCTTAAAATTACCAAGGTTGGAGACCCCTGGCTTAAAGCATTGGTTCAACCAACCCACTGAACTCCAGCAACCATAGAGTCTGTTCTCTAGAGAGGCCAGACCCTGGGGAATTCTGGGAGTTGAAGTCCACAATTCTTAAAGTTGCCAAGTTTGGGGACCGCTGCCTTACTCCCAGCCGTCTGATTTGATCCAAACGTGGAGAAAAGTACAGCCAGATGTGGCCTACTGAGACCAAGTCAACTGAACACTCTCAAAAGAGTCCAGAATCCCACCTGTCCCTGATGAAGGTCAGAGTAAAAATAAGGGGAGTCTTTATTTCATGCCTTTCTAACCTGTTGTTTTTTTCTTTCTTCCCTCTTGTCCAAGACGTTTCATCGAGTGGCGATTTCCAAAAGGAAGAAGCCCAAGAGAGCCAGGTATGGCTTCCGTCCTCTTGGTCGTATCATTCCATCTGTCAGCGTTCCAGAAAAACTCGACTCCAACAGATAACTCCGAACCAGACATCTACTCAAAAGTTCCCTTTTATTAGACTAGTAAACTGGC
Organism: Naja naja; assembly: GCA_009733165.1. NCBI lineage: Eukaryota > Metazoa > Chordata > Lepidosauria > Squamata > Elapidae > Naja > Naja naja. Next base: position 1,689,600 of record CM019165.1, read on the forward strand.
ACATCTGAGAAATCCCAAATCTGAAAGTCCTGGGTTTCCCTCCAATAAGTAAAATATTACAAATCCACCCCCTGCACTCCTAATTCCGTCACATGCCCCAATCACCATCCGTCCCAACTTGAGAACGCCTCCTCAGCCAGGTGCAGCAACAACATGACCTTGGCTCTAAAGAAGAATGCTATTATGTCTAACCACATGTGCTCCATGCAATTCCCCCCTCCCATTTTCCCAGGCTCAGGAATGTGGTAGCGTAGAAGCTTCTGGTGCTAATATGGCTTCCAAAGCTGACACCATCATTTTTTTTAAAAAAAAGACTGTATTCCCCCTTCCCCAAATGCTTGACGTTGAGTTTTATCATGTTCTTAACATACTAATATTTGGTTTCTTTGTGTTTTTTCCCCCTCTTCCTTCCTTCCTTCCTTCCTTCCTTCCTTCCTTCCTTCCTTCCTTCCTCCCTCCCTCCCTCCCTCCCTCCCCCTTTTTGCCTCTTGCTTCGATCTGCGGCTGGGGATAATCTTCTGCCATCAGCAAATGGTTGGTTTCAGCTTTCTCTCCTTTTTTTTAAATAAGTTTTCTCAGTTATAATAACCTCAGGGTCCTTCTGCAGGGCAGCTGCTCTTCTCCCCAGAAAAGCAACCCTTATTCTTTTTGGTGACAAAAGGGAGGAAGAGAAAGGGGGGGGGGCTGAACTTTCCCCTGGGATTTGGGGCTCTGCTGGGTTTTTTCCCTTGGTCTGTTTCCTCCCTGCTCTCTTACTCCCCCTCCAAGGAGATGGAGCTATTGGGGTTCCAAGCCTAGGGGTGTCCCATTTTACAAATCAAAAGATAACTTTGTTTTTTTTTTGGACAGCTAGTCCTTGAATTACGACAGCAAATTGAGCCCAATTTTTTTGTGGTTAAGTTCTCTAAATGAATCGTTGTTGTGTTTTGCTTTTCAAGACAACAGGCAATCTTTGACTTACTACCGTAATTGAGCCTGGAATTGTGGTTGTAATTTGTTCAGGTTGTTAGGCCACGTGCCCGTGCTTGATTTTACGACCTTTTTGGCAGTGTCACTAAGCAAACCCAAATACCGTAAAGACCGCAGGGCACGGCAAACCGCCATAAACGTGAATGCGTTGCCAGGCACCCAAAACCGATCAAGTGACTCTTGAGGGTAGTGTGACTGTCAGAATTTCAAATCCTTTGGGAGGTCAGCCGTAACTTCCAACAGTCGCTAAGCAGGACTACCTGTAATGCATTTAGGGAGGTTTTAGATTCAAGCAAAGATGAATTGAGAGCAGATATCACAGAGGTTTTAGCCATGTTGTTGATGAAGATTGATGTCTCCTGTTTAGAAGGGCCAACTGCCCAAGATGCTTGGTAGATCCAGGTGGCCTCGTGTGGATGAGATTCACTTCTCGTTCTTCTTTTCCTCAACCCTGCAGATCGACTTCCTAAATTCGGTCATTGTGGATCTTCAAGATAAAAACGCCGAACTGAAATCGAAACTGAACAAGATGTCCGAGGCGGCTCTCAACGGAGACGAGGAAGAAGTTATTAACTATGATAGGTTGGTGGTCTGAAAAATGGCGGGGGGGTTGGGTGGCCGTTTTACTTGGAGTGGCTTATGGTGGATGCAGCTAGATGGCATAGAGCAGTGTTCCTTAACCTTGGCCACATTTAAGAGGTCTGGACTTCAACTCCCAGAATTCCCCAGCCAGCAGAGCTGGGAGTTGAAGTCCAGACCTCTTAAAAGTGGCCAAGGTTGAGGAACATTGGCTTAAAAGCATTGGATAAATCAAGATGCAGAGCTCCAGCAACCATAGAGTGTGCTCTCTAGAGAGGCCATACCCTGGGGAATTCTGGGAGTTTATTTATTTATTTATTAATTCGACTTATATGCCGCCCCCTCTCCCGAAGGACTCGGGGCTGCTCACAGATTAAAAGGAAATACAACAATAAATTACCTAAAAACCATATTAAACAAACTAAGCCGAATTAACATTAAAACCCCCAAAAATTAAAATCAAGAAAACCCAAGGAGTCAGCATAGCCCAGATTGTAAAAACAGCCAGGTTTTTAACTCGTGGCGGAAGGTACGGAGATCAGGAGCAAGCCGGAGCTCCAGTGGAAGGAGATTCCATAAAGTGGGGGCCGCCACAGAATAGGCTCTCCCCCGAGTCCCCGCCAAGCGACATTGAGTCGGACGGCACCCTGAGGAGGCCCTGTCTATGCGCCCGTACCAGGCGGTTGGTACTTGAAACTGGGAGGAGTCGTTCTCGTAAGTATCCTGGACCCATGCCATGTAGGACTTTGAATGTTAACACTAAAACCTTGAATCTCACCCAGACCTCTTAAATTCTGGGAGTTGGAAGTCCAGACCTCTTAAAAGTGGCCAGTGGTTGAGGAACATTGGCGTGGAGTATTGAAAAACCAAAATCCCAACTTCTTGCTAGCTCCTGTCCTTCAACAACGTTCCTCAAGGAATCATCCCCCGTGAAGCCTCCCAACCTGACCCAGGGGAGGCCGTCAGTTTTCCTAAACCGTTTCTGTCTCGACAGCGAGGAAGACAACCAAGTGAAGAGGAAGCCTCGCCTCTTCTGCGACATTTGCGATTGTTTCGACCTCCACGACACCGAGGATTGCCCCACGCAAGCCCAGGCGCCCGAGGAACCTCCCCACTCCACGTACCACGGCAGTCGGAAGGAGGAACGTCCCTACTGCACCATTTGCGAGATGTTTGGCCACTGGACCGCCAACTGCAATGATGACGAGACCTTCTGACAGAGGACAGGAGCGGAGAAAAATGAACGTTGCTTCGGGCGCTAGTCGGACCTCATCCTCCACCGCCCACCTCCAAGGGTGGGGCCAGAAGGAGAGGAGAGAGACGGGACCGGCACTCTTTCCTCCCAGGATTCCTTGCAGCGGCCACCCAGAATTTTTAAAAAGACGCTGTGTGGATCTGGTCTTCCACATGCAGGATAGTCTTTATTCCGCCCTTCTTACAATGGAATTAAAATAAATAATTGAACAGGGGCTGCCAATTTTCATTTAGAAATTTCGTTTCCTGGGTTTGCATCCAGAAACTTCCCTCCGGTCGCGTGGCTTAATTTGGGGGAGTGGGGGGGGGCGGAGGAAATTAGAGGAGTTGGGGTGTCAAACCAACAAGCCCCTAGTTCTATTTTAGCTCATTTAAAGCTCTTTGAAATTATGCTGTTCATTTTCCTATTTGCACTACTACGCTCCTCCAAGCTGCGGTTGTATGTTGGTTTTTTTTTTAGCGTTTGTAACCTTCTCACACTGGAATGGGTTTAAGAGGCGAGCTCTTACTATTTTCTTATTTCTCCAACGTTTGTTTGTGTTTTTCCTCGGCTTTGTGATCTCGCGATCAACCGACACGCGTGAGCAAACTTTCGTGCGTGTGCTGCTGGTGCAAGACCTAGAAGTAGTGCCTTCCTATCCGTGGGATTTCTTTTAACGGTGTGAGATTTTGTCGAGGCAAAAAAACAAAATACCACAAAGTAGGTCAGCCACTGTGGGGAAATATTATTTTTTTCCTCCTTATGAAACCACTCCAACTGGGCGTTTGGGAAATCTCTCCCTGTTTTTTTTCAGCTTCTGTAGAGTTGTACATAAGTACATATATAAATATATTTAAGAAAAACAAAGATTTATATTTTGGAAAACAATCTGATTGTCTTTAGTGCTTCTGTTATTCTGAAAAAGAGGGCTTTTGTGTACTGTAACTTGATTTAAATGACTTAAACAGCCTCAAAAAACTTGGGAGATTTTTTTTTCTGACTGAGGTGGGTTTGAGGGGGGTGGATAAAGGGGCAAGTTTGCATGTACCAAAAAAGGACACACACACACACAAATCTTCTGGCTACAGTTTATATCCCGTAACAGATTTTTATCAAAAGTCTGTCCTGAAATCAAGACCCTTTTTTAAAACCAATTAAGATGTAATTTATTTATTTTCCCCTGGGTTGCAATTTTGTTCCAGATGAATGTAAAATAGAAAAAAAACTCAATGTTGAAATAAGGAGATGTTTCTAAGAAGCTGATACCTTACAAGAACATTTTAAGAAGTCTAAAATGGAGCATATTTCTGAGTGAAACTGTTTTCATGCTAATTTAATGCCTGGGGCGTTTCTGTGGAGTTACTCCGTCACAGAGTAAATGCCGTGTACTCTAAGAGAGACAAAGATGATGCCACTCTCTTCTTTTGAATGTCACAAAAAGAAATGTAAAGAAAACACTATCAGCCTTCCTTGCATAATGAAAGATTTTAACTCTTCTATAACTATGTTTGGGTTTACCTGTGTTTCTTTTTACACACACACACAGACCTATGGAGAAGCACATAATCTGTGCTAGTTGTTAATTATTCCCAGATTACAATCAGTATTTGGCCTATGAGGATTTTTTTGAAAAAATAAATCAATGTAACTGTTTGAACTTTGGAGTAAAGAATATATTATAGGGATAGTCATTTAAAAAAAGCAGGGAAATCAGTATTAAACTAAACCAACTGTACTGTATCTTTAATAAAGGGATTATTCTCTACAATTCAGCCTTGCCTCTTCCTTTTCCCAACTATTTGTGAATGTTTGGCGCTTGGTATCCTGGGCGGCAGATGCTGTTCTAACAACAATGCTGGCTTATGTTGGCCAGCCTGATGATGATTTGCCAGAATGAGTTGTTTAAAGACACATCAACTTCGAAAGTGTTAAGCTGTTAAATTAGTTTCTTTATTTAGCATGTTGCATCTACAGAGGTCATGCAATCGTTGATATACAACTAATGAAACAAATTATACATAGAAACATAAATATAAGTTTAAGTAAAACATCAGCAGATCAGAGAGAGAGAGATATTGGATGGATGGATGGATGGATGGATGGATGGATGGATGGGAGAGGTGATAGCTAGAAATATATGATAGATAGATAGATAGATAGATAGATAGATAGATAGATAGATAGATATAAAAGATAGATGAGAGATGATAGAGACAGATATAAAAGATGAGAGATGATAGATATAAAAGAAGACAGATATAAAAGATAGATGAGATAGATGGATGACGGACGGGCGGACATAAGGATGTCCATAAAGGATGGATAGATGGATGGCAGATAGACTAATTGATACAGATAGATGAGAGATATAAAAGAGATGAGATAGGCAATATAATATACAAGATAAAATATTAAAGTGAAACTGACAAAATCACTGTAATATGGGACCACAGAATTGCAACAGGATAATTCAACATCTAAGGAAGTTATGAACAGATCGGGGGATGGGATACACACCTTCTTACAGACCAAAACACAATCGTGGACAGCAGGCACCCTCCTGCCTTAACCCCTTATACTAGTGGTGTCCAACCTTGGCCACTTTGAAGACTTGTGGACTTCAATTCCCAGAATTCCTTTCCCGGATGAAGAATTCTGGGAGTTGAAGTTTACAAAGTCTTCCAAGTGGCCAAAGTTGGACACACACACACACACACACACCCCTGCACTAAACCAAGCTCATTTGCTGGCAGAGAGAGAGAGAGAGAGAGAAATAAATCGAAACCAAGCTGGCTGAGGGGATTCTGGGAGTTGAAGTCCCCCCCCCCTTAAAAAAAGTTGCAAAACTAAAGTGTGGCAATGCAGGAAAGGCCCAGGGAGGGGCATTTCCTTTGCCTCCTGCTCCCCTCAGCAGCCGGTCAGGACCCCTCCCCCAAAAAAACCTCCGGGGCGCCTCCCCTAAGCATCCTCCTCCACCGAGAGCCTCACCTGCGCGGCCAGGTAAGAGCCAGGAGCGCCTTCAATTGGAGGGGGCGTGCCTAACCCGGCGCCCCGCCCCCGACGCCTCACGTGACCGGCGTGGGCGTGGCCTGCGCAGAGCAGCGCAGCGGCCATGGCGGCTCATCTCAGCTCGGGCCGCGTCCCGCTGACAGCGCTGAGGGAAGCCGGGCGGAGGGAGCTGCGCGCTTTCCTCGACAAATGCGCCGGATCCAAGGTCAGCGCGGGCCCGGGGATGATGGGTCCCCGAGTACTCCCCCACCGGCCCCTCCCTAGCCCGGACCCTATTTTTAATTATTACCCTCCCCCTTCTGCGTTATTGGTTTTTTATGCATTGATGTCATTCCGCATTGGTATTTATTCTGCGTTGATATTCTCAACTGTTATTTTTAAGTATTACCATCCTTATTTGTTATTCATCGATAGTACTATGCAGTGATGATATTCTGCGGTGTATTTATTGCATGTTGGTATTTTTAATTATCATTATTTGTTATTCAATCAATATGCACTGATGCTCTGCTCTGGTATTTATTATGGGTTGATATTTTAAAATATAATTTGTTATTCATTGGTATTATTCTAGATTCGTATTGCACGTTGTTATTTTAGATTGTTATTTGTTATTCATTGGTATTATTCTACATTAATACTACACACTGCTATTTTAGATTATTATTTGTTATTCATTTATATTATTCTTCATTAATACTACACACTGCTATTTTAGATTATCATTTGTTATTCATTTATATTCTAGATTGATATTGCACATTGTTATTTTAAATTATAATTTATTATTTATTGGTATTATTCTAATACCGCACTTTGCTATTTTAGATTATTATTTGTTATTCATTTATATTATTCTTCATTAGTACCGCACATTGCAATTTTAAATTATCATTTGTTATTCATTGGTATTATTCTAGACTGATATTGCACATTACTATTGTAAATTATTTGTTACTCATTGGTATTATTCTACATTAATACCTCACATAGCTATTTTAAATTATCATTTGTTATTCATTGGTATATATTGCTTTGCATGCACACCGAAGAGCTTCTGCACCAGAGACAATTGTGTGTCTAATCACACTTGGCCAAATTTTGGGTTCATTGGTGTTACTTATTGGTATTTATTATACGTGGATATATTTATACGTCCCTCAAAGTGTTTCTCAGCTTCTTGAAGAAATGTTGTGGCATACTTAAAAATCTGTTTTTTCTTCTTTAGGCTATTGTGTGGGATGAATATCTTACTGGGCCCTTTGGATTGATTGCACAATATTCTCTTCTGAAGGTATGATATGGGCAAGAGTTACAAAAAGTGCTAGAAATGTGATAATGCACGAGATCTTTCATTGAAAAATGAAAGCGGTGATCCTTTATTTCAAAAAAGGCTTGCTATATTCCTCTAGCAGCAAGCTGAGCCCCAAACCCCCTCTCTTTCTCAAATATTCAAACCAAATTGAAGGTTTTCATCGTTGTTTCCTTCCAGGAACATGAGGTGGAGAAAATGTTCACTCTCAAAGGGGGTCACCTTCCACCAGCTGATGTCAAGAACATTATTTTCTTTGTCAGGCCCAGATTAGAGCTCATGGACATAATTGCAGACAATGTCCTCAGGTAAGGTCACCTGGGGATTTTGAAGTCCAGGTTGGTTGTGGGCTTTTTCAGGAGGACAAACTCTACTGTTTATGCTGGCGGAGGAGGATCAGAATACATGTTTGTCCCTCAGTTTTGCTTATTCTTTTTTTTTAATCAGCTTTTAGGTCTTGTATCTGTTTTGGATCTGTACACCTGCCCGGAGTCAGTTTTGAATTGGGGTCCTTATTCATCTAAATCAGGGGTGTCCAATCTTGGCAACTTTAGGATTTGTAGACTTCAACTCCCAGAATTCCCCAGCCAGCCATGACTCATGAATTCTTGCAGTTGATGTCCACAAGTCTTTAAAATTTTCAAGCTTGGACACCCCTTACCTAAATAGTGATATTAGACACCCCTTGGATATTAGACACCCCTTAGATATTGGACACCCCTTACCTAAATAGTAATATTTAATAAATTAACGGAGTGCTATGTATATTGAATGAATGAATGTATAAGGTGCTGTTTGAACCAGGCCAGAGACTGTTAAATTAAAAACTGGGGAAGGCTTGATCGGATAAAAGTTCCTTCTCTTTTTCCAGCGAAGATAAAATCCGCTGTCCGCAGCGGGATTTCCACATCTTGTTCGTGCCGCGTCGCAGCTTGTTATGCGAGCAGCGCCTCAAAGAACTGGGCGTGCTGCACTGCTTCGTTCACCGAGAGGAATACAGCCTGGACCTCATCCCCTTTGATGGAGACCTCCTGTCAATGGAGTCAGAAAATGCCTTTAAGGTCAGAACCCACACAAAGGCCACTCACGAGACGGGGACCTGGGGCACTCCGGGCCTCCTTTCTGATGGCAGGAAATGCTGGCTTCCCGGAAAACTGAGAGTGACTTTCCTTTCTCGTAGGAGTGTTACTTAGAAAATGACCAGACCAGCCTCTACCATGCAGCCAAAGGACTCATGACGCTGCAGGCTCTGTACGGAACCATCCCACTTGTCTTTGGAAAAGGGGAATGTGCACGGGTAAAAAATAAGCTGGAAAGTCTGTCCTACTTTATAGCTCAGTTTGGCTTCCTGCCAGCCTCTTGGTTGGGATCATTTAAGCCAGCAGTGTCCAACCTCGGCAGCTTTTAAGACTTGTGGACTTCAACTCCCAGGATTCCCCAGCCAGCCACGCGTGTGTGTCTCCTCTGTTGTTCTCAGGAAGGACAAAAGAATACATTATCCCTCTTCTCTTAGATTCCATCTGTGCTGAGATCAACCTGGTACACCAATTTTTGCTGGCTGGGAATTGAAGTCCACAAGTCTTAAAGTTCTCGATTCTCTGATTTCGGTGCTGAACTGAGGTGTGTGGAAGGTTTGTTGCTGATGAACAGCAGCCCAACACGAGATCCTAACTCCAGATGATCAAACCATAGGAACAGTAGAATGTCTGCCACCTAATTTGGGCATAGAACAAAAGCAATGTCTGAAATAGAGGTGGTGGAAACCAGGTTGGCCATCTGGGTTGGAAGGGTCTTCTTCTTGGCTTGGACATCTAGGAACTGGGAGCTGGGTCAGCAGAGCAGGGTGTGGGAAACGTAGCTTTAAAGGCGTCTGGTCTTTGTGATGATAATCTTTGTTGGCGGCCTGGTCCGTAATCTCCCGGATTCTCTGGATTGCAGCATGTGGCAAACATGATGATCCGGATGAAGCGGGAGTTTTCAGGGATCCAGAACCCCATACTGCCCGTCTTTGATACCCTTCTGCTGCTGGATCGCAACGTGGATTTGATCTCTCCTCTGGCTACCCAGCTGACCTACGAGGGCCTGATTGATGAAATATATGGGATTCAGAACAGTAAGTAAAATTCTAACCAAGAAGCTGGAAACTTTTGTCAATTCCTCTCAGCCTGGCCTGCCTTGAAGGGTTGTGAGGGGGAAAAATTGGAGGAAGCGGGCTCCATAGACCACTCTGAGCTCTTGAAATCAAGTCATGTACAGGTAGCCTTCGACCTACAACAGTTCATTCAGTGAGTTTGCTTGCTAACAAATTTTATGGGTTTGCTTCCTAGCAAATTTTATGTGACAGACTCAGGGAGCCAATGGCAGAAAGATAGATCTCTGAATGAATCTGTGATTCTGTGAGCAACTCAATCTGCCTGCCTGCTTTGCCTGATTTTGGGTAAAAGTTGCTCTTTTTTTATAAAAAAAAAATTCAATATTTACATACATGGTGTGTTGTGAGTTAATTTTGTGAGTTTGCTTGCTAGCAAGTTTTATGAGTTTGCTTGTAAGCAAATTTTATGTGACAGATAAAGAAACTTAATGGCCGTTTTTTATACTTACCACCTTTCCAGCATGTGATCCAAATTCAGCCCCTTGGCAACTGTCTCATATTTATGGCCATTTCTGTGTCCCAAGGTCACGTCATCCCCTTCTGACAATGGGAAAGGCAAATTAACTTACCCAACCAGGTTCCTAACTTATGAGCTGCAGTGATTCACTTAATAGCCAATGCAGGAAAGGTCGTCCAAAAGGGGCAAAACTCACTTAACAAATGTCTCACTTAACAACAGAAATATTGGGTTCAATTATGGTCATAAGTCGAGGACTAGCTGTATATCTTCAATATGTCTCCCGGGCCTTTCTTTAAAACATCCGTCTTATTTCTTTTTTTCTGCGATGTTTGGCAGCCTACGTAAAACTTCCCCCTGAAAAATTTGCCCCCAAGAAGCAGGGGGAGGCCGCAAAGGAGCTCCCCACCGAGGCCAAGAAGCTGCAGCTGAACTCCGCGGAGGAGTTATATGCAGAGATCCGGGATAAGAACTTCAACGCTGTGGGCAGCGTCTTGAGCAAGAAGGCCAAAATCATCTCCGCTGCTTTTGAGGTAAGGAAGCAATGCCCAACCTTGGCCACCGGAAGGCCTGTGGACTTCAGTTCCCAGAGTTCCCCAGCCAGCCTACAACTACTGTGCCCAGGAAGGACAAAAGAAATATGTCAATCCATCTTCTCCTCTTAGAATCCAACTAGGTTGTGACCAATCCACTACAGGTAGTCTTTACAATGGTTCATTTAGGGACTGGTTGAAGTTACAACGGCACTGAAAAAGTGATTGTTTTTCACACAACCATTGCAGCCTCCCCGTGATCACATGATCAAAATTCAGGTGCTTGCTAAATCTATGACGGTTGCAGTGTGACCTTTTATGGCCTTCTGTTCTGACCCAGGCTTCCCCAGACTGTAGATAAGCACACGCTTAGTTAAAACAACTCTTGTTTTATTTCAACGCTGGGAATTACGTTCATTCCCAGCGTGTAAGGAGTCCCAAACAGTCCCTCGAGATAAGCACCCACCTTTCTCTCCTTTGAACGGCTGCCAACAACTAAAGTGCCAAATTAACTGTAAAAAACCAACTGAAGTAGAAAGTCCACACAGAGCTTCAAGGTTGAATCTGAACAGAGCAAACAACGTTGCTTCCTGCAAAGGTTTCTTCACCTTTGCCTGTCCTTTATCCCTTAGGGGAGCGGCAGTCACCTCCCAGCCTTACTCCCAAGTCGCCCCTTTTGTCTCAGCTGCTCTTGCCTCCTAGCAGCTCTGCACACACACACACTGGGAACAGGCTCCCCTTGTTCCTCTGCCTTGCTGCTGCCAGATTGGAGGCTCCGGAGGCAGCACCCCACTCCCAGATGTTCCTGGCCCCATCTCTGCATCGGACGCAGGACCCTCGTCCGAGTCCTCTCTAGACTCCCAGGCTGGTCCCCATTCTCCACTGTCCGATTCCGCTGCCATCTGCACAGACTGCCGGCGAACCACAACACCTTCTGGCAAGCAAAGGCCATGGGGAAGCCAGTTGACTAACTTGAGTCACGATGATTCACTTAACAGAAGTCTGTCGAGCGCCGTCTACAAGGAATATAAATCCTTCCATTCTCCACCATTCAGTCAGAGCTGAGGAAGCTTCTTGGATGAGAAGGGAAACATCTTCAAAAGAAAAAACAAACCAAGAAAGTCCAGTTGCCTCTTGAAAAAGCCTCCTTGGCAAGAAAAGTCATACAATGGGGCAAAACTCAGTTAACAAGCGTCTCACTTAGCAAGGGAAATGTTGGGCTCCATTGTGGCCCTGAGGACTAGCTGTGCATAATTTTTGTGCAGCTGCAGTGAAAAAGTTTCTCTCTTGAGCCAGGAGGATCCGAGCGCCGTAATTGAGACGAGAGAGAGATTCGTATTTTTACACTGGAAGGAAGGAAGAGGGGACGTCACATCGTCAGATCTAATAGGTGATAATGAAACAGCAGCTTACAAGGAGTTGGAGAGACCCGTTAATGGCCAGCCTTCCTTATGGCCTGCTTGCCTGGGCTTGCCATTTGTAGCGTTGACACTTCCCTCCGCTTTTGCACTTGTCCGTAAGCGTGTGGGATTTGCACAGTTTTTCTCTCTCTCTCATTCTCCCCTGAAAAAGCTGGATATAGATTATGAACTTCGGCAGGTTAATTAAAAGATCATTACACTTTGCGGTTATCCGGCCCTGAACGCTCTGCGTTTCATTGCTATGGAGATAATTCCACTAATCCCGCTTCGGAAAGCCGCCTGAGATTTGCCAGATGATCATTTCTCAGACAGTGAGGGAGGGGGAATTTAGGAAGCTGCAGGTTTGATTTCTTTTTTCTCCTCATCGAGATTCTCAGTCCAAAACACAAGGTTTTAAAAGAAAGAAGAGGCATGGTGAAAAGACAGAACTTAAGAAAAACTTGGACAGATGGATCATCATTAAAACAAATGCATTTTAGAAACTGGAGTATGTTCCTGAGGCCCATTTCTTGTACTAGCAATAGTTTTGAGTTTTGCTGGCATGCTGGGAAGTACGTTGTGCGTATACATGTCACTGAATTAGGTGAGCCAGTTGACACTTTGAGGGATCCCAGTCAAGGATTCTTGTTCCATGCAGCCTACAGAAAAATACAAACACCTCATTGTTTCTCCTGGAGCAAGAATAAAACTGGATGAGTCCAGTGGATTTAAGTCACTGCTTTTTGGACATTTTGGCCATCCTTTAGCAATTGGACAGGAGAGGAAAAAATTTACCCAGGAGAAGATGATCTATTCGTAATACAAAAAAATGACATGTTGTGACTTCTGTCAATCTCAATGAAGCTGAAGGGATTGTTAGCTGTCAGGCAAAAGGGGTAGAATCCAAGTAAGATTAATAGAGCTGTGAGGAGGGGGGAAGGACAGCCAGTCTAGTGGTTAAGGCATGAAGCTAGAAAGAGGGAGACAGTGTTCCAGTCCCACCTTAGCCTTGAAAAAGAGCTGGGTGACTTTGGGCCAATCACCAGGAGACGGTGAGTTCTAGTCCTGCCTTAGGAATGAAAGCCAGCCAGTCTCTCTCTCTCAGCCAAACCCACCTCACAGGGTGGTTGTTATGGGGAAAAGAGGAAGAGGAAGGTGTGTTGGATATGTTCTCAGCCTTGAGTTGTTTGCAGAAACAATAAAGGCTGGATGTAAATAAAATGAATGGCTCTGATTTATGTTCTTAGGAAAGGCACCACGCCAAAACCGTGGGGGAGATCAAGCAGTTTGTCTCACAGCTGCCGCACATGCAGGCTGCCAGAGGCTCTTTGGCAAACCACACCTCCATTGCGGAGCTCGTGAAAGATATCACCAGTAAGTAACTCGAGAGTATCTTATTCGGGGGACGGGCATAAGGGAGGGTAGGTTTCCCCTCTTGAATGGGCATCAGACCAAACCAGTTTTAATCTCTTCCCGCGATATTGGCCATTGGCCAAATCTCATCAGTATCCTGGCTATTAAAATATCTCAGGGTCCCGTTATCGTCACTTCTTTACAACTTGTTTCATTTTTCTATTGTAAGCCTCTGAAGACTTCTTTGATAATTTAACGGTGGAGCAAGAATTTATGTCCGGCATAGATACCGATAAGGTAGGCCAATGTTTCCTCAAAACAGCTGATGTGTTTTGCGTAAACTAATTTCCCGTGGAATTGAGGGGATGTTTATCTGGCAAGGGGCATTCACTCAAGAAACTGGCATCCATAATTTGGGGTTTAAGCATCTTTGAAACCCAGATTGCTGTGAGCCAAACTAGTCAGTGATTCTCCACTTTGTCCACTTAGAAGATAAGACTTCAACTCCCAGAATTCTGCAGCCAGCATAGGTGAATGTATGATTCATCAGATTGGTGCAAAATGTTTTTGAAACCCAAGATAGTTGGCATGAAGCTTCTTCCATATCTTCAGCATGTAGTCAATTCTGCAAAGAAGGTAACCTCTACTATGCAAGCTTGCGTCTTTTGTTGAAAATTTAATTTTTTTCTCCACAGATCAACAGTTACATAGAAGATTGTATTGCCCGAAAGTATCCCTTGATTAAGATACTAAGGCTCGTTTGCCTGCAGTCGGTGTGCAACAGTGGCTTAAAACAGAAGGTGCTGGATCATTACAAGAGAGAAATTCTCCAGGTTAGACTTTCACAAAGGCAAATATTGACACAGCTTGGAGAAGACCTTAAACAAATTTGGAGCGTTTTGTAAAATGAAAACAATCACAGATAAGGAAAGAAAAAAAAATCAATGAAAAGATAAAGATATTTTATCCTCCTTTATGATTTACTGGTTTTCCTTGAATATGCAATTGTCAGTTTTTCTTCTTTGAATGGTCGTTATAATTCTATATTTCCTCTGAAAATTGTTTGCAGATGAAAAGTGCAGACTAGAAATGGTGAGAGGTCGTAAATAATTTTTTTGTCTTTTTTTAAAATTGTTTTTATTGCAATTTTCAAAAATACAAATCTCATATTTGTGACAATGCTTTGGCATCAACAAATACAAATATATCCTATATACCTTATTATATACACATCTACATTAATAATCTCTTAAAGTCTCCTACTTTATTAACAATAATCCACTCTTAGTTTTTATACCTATTTTCTAGCCACTTATACCATTTATCCCATATTACATAATATTTGGAATCCTCCTTGTCTTTCATTTCCAACGTGAGCTTATTCATTTCCGCGCATTCCAATACTTTTTGTATGACTAAATCTTCTGAAGGGATATTAGCTCCTTTCCGTAATTGTGCAAAGGCTATTCTGGCTGCTGTCAAAATATACAGTATAATATATTTAATCTCTTTAGGATATTGGCCTGTAATTATTCCTGATAAAAAGAATTCTGGTTTGAGTTCAATTTGGTATTTGGTGATCTCTTGCAGCCAGTTCTTTATTTTAACCCAATATTCCCTGGTCTCGGGGCATAACCACCACATGTGATAGAAGGTACCACGTTTTTGTCCACACTTCCAACATTTTGGACTTGTGTTGGGATATATCTTATCGTAAATAACTTTTAATGGTATAACTGGACTTTCAAATCCTTGAAAGGTAATCTGAAATGAATTCATAGTTTTGAAAATCCTCCTCTCCCCCTCTTTCAACCTGACAGGTAGGCAGTTTCTATGGCGTCAGCGGGTAAACTCACCATTTCATAAATAATGTATAAAATGAATATACCGAGGCTAAAAGGCCCTTGTGCTTGTTTCAGACTTACGGCTATGAACACATCCTGACCTTGAATAACCTAGAAAAGGCTGGACTTTTGAAGCCTCAGCTGGGCAGTCGAAACAACTACCCAACCATCCGGAAAACTTTGCGCTTGTGGATGGACGACGTCAACGAACAGGCAAGCTCACCTCGGCCTCTTGCAGCCTTTTAAGAGAAGATTTTTCAAAGCGGCCCCACGTTAACCTGCTGTTACTCTTCAATTCCACCTCTTCTTTGCTTTTTTTTCGTTTTGCAGAACCCAAACGATATCTCTTATGTCTACAGCGGTTATGCGCCTCTGAGCGTTCGCCTGGCACAGTTGCTCGCCCGGCCAGGTTGGCGAAGCATTGAAGAAGTCCTAAAAATACTTCCTGGTCCACATTTTGAGGAGAGGCAGCAGCTGCCAACCGGACTTCAAAAAAAGCGTACGTCTCTTTGGACATAAATGGGGTGATTGGTCACTGTGGGAGGCACCCAGTTCTTTCCAAAATGTTACAATAACCCAAAGAACCTTGATTATGTTTAAACAATCACGTTTAAATTCTGGAGTGGTTGGAGTGGAGCTCTCACCTCCCAATCAGGAGGCTGTGGGTTCAATGCTAGGTGGAGGCAGATATTTCTCTCTCAGGGCACAATGAGAATATATCTGCTGAACAAAACTCCGCACTGGCAACAGGAAGGGCATCTGGCCAGTAAACACTCTTCTAGCTTCATTCAATTGCCCAGACTCCACCCCGCAAGGGATTATGGGGTCGTTAAGAGAAGGTGCAGAATCACATTTAAATTCTGCATTGCACTTCGTACTTCTTCCTGTGTGGCAAATGTTCCATGATGGTATTGCAGGGAGTCCTTGGCTTAACATCCATTTGTTTAGCGACTGCTCAAAGTTACAAAGAAAGTGAGTTACGACGTTCTCGTACTTATGACTGTCATTCCCATGGTCATCTGATCAAATTCGGTCGCTTGGCTTGTCCGTCTGACGAGTCAATGGAGGAAGCCGGATTCATGGAACAACTGCGGCGTTTCGCTTAAAAACTGGTGTAAAATCAGCCACGGCTCACTTAACCACCTTGCTTAGCGGCAAAAACTCTAGTCCCAATTCTGGTTGTAAGTTGAGGACTCCCTGTTTACATATGTTTGCTCACACTCCAATAATAGCACTGATAGGAGACTTTTTTCATTGTTCTGTGAACAGTTGAGTGGGTGGAAATGAGCGGCAAAGCACAGCATAGAGTTTTGAAGGCAGTTTTCAATATAAATATATATAAATTTATATATATATATATATATTCCCCCCCCCCGATCATTCCAGGCCAGCATGGAGAAAACCGCGTCACTCTCGTCTTCTTCCTGGGAGGCGTGACCTATGCCGAAATCGCAGCCCTCCGCTTCCTCTCTCAGATGGAGGATGGGGGCACCGAATACGTCATTGCCACCACCAAGCTGATCAACGGGACAAGCTGGATTAAGTCTCTGATGGAGAAGCTGGAGCCTCCTCCTTTTTAGGAGAAGCTGGGATAGACCGAGCAGGACTCGATCGAGATGGGATCGCGGTGCGTAATGTACGTCTGGAACAGGGGTCTCCAACCGTGGCCCCTTTAAGCCTGGAGGACTTTTGTCTCTCCCAGAATTCCCCAGCCAGCTTTGCTGGGAGTTTGAAGTCCTCCAGGCTTAAAGTGGCCAAGGTTGGAGACCCCTGGTCTGGACTACATCAGAAGGAACAGATGCCTCCGGAAGAGAGAAGGGCATTGTGGACTCACCAAATGGAAAAGGAAGATGGTTTGTCAGTTGCTTTCTAACAGATATGGACCCAGAAGGAAAGCTCAGCTTGGCAATCTGCATTTTGGTCCTCTCTCTCCCGTCATTCACAAGTGTCATTCCCGGATTTCTTCCTTAGTGTATATCCCACCATCTTTCAGGACGTTTGTCCTATTATTTCCTCCTCCTTCCCATTCTGTAGTTAGCTTGGTTTTCTTGCTTCAGTCTACTGATATTCTTAATTTTTCTCCCCAGGCAGTTAGTCATGTTGGTAGATTGTAATCTAGCCATTTTCCTTCTCGTGCTGCGATTCTAAAGCTTGGGACTTGGTAAATCTGTAACAGATATAACCCTTTAGGTTGTACAGCTCTATCCCAATCTTCTTGTTTTCAAGGAATTCGTTCCCTTGATTTGTTTCTCGCAGTTTACTACGGCAATCCTGGAGAAAGTGCTTTGCTGCCAATTTTGAAAAATCCTGCTCTCTTCTTCTCCTCATTAATAACTCCTTAAATGCTTACAAGCCCTCAGTATTGAACAAACTCATTTGCACTGATCACTACTGAGAATAGTGGGAGGAGAACATGAGAGGCTATTGTTTAATCAAACCTCATTCAGCTGCAAACAAACAAGCGTGATTAAAAAGCGCTGGAATACTACGTTTGAAATCCGAGAAGATAAATGTTATAAAGACTCAAACGCGGGCATTTTCCAGCCTATATGTGTGTGTGGTTGCTTTTTTTGAACGTGCGCAGTTTCTACATTAACAGTGCCAGCAGAATCTCTCCGTATCATTGTGGAAACAATACGATTCTCTCCCGTTAAACGTCATTATTGCGATAGCTGTGTTACTCCCCGTTCTCCCGAGTGCCACAGCCCCATGAATACAAAACCTGAGAATCAGGAAAGTTAAGCTTGTTTCTGGACAGTGTTGACCGAGTCCCGAGGGAGATAATTATATGCTAACGGCTTCCTGGGTAGTTTGATTTTGGTCTACTTTTGATGAAGGCCTGGCTGATCACAAGGCTAATAATCTGATAATAAGAGCTCCTGATTAAATTTAGAGTCCATTTGTCAAGCCGTGATGTCTAAGCCAAAGAAAGGGGGGGATAATTGAGACCTTTTAGGGTGTAATAGCCAGGAAGAGCCACTTAAGCAGAAGGAAGGGGGAAGTAAAACTTTAAATAGAGCAGTGAGATATTTTTCAGGTTAAAGGCAGGCATAATGCAAAGATTTCTGCTGCAAAAAAACCCATAAAAAATTGGTTATAAGCAGAAGCAAAGTTTTCTCTAAAGTGCCTATGTGGCTTATGCCATTTTCCTGCCTTTCCCCCATGTTACTTTCAGTACGTCTGAATTCTGCCTTCTTCATTTTAAGCCTGAGGGAACCAACATACATGTAATAAATTTACATAGGATGTTCAAATAGCCAAGAGAGAAAATAGCCCCCAAGTCAGAGACATCTGCAAAATGTCACCAAAGGACTTGGCCACATGGTTCCCACTGACAGGAGCAGCAGAGTTGAATTTCGGTCTGTTGCTGGGATTGGAGCCCATTGATTGTTGCTACACACACACACACACAAATACACACAAACAATGGCTGAGCAAAACATGGACCTAAGCATCAAATGATGTAAGATTTAAAGCAGATGTTGAATTT
This sequence comes from Naja naja, assembly GCA_009733165.1. Classification (NCBI taxonomy): domain Eukaryota; kingdom Metazoa; phylum Chordata; class Lepidosauria; order Squamata; family Elapidae; genus Naja; species Naja naja. The sequence goes on from CM019165.1 coordinate 1,707,932, forward strand.
GAAAACATGCTGTTTTTAGCTCTATCTGTATATATTTAACTTGTCATAATTTGCTTTGGGTTGAACAACTATACACATCATCTTTTAATAAGCATAGTGTATGTGTTTGGGTAAGATTGCAGCTCAGCATGTAAATCTCCCTTTCATAGTAAAAGTTATCATTGCAACAGTGGGGAGAACGTTACTCTCACGTTCTCAACAACAGATCCTTAGATTTATCCTACCCAGTGGCTAGAGATTAAAAACCTACCCTGTACTATTTTGGAAAAGTAAAAAAAGCTCAAATAGTATCTTAAAAGGATAACAAACCTATTGCACTGTGTGTTTTTGCACACAAGTCTATTTCATCAGGGCAAGTACTGAAGCATCCTTTTAAAAAAAATCACTTTCCTCATTACTTCCATTCTATTTTCATTTTTAAAAAGCCTCGGGATATAGATATATATATTTTTTCCGTGCAGCGAAGAACAAAGAAGATCTGTGTATCCCATTGCAGAATTACTCTCTGACCACACCTATTAGTACTTGGTTCGTCTGGTGTATAAATAGAGAGCATCCTTGTGCTGCCTCTTCAGATGAAGAGAAGGTCCAGCCACCTCCAGAAGCCTCTCACTCAAGCCCAAAAAACACCCACAAAAAGGACTCTCAAACATCATCCTCCAAAAAAGGTAAGCAATTTAATCTGCATCTGAAATATAATTAACTTTGATTTATTTTTTTATAGATGTGGCATTTTAATTATAAGAACTGTAATCTTATGCAAGATAGTGTTCACATCCAAACAAGTGTTCACATGCACTGCTACTGAAAAAGCAGGTGTTTGGGGATTTTCAGGAAATTCTCTGAAAGTAGTTTTTTTTTAAAAGAAAATATATTGCAGGTCCTTGGTTTGCTGGCTATCTAATATGTACCTTGTTGGGAAGGAAATAATAATCTCAATTAGCAGTATGCGGCTCTTGGCTTGATTTTTTTTTTACCACCTTGGGGACTAAACTGAGATTAATTACTAGCTGTCCTGTCAGTAGGTTTCTCCTTGTAAAAGGAAAATTCAGTGTAATTAACGGGCTCAGAGCAAAATATTGCAAATCTTCATAAAGATAACGGCAGCGTCTTTTAAGGCATTTATTAGATCCCCGACTGCATATTTCTAAAAATTGGGGATTGAAAATGAGCTTTATAAAGTTTAGGCACTATCAAATTATTACAGTATTGCAGTCATGTCGATGGGGAGATTGATTTTAATGCTGCCCCCCACCCCCTTATGTTGGGTGGATGGAAAGATGCAGGCCAAACTATTTGTAAATAATCGCTAAACCAGAAACATCGTTTCCCCGGCAGCCCGTCCATTAGATGCAATTATAACATTAAATATTAAAGTGGCCTCCCTCTGGAAGAATTGACTGCTTTGATGACTGGATTTAAGTTGGTACTAATGGATATATTAGCTATATATCTTGAGCTTCTGTGGCTGCACAGCCTGGAATCCTATCAGGCTGGCTGCTTGCGTCAGCTTTCCTAAAAATTATAGCTTGCAAAATTGCCCTCCACTGCAGGGGCCTCCAACCATGTCAACTTTAAGCCTGGAGGACTTTAACTCCCAGAATTCCCCAGCCAGCTTTGCTGGCTGGGGAATTCTGGAAGTTGAAGTCCTCCAGGCTTAAAGTTGACATGGTTGGAGGCCTCTGCTCCAGTGACTTCACTCCCAAACAGACCCATATTTTAATCCTAAGCCAATTTACTCACCAGGCAGAACACGATGCCCAATAAAGCTTCTTTCCCAATTCAGCTAAGTCTCACTGAGTGACAGAAACGGGCTCGGTTGTGATCTTACATCGAGGATCCTGGGCAGAACTAACCCCGTACGTAGTTCTGTCTACGATCCTCTGCTTTAAATCCTTGTTTAATTCACCAACCAGCTTCTATTCGTTGGCCTCTTTCATTCTGTCGTTCTCTTTTTTTCCCCTCCCTCTTCCAGATCCAGCTGTTCCCATGCAGTTTTCCTCACCACCTTTGAAATCCAGGATGGTGCAAGGATCCTTTACTCTCCATTTCCTGAAGGTGCTGAAGGAACTCCTGGCCTTTGTGCTCTTTAGTTACACCGTCTTGTTTGGAGCGCTGTTGTTGGCTGGATGGACGACTTACTTCCTGGTGCTAAAGTGACCCCCGTGTTGCGGTTCTGCTTGGAGCCTGGAGACCTCAGCTGGACAAAAACCCCTTCCTTGTTCCAGCATTTTGCCAGACTTTAATTTTGTTTCGTGATAATCCTGGCGCTTTTTAAAGAAACCACTCGGTTTCGATCTACGGTTTTCTTTTTTAAAATCTTATTTCTCAAGTATCAGAATCTCGGACAGTTATTAAGGCACTTCCTCTCTCCAATCCATCTTCTTTTCCCTTTTATATAATCTCGCGGGAATATCCGTATTAAAAGCTGGCAAGTTGTATCATGCCTTTTATTTCCTGATATTGTTAAAATGCTTCAATGTCTGTCGACTTTATTTTCCTCGCTTTGATTGAACTCTGAAATTTAATCTTCACTTTTGAATTTTTTTTTTTTGAATGAGGTTTTGATATTTCAGACAGCTTCCTCTTCCAAAAACAGCTCAATAAAATTATTTATAAGTCTAGGATTGTCTATGTTAAATGCTTTAAAAAAGCGAAACAACTCACATTGCTACAATGTATATTGGAAAATGGGAAATTTGAACATGTACACAGTCCTATGCATTCTGAGTGATGGATAAATGTTTACTTGGTAAAAGTCAAGTAACAGCAAAGCTGCTTTTTTACTGTTTTACGTTTCTTATTAATAAAGTTTAACATATGCTTTAACCCCAATCCTTTATGTAAGTGACAAAAGTATGCTGTACAAATACAGGTATTTTGTCTGAAACTCCTGAATGTTTGTTTCATTTAAAGGGAAATTAATTGCCCAGTAATTGAGTTATTGGCAGGTTTTAGCTCAGACTGCTTTAGCAGAAATTCCCACCCAGCTTGTTGACTTCATTAACGTCAATGCCTGTTTTTGGTTTGTGCAAAGCACAAACTGTTTGAAATGTGTGAATGAGTGTGTAAAATCATAGGATTCAGAAGAATTCAGTATCAAGTTAATAATGTCTTGTTAGTTTTTATCAGCCGCAAACATATACACTAATTAGATCTTGCAAGCCAATTAAAATATGAGTGAAATGCCCGGGACGCATTATATTGGAATGTACAAATAATAAAAATAATTATAGAAATCAAAATAATTAAAAGTAATTTCGAAACATTCTGAAATTTCACTTTTATTATGATGATGTTCCACTGCTTAACCCCTCTGAAAAGTTGGAAAATTTTATTTTGGCGTTAAGAGCAAATTAAAACTATTGCACTAAACTTCTCAAGTGACGGGTGGAGGGGCGCATGCGGACTCCAATAAAATCACACATCCTTAGGGCGCAAGCGCACGCCCCTTCAATTAAAACTAGCTTTTTCTGCTTCCGACTATGGTCTGACGATCTAGATCTCGATAACTCTATGATGCAGACCTTCGCTTTCCATTGGAAGTTGAAGGAAACTCGTTCCCTCCTAGAGCGGAACACGAAGGAAACGATGACATCACAATAATGTGGGCGTGGTCAGAAAGAAGATGAGCCAAGGAAGGAAACTCGGAATGACGTGATGGTGGGCACAGAGCAGGAGGGCTAAACTGTCTCTCCCCTCCTGTGGTTACTGGGCGTTTTAAGAAGACGTCATTTCCTGCGCGCCTTGTTGCCATTGAAGAGAAAAAGAGAGAGAGAGAGAGACGGCCAAGATGGCGTCGGCGAGGAGCCGTTGGCTATGGCGCTGCTGCGCCTTTTTCGGGTATTTTCTCTTTCTTCCCTCCGCTTCCCCGAGCTGCGAGACCGAAGCTCGTCTTCCCTGGGAACTCCGGGCCTTTGGACGCCGCTTACACCGGCGGACGAGCGGCCTCGCCTTGTTGGGGGTCCGGGGAGGACCCTTGGACCTCAGTTCTCATCATCCGCAGCCCCATCTCGCATGGCTTTTCCATTGGGGGTTGCTGTGTGAGGCCTCCTTGCTTGGTGTCCTCCCAATTGGGCGGGGTTGGCTCTGTGGTTGCAAAGAACTCGTTTCTTTTTTGCCCGAAAAGGGAGCTTGATGTGGATCTCGGGGCTGGGGGCGGGTTAGGATAGGAAACTGCCCCCCATTATCCCACCCTGTAGGGCTGCAGGAGGAAACCAGAGGCATCACCCCCTGCACAAAACTTCATGGTTGGCCCAGGTGTAAGGAGGAAGGCCAGGACCTGCTGGCCTCCGTTGCTAAAGACAGCCAGATTTCCTCTTTATATTTATTATTATTATTATTATTATTATTTATTATTATTATTATTATTATTATTATAATAATAATTTGCTTTTTTAAACTGTTGTGGGTTCAAGAGAGGAGAGGTGCCCCACTTTCCCAATTGTGCCGCTTGAAATTAGTTTATAACACTGTCCAACTATTGACAAAGTCTGCATTACTATTAATCTTATCACTCCTTATCGCCCATCACCTCCCACTTCTGACTGTAGGACTTTGTCGCTTGTATCCTTACGATTTATATGGACTGTTTCCTCGTATGATTTGATTGCTTATTGTACCCTATGACTATTATTAAGTGTTGTACCTGATGATTCTTGACAAATGTCTCTTTTCTTTTATGTACACTGAGAGCATTTGCACCAAGACAAATTCCTTGTGTGTCCAATCACACTTGGCCAATCAAGAATTATATCATCTAGCTATCTGTCTGTCTGTCTATCTGTCATCTGATTTGATTGTTTATTGTACCCTATGACTATCATTAAGTGTTGTACCTGATGATTCTTGACGAATGTATCTTTGTACACTGAGTGCATTTGCACCAAGACAAATTCCTTGTGTGTCCAGTCACACTTGGCCAATAAAGAATTCTGTTCTATTCTATTCTATAAGCCCCACTTTTCTTACACAAGTTGCTGCAAGGAGGCGTTTGATAGGTTGGATTCGGGCTGTTGGCTTGCTCTTTTCCCCCGCTTCTCGCTGCTCTCTTAACTTGCTGCGTGTCATTTCCTCCAGACGGAACTTTCCGCTCTTCTCCAGCGTGAGGACGCAGTGCGTGCCTGGACTGAGGTCACCATGGAAGAAAATGGCCACTCTGGGCTTTGGAATGACCTTGGCCGCTATTCCCATTGCACAGGTATCTTCCTGGGGAGCCCCGTTTTATTCCGATGCCAGAGTGTGAGCTGCTCCTTAGGTTTAGTTTTGCTGCTTTCTTTAGGTAAATCTGTCACTGTATCCTAAGTCTTTGTTATTTTCTTCCTGTTCCAACTCTTGACAGCTTTTGCAGGTGTTCAGACTGAAAAGGTTATTCTCAACACACACACACACACACACACACACATAATGCTAGAATGGAACTTTAAAAAAATATTGCTAGTTATTTACTGAGAAATTGCTTCTTTTGTGAGGGACAGCTACATAGAGCCCAGTAGAAATGCATTTCAGCAATAGCCAAGTTGCTTGCAGAAATTACTGAAATTATGCAGTTAAAATGTATGTTAATCCGTCACTTAATCTTAGCCAAGAGGCTAAAAAGCAATAAGAACCCCCAGATTTATTGCAATTTCTCTTGCTATTGCTCGCTCTTTATATTTTTCCAGCAAAACCTTTCAGTTTCTGGGATTTCTTACATTTACAGTTGACTTGTAGGGACACGAGATGCCAGTTGTATAACAGTTCCTAAGGGTTTTTTTTTTCTTCTTTTTAATGACAACACACAATATTTCCTTCTCTGCCCGTTTGGAAAAGTCATTCTGCTTTTGAAGCAACATATAATGTTTGTCTTTCAGAAACACGATCCGGGTTCTCTAAGCAATGAGGCCTTGATCCGAAGAGCTGTCTCTTTAGTAACCGACAGCACCAGCACGCTTCTTTCTCAAACCACTTACGCATTAATTGATGCGCTAACAGAATATACAACGGTAAGACGCCGCCTTCACCTTGCCATGTCCGGTGGGATGGTACAAATAGAACTGTATGTTAAAGCCACGCTAGAAAACTGTAAAGGGCCTTGGTGGTGCAGGCTGCTAAATGCCTAGCACTTAAGTTCCAGCTGCCTGCAATTATTGTAGGCTCGAATCCCACCAGGCCCCAAGGTTGACTCAGCCTTCCATCCTCTCGGGGCAGGTAAATTGAGGACCCAAGATTGTTGGGGGCAATAAGCTGACTTTGTAAAAATGCTGCTTAGTAATAAGCAGGCATATACAATGGAATGAAGGCTGTTGCTGAGCGCATTGGGTTGTATCCCAAAAATTGTAAGCCGCCCTGAGTCTTCGGAGAAGGGCGGCATATAAATCTAATTTTTAAAAAAAAAAAAGAAATCTTGGTTCCAAAAAAGTGGCCTACAAGTACCAAACATACAGTAAAAAGTAAATGTTAAACTCTAGACAACCTTAACAGGCTGGGTTTATTTACAGGCAGTTTACACACTGGTGTCCCTGTACCAAAAATACACGCATCTCCTGGGGAAAATGAATTCCAAGGAAGAAGATGCTGTTTGGCAAGTAATCATCGGGGCCCGAGTGGAGGTGAGCAACCTGATCTGGTGCTTTTTGCCCTTGGGGCCTCAGGACGGCTCTGGCATCTTAACCGTGTTGTGTATGGACACAAGAGGGTCAAATCCTTGGTAATATCTAGTGGGGTGACCATAATTAAGGAACCTCAGAGGAGAATGATCTGGAAGCTGTGCAAAGGGTGGGCCAGATTTAATGGTTTTAATCCCGGCTTTGTTCAGATGACGTCGAAGCAGCAGGAATATCTCAAATTAGAATCCAGGTGGATGACTGCCCTGCGCCTTTCAGAGATGGCTGCCGAAGCAGCGTATCAGTCAGGTGAGATACCTGGAAGCCTCTTAATTTTAACTCTTCCCCCCTTCTTCAAACTGTTGACCGAATCAAATACTCTCTTCATTTTTCCACCTGTCAAAAAAACGTTTTATCAAGAAACACTGGACAGTCTCCAAAAGAGTGGAACAATAGTGGAGTTACTTAAATCCCTTCAGACTTTCAGAAATACGCCTTCACATTTCACTAACTCCTAAAGGCATATTAGGAACTCCAATTGGCCTGGTGGTCTTGAGGATGCACTCATGCGTGTGTTATAAAGGTGTGTGTGTATTTGTGATGACTCAAGGCGTGGCACAAAAATAACAAAGTCACCAAAGTAGATAAATTCCCTTTAATGCCTCCAACTTGGCCCACAATGTCCAATTATCCTTGGCAGGAGATGAAACTCTTCCAAAAACAGTCTACAAAGGGAAAAAAAGCAGTTGGAACCCAAAATACAGATAAAGTAGAAATAAAAAAAACCCAACACAAACCACTCTGAAATAATTAACACGACAGACCAGGATAATAACTTGCAGACTTCCAAAAGATAACGAGGCACACACAGTTGGGAGGACACCAAAACCCAAATAAGCCTTGACGAAGATAATGCTCGCTTTGCATCCAGCAACTTTGCCATGCGCAGTTTGCCCTTTTAAACAGTCTTCCCAGCTGCAGCCCGTGAAGGGGATCAGGGCCCTTTCCTACCCTGTAAAACACGTTGCTTCCTTCTCCGTTCCTCCCTGCGTGCCCTAGGATGAAGAGGGGGTGGGCCTGGGTCTTCCTCTGAATGCCCAGCTGGCCTGTGCCCTTCCCCAGTTTCCTCCACAGCCACCAGAGCCCCACTCCCACTCCTTGTCACCTCTCCCTCAGAATCAGATTCCAGCTGGGGTGTGACAGTATTCATTTTAAAATGTGCAATCAACGATCCTCTAATGGAGAAACAAGGGCTACAAGACCAATTTAGCTTCATACCACCAAGAGAGGTGTACGTATCGTGGGTTAAACCCAGAGGCAGACACGTGAGTCCACTTAAATCAGTGGGAGTTGTGAATCCTACTTCCCTTAGCATCAGTAAGTCTAGCATGGCTGGATTCCAATCCTCTTTAATGTGAGTTGGGTGTAATCTGAGCGCCCTTCAAAATGCAGGCGGCTTCTGCAAAACCAAAAGCCATTGAGTCAACCTTCTCCTTTCAGGGGCCGACCAAGCCTCGGTGTCAACCCACAACCATATCCAGCTAGTGAAGACCCAAGTCCATGAAGCCCAGCAGCTGTCCCAGAAGGCCGAAACCAAGCTGGCCGAGGCTCAGACGGAGGAGCTGCTGAAGTTGAAGGAAGAGGAGCCTTTGCTGGCGACCTCTCAGCAGGCTGTCAGGGAAGAGACAGAGGAAGCCTACCTTCGTGAAGACTGAGGGTTGCTGGCCTGGACACGATCCTGCTTAGCGGGAAGGAACCCCACGGAGAAGGGGGAATAGATGCCGCTCGGTGGCTCTCTGGGTTCCCCAGTTGGCCCTCGGCTTTGAGCCGAGGGGGTTCTGTTGCCTGTCTGTTTAAATTCACAGCTATGCAAATGCGAGATAATTCTACCAAAGGGTGGTTTTTCTGGGGCTTGAGGGCTGATTTGAGATGATCCATCCGCCGCCAGAACCTGTGTCGAGGTAATCGCACGCTGCAGTCACTAAGAGCTGTGTCTTTGTGTTGACTTTTTTATTTTAAGAAAGCGAAAAGCGCTCGTGTTGCGAAGGACAAACGCTCTACCTGAAATTTCAAAGATTAGTTGTGGAGAATTTTAATTGTTTGGAAGCCTAAGTGTCATTTTTGTGTGGTGGTTGTTTTTCTAGTGAGGTACTCGGGATCATTCTCCCCGAACCAATTTTTAAAATAAATTCCATGGAACAAAACTCGACTCCTTTGTGGTAACGGTAGGGCGAAAAGTGCACTGGAAAACACGTCCGTTGTTAGGTTGAGGGATCAGGCTTGGCTTGTAGCCAAAGGGAGTCACTTAGGACAGGGGTGTCTCCAACCTTGGCCACTTTAAGACTTCAATTCCCAGAGTTCCTCAGCCGGCCAAGAGTTACCCAGAATTCAGCATGGATAGGACCAGAAGAAATGGTAATAGGCAACTTTGTCACATTTCTTTCATAAACTTCCTTAATAATAGATGGTGGGGATGCGGTAGATGTAATATATCTTGACTTCAGCAAAGGGGAGCAGGGGACTTTCTGGCTGAGGAACTCTGGGAATTGAAGTCCACAAGTCTTAAAGTGGCCATGATTGGAGACCCCTGACTTAGGACAAACTCCCTCTTTAAAGCAGCCGCACTCAGAATTCAGACCGGGAGCTGTGTGAAATAGACAACGTTTGGAATGTTGTCAAGCAGATAGGACACCTCTCTTTAATTATTTTATTTTTCTGATGATGCCATGTTTTGGAACCACTTTAGCAGAGTTAAGTTTGTGTTGAGCTAAAACAGGTGCATTATGTCTGCTTGTAGTTTGAGCCCCTGCACATTTGTCATTTAATTTATGCAATGTCCCTAAACAGTCACGCATAAATTTGAGTGCTGATTTGAGCAAGAGAAAAAAAGGTCTGTTAACTTCTAGGTTTGCTCTTTGCCAGCTGGAAGATGGGTGGAGTTCTATCCCCAGAATTCCCCAGTCAACAGAAAATCTGGTCTAATGGAGGAGCAAAAGAAGTCTGGCCTTGTTCTATAGATTATATCCATTTCAGCAAAGAGACATCACACTCAGGAAAGGAGCAGCATCAAAATCTGCGCCCAGAGCCTCTCTTAAGTTTCTTAAAAGGGGAAACGGGTCTTGCTCTCTTCAAACCTATTCCGAGACTTCCAGCATTTTTAAGGCGGAGGAAGCTGAGTCCCACTTGATGTGTTGCATCTGAAACTCCACAGTTAGAGGCAGAGGCTGGCCAAGTTGCTGATCGTGTCCCTCTGGAGAGTCCCTTTTCCGCCCCTTTCCTGCAAAAAGATCCGAAATCAATCACCCCGTTAGTGGCTGCGCAGGTCCACCGCTCCCTCTCTGGACCTGTGTGTCTTGTGCGAACGTTCTTGTGCACGAAACCATGTGGAGACACATTCAAGGCACCCTCCAACCATCTCTCAGACAGGCTGAGGTTCTCTCAAAAGTGGCACTCCAAAGTCAAGGACACCGTTTGGAGAAAAACCAGCCCCAGCGTTTCTCAACCTTCTCTGCTCGGAGATGAGTGGACTTCAACTCCCAGAATTCCCCAGCCAGCCAGCCAGCCAGCCTGCTGGGAATTGGAGTCCAATCTCCTTCAAGCAGCCAAGGTCCAGAAATGTTGGTCAGCAGAATCCTAGAAGCTGGAGGTAGGTATAAGAGGCCACTAGGCAATGGAGTTCAGGGCATGGTGGTTTGCCAATCGCTCTCTTTTTTTTAAGTTTCTAGTCCATATGACGGCAGCAAAAACTTGCCAGTGAGATCTCGTACACCACTATGGGCTCAAGATGGAAGGACAGGTGTTAAAAAAACACAAATATTGAAGCTAACCCCTTTTGAATACACCTAATGTTTCAGTATTGGGTGAGAGTCCAGGAGGTTTGCAGTCCAAAGAACTTGTAGAGTTGTGTCATTCAGGTTGTTCAAATACGTTCACAGCTGCAAATACTCCAGAAATTCAGCTTTGTGGCTTACCTTTGAAAGGGGATGGAGTTGGGGGCGGGGGTGTTCTTTTGGAGTTTACACTGTCAGTCCCAGATTTGGCTTTGGGGTCTTTTTTGGCACCCTTCTTACCCTCCTGCAAAGTAAAGGTAGATTTCAGCATAACATTCCTTGTTTTATGTTATTTTTTTAACTCACGTTGTTTTCATTTTTCTTTCGTGTCGTTTTTCTTTCATACCATTTTTTATTTAATGAGTTTTTATTTGATGCTGCTTTTTTGTTCATTTAATATTGGGTTTTTGTTTCCATTTTTATTGAACGTAGCTCGCCACCGCTTGCTGAGATGAGGAACTCCACCAACCGAGGGAAAATAACCTTTCCGCACAACGCAGCAGGGTTTTGAAAAGGCGAATTCACCTTGTCTTTGGGTGAGGGCGGGGTGACGTTCCGCTCGATTATCTGCACCCCAAAATTGCAGACGGTCTCCACCAACGAGGCCCCTGCCAGCACTTTTTCTAAGCTGACGTGAAAGGAGGATCCCAGGGTCTTCACGATGGGCGGGTCGCTTCGGAGCTCTGGGGAAAGGGATTTCTTTTTCTTTTTGTCCCCACCCTAGTTGGACACAGAAGGGAATTTCAGGGCAGGATTCTGGCCACCATCTTGGCCTTTTTTTGCCTCCCACAAACACACCACGGATGCCACCGCGTGGATCTGTTTTCTCTCACCCCACCCTCCAAGCTTGGAAGTGACGCAAAACACGATATTCCGCTTCTCACAGCCTCACCTTTCCAGAGTCTTTCCCTTTCTCCTTCCCTTTCTCCTTCCCTTTCTCTGCCTTTCCTGAATCGGCTTTTCCTTTCGCTCCTTTTCCTCTCTTGCCTGGCTTTTCTTCAGGAGTGGGGATCACGGGCCAGGAGACAACCTGCGAAACGAGTGTTTTCGTTGCTCTGGAAGAAAGGGAGAGTTGGAGAGGACAGGGGAAGGAAGGAAGGGGGGAAAGGGAAAGGAAGGGAGATGAAAAGAAAAGGGAAACAAGAAGGAAAGGAAGATAAGGGAAGGGAAGGAAAGCGAAGGGAAAGGAAAGGAAGATTAGAAAGGAAAGGAGGGAAAAGAAAACGGGAAGATAAAAAGAAGGGAAGGGAAAGGGAAGTAGAGGGAGGGGAGAGGAGAGGAAGGTAGGAAGACTTGCAATTGAAGACAAAAATGCCTTTTATCGCAGGCAAGGACAAAACCTTGGGAAAACCGAGTTTAAAGAAACACCCAGGATTGAGCTCTGCTGAGCTACTCGATGGCCAGCCCAAGGAGGAGTTCCTTCTAAGGCAGAGCTTAACGAAGAGCACGACACCTTTTCCTGAACAACCGTCACGCTGGTTCCGGCCAGAAGATAAGCCTTGAGAGCCACCGGATCCTCGCTGAGGTGCTCTTTGCGGTAGTTGCAGTCGATGGTCTCTGCCCAGCCCTTCTTGGCAGTAGAGTGCACATTTGCTAAGTAGGCGAGAAAGGAAGGAAAACAGCTGCCATTTAGCCAACAACGGTTGCCGGCTTTTTCCCCCATTCTGTCCACCATCGTTCCCGCTGGGTTGCAGACACATTTTGGTAAAGGGAGAGCTGAAGCCACAAACCCAGGGATTCAGCCTCCCCCTCGTTCTCCACATTTCTCAGTTACCCAGAAGTCCTCAACGCACAGGCTGAAAATCAGGTGTTTTTCTCTGCACAGGTCAGGAACTGACTCCCTACTCTAGGTGTAAAAACCACAGAAAACTATGGGGAAATGTGAGCTGCTCTGCATTCCCCAATTTTTTGTTTTGTTTTGCTTTCTTTTTTAAAAAAACTATAGTCTTTCCCACAACCAGTTGATCTGGTTGGGAAGCCAGGCTGCTAACCTTGTGTCATTCTCGCGGCCTGGCTTGCTGGCTAAACCTTGCTCATTTTGTGACGGTCAATGGATCACGTGTCTCCAGTGGTGGGATTCGGGGTTTTTTTTTTTTTACTACCAGTTCTGTGGGCACGGCAGGGGTAGGATCCTGCAAAATCCCCCTTCCCTTCCCTCCCCACCCCACTAACCTGCTTTCCAGCTCTGTTCTCCTGCGCAGGGCAACCAAAGAAGACCTAGCTGATCAGCTGGGACTCAATGGGAGGCAGAGAAGAGATGGGGTTGGCGGGGCCAGTCAGAGGTGTGATTGGCCGGTTCTCCGAACTGCTCAAGATCTCCGCTACCGGTTCTCCGGTCAGTACTGGCTGAAGGCCACCTCTGTGTATCTCCTGGTTAAGCCTCAAGCCTGCAGCCACAGTGAGGCTCCTCAAAAGCTGGGCGCCTGGCACCCCAAAGAGTCCAAGGAGCAGATCCTTCTTTCCTACCTGCTGTGTTTAATCGTACCAAGAAGGTTACACACCTCCCGGCTCAGGCTGCAGGTCTGACTTGGGCGAAGTCTGAGAAGACACGGGTTCAATTGTCTCTCCAGCCACCATCGCTCCGGGCGAGCTCCCTGCATCCCTTCCGACCAACATGCCCCTGCGCTGGAGCAGAAACACACCTATGGTGCCTTCAAATGCTTCCTCCCACATTTTTATTTTTTTAAGCCAGTGCATCCCTGATTGGGTCTGTTTTTAAGCATGCGCCCCGATATAATTTAGAAACAAAGGATTACAAAGTCCCAAAGACTTCTTACCTTCCCGGCTGCCTTCTCTTTTCTTTCTCCTTTGGCAAATTCATACGTCACGTAGTAGCTATAGGTTACAATCGGGGAGCCGGGGCTGCTTTCCAAGTCCTCTGGGTTAAATGGGTTGGGGACCCCTCGCATTTTGCCAAGGGTGACTATCAGTTGGACATCTGTCAGTAAGGCCTCTGGAAAAGCAGGGGAGGGAGGGAAAAAAAATCTGAATTTCTCCAAGCTCCAGACAGGAGTCGTCATGTGAATTTGTTTAGCCAACTGGGGAGCCAGATTGGAGTTGACAGGATAGCAGTCTTCCAATATCTCAGGGGCTGCCCCAAAGAATAGGGAGTCAAGCTATTCTCCAAAGCACCAGAAGGCAGGACAAGGAGCAACAGATGGAAACTATTCAAGGAGAGAAGCAACTTAGAACTAAGGAGAAATTTCCCAACATTGAGAACAATTAACAAGTGGAACAACCTGCCTGCAGAAGTTGTAGATGCTCCAATACGGGAGGAAGTTTTTAAAAAGATGTTGGATAACCATTTGTCTGAAATGGTGTAATTCCCTTCCAACTCTGTTATCCCATTGCAATTTGATGGTTGTGTTTTATGGTTATTTTTATTATGGTTTTACCTTGATTTAGTGCTTTATCTTCTATCTTGTATGGTTCACATATCTTAGGCAGATACTAAACGAATGAATGAATGAGGGAATTCGTTCCCTCCAACCTTCTGGAATGATTTTTCAAGAAGACGGAATTTTATCGTTCAATTACGGAGATAAATGTTGGCTGTTGTTTCCAGCTGCCTAAAACAACCTTCCATGAAATGTATGGAAAAGCTAAAACCTTTCGTAAAAAGTGTTTAATAAAATCAGAAAATCAGCATTTAATAAGTCAGAAAAAGCTGCCGCCTGACAGTGAGAAAAGGCTCCTTCTAAATTGCAAAAAGATCAGTAAATCAGGAGGGGAGAAATTCGCCACCAGCAAATGAAATGAAAAACCTGCAAACTTTCTCGGCCGTTCGGTCTGCCAGTCTCCTCTCCTTACCTTAGGAGAAGTCATCGAAGGACGGATAGGAAAGAGGATGTCTTGGCAGGGAAAAGTGCAACCCCTTGGTAGGACTTTCCCTTCACCAATAAATCCCTGATGGGTAGGAAAGGAACCCTGAAGAGACGTAACCAAAAAGGCCAGGAAGAAGTCATGGGTGTTTCTGGCCAACGATGCTCCTGCCAAGATGCTCCTGTTTGGGTTTACACAAGCAGAACTTTGCATGGTGGGATCCAGGACTGGAGGAAAACTCACCTGGGAAGGTCGACAGGTTGAGGAAATTGTGCCTCTCCTCCGGGGTGATGATGACGTCATCGAAGACGGAGATGTGGGGCAGGCTGTCGATGGTGAAACCTCGGTAGGCCGGCAGGAGGGCAAAGGGGTTTCCTTGCAGCGTGAGGACACGGAGTTTCTTCAAGGTGGAAAGCGTGGAAAGGAGGCTCAAGAGGTTGGTGAAATTGTTGTAGCTCAAGTCCAGGGAGACGAGATTGGGCCTGAGGAGGAGGAGGGAAATAGGTAGGTACAACAGAGCTCCCAATAAAGGAGAATATTGGTGGGATGAGCCAAAGGGGCGTGGCACAGAAATGCACACAGTTGGGAGGACGCTGGAACCCAGATAGGACTTGACAAACCAAAATAATTCATGCTTTGCTTCCAGCAAGGTGCTGTGCGCAAACGCCCTTTTTATCCTGTTTTCCCAGCTGCAGCTAATGAAGGGAATCAGGGCCCTTTCCTCTCCCGTAAGCCATGTTGCTCCCTTCTCCGTTCCTCCCTGCATGCCCTAGGATGAAGAGGGGGTGGCCCTGGGTCTTCCTCCGAAGGCCCAGCTGGACTGTGCCCTTCCCCAGTTTCCTCCACAGCCACCAGAGCCCCACTCCTGCTCCCTGTCAGCTGCTTGACCTCCCCCTTGGAATCAGATTCCAACAGGGGCATGACAATTGGTAGCCCAGGGTTGAAAGGAGGCTCCTTGGTGCTCCCTGACCTCGATGACTTTCTTGCAGATGTTTCATTAACTAAGTAACAATATCGCTGCAGCACTGGTGAGGTTACCTAGATGGGTAATGAGACGTCTGCAAGAGAACCGCCAAGCTCAGAGACCACCAAGGACCCCTCAAAGCTCCCAGACCCTGAAAGAGAGTTTGGGCTAGGCTTAAAAAAAAAATCTCCTTTGTTCACATCTCAAACCCTTTGAATGTTTGTCCCTTGGAGAAAACAAAGGCCATTTTTTCACCCTCCATTTGAGGGTGAATTTCAGCCACAGCTTCTCTTCACCTCCGGATGCCTGAAGGGAAACTTCAAACTGGAGGGGAGACACATCTCCCCCACTGTGGTCTGAGGGGGTCCCTTTGCTCCCTCCATCCTGTGTGAAGCCCCCTCCCCTGCTCTCCTTTCTCCAGGGCAATTAGGGGGACCACATCTGGGGGAAACAGCCCCTTTTTAAAGAGGGGTGGGTGGGAAATCTCTTTGCCCTCCCTGCAATGGACTCCCTTTGTGCTTACCAGAAAGCAGCTGCCAAAAATTGTTCTTCCGAGGAACCAAGCTGGCAGTTGTGGCCGAGGCCCAGATGCTGAAGTCTGGCTGGGGGGGATGTGCACAGGTCCTTTAAACTCTGCACTTCGTTGCCACAAAGCTCCAGCACCTGATGGAAGGAGGGAGGGAGGGTTGGAGGGATGGGAGGAAAGCGTGAAAAGTAAATGGAGGTACAAGTAGCAATAGCAATCGCCCTTCGACTTATAGACCGCCTCGCAGTGTTTTTACAGCTCCCTCTAAGCGGTTTACAGAGTCAGCCTCTGGCCCCCAACAATCTGGGTCTCCTCATTTTGCCCACCTCGGAAGGACGGAAGGCTGAGTCCACCTTGAGCTGGTCAGGATTGAACTGCTGACATGAGCAATGAGTTAGCCTGCAATGCTGCATTCTAATCACTGTGCCACCACGGCCCTTCCTTCCTTCCTTCCTTCCTTCCCTCCTTCCTTTCCTTCCTTCCTTCCTTCCTTCCTTCCTTCCTTCCTTCCTTCCTTCCTTCCTTCCTTCCTTCCCACTTAGCTCTTAGACTTCTATACCGCTTCACAGTGCTTTCCAGCCCTCTCTAAGCCATTTACAGAGTCAGCTTCTGCCCCCCAACAATCTGGGTCCTCATTTTACCGACCTCGTAAGGACGGAAGGCTGAGTCAACCTTGAGCCGGTCAGGATTGAACTCCTGGCTGTGGGCAGAGTTAGCCTGAAATATTGCATTCTAATCCGTGTGCTTCCAGAGAGGGAGGGAGGGAGGGAAGGAAGGAAGGAAGAATTGAAAGAAATAAAGGGAAAGATTATAAAGGAGGAAAGGAGGGAGGAAAGGAAGGAAGGCAGGCAGAACAAAGCAATAGCACTTATATACCGCTTTATAGTGCTTTTACATCCCTCTCTCCGCGGGTTTTACAGAGTCAGCCTCTTGCCCACCCCCCCAACCATCTGGGTCTCCTCATTTTACCAACCTCAGAAGGACAAAAGGCTGAGTCAACCTTCTGGTCAGGATCGAACTGCTGGCAGCCAGCAGTCAGCAGGATTAGCCTGCAATGCTGTGTTCTAACCAACTGTGCCACCACGTCAGTCATTCACTTAGTGGCCATTCGAAGTTACAACGGCACGGAAGAAAGGGACTTAAGGCTGGCTTTCAACTTTGCAGCCTCCCCGTGGCCACATGATCCAAATTCAGAGGCTTGGCAACTGGCATGGACTTATGACGGTGGCAGAATCCCAGGGGTCACCTAATCACCATTTGCTTGTCGGAAGCCAGCTGGGAAGGTTGACAAAGTCAACAGGGGGGAAATTGGATTTGTTTAATGACCGCACTTGAAAACTGCCATGACTCGCTCAACAACTACAGCAAACAATAAATAAATAAATTACCAAGGGTGCCAACAGCAGCGTCGCTTTGTTTAGTGACTACTGTAAAAACAACAACAAAACCACGGGGTCAAAATTGTGATTGACTCATTTTTACAACCATCAGAGTTATGACCGTGCTGGGCAGGCTTCACTAGTCGAAATGTTGTATTTTTCAACCGCAAGATAAGGCCCGCCGGCGATAAAAGCCATTTTATCTCCTCTCTCTCCGACCGACAGGAAATCCATCTCACCACATGCCCAAATACGGCGAGATGACGGAAGGGAGACTCCCAAAGGCTGTTTCAATTCTGGACTCCGTGAACGGTTTCTTATCACTTTCCACGCATGAGAGAAGAGCAATTTATCCCCGGAAGATCTCACAGGGGTTTTTACCTGTCTCCCCCGCCAGGTTCTCATCATCCATCCAGGAATGAATCAAGCCCAATTACGTTTAATTTTAAAACCTTCCCACTCACCCACTCACAAAAGTTGGGAATTTTTTTTCTAAATTTATCTCATTTATTGGCGTATATCTCACCTTTATTACACTCTTTTGGATACGGTCATTGGGTTTGTGTAATTTCCCCCCCCACCCCCGTGTAACTAAGGATTGCATGGGGAGTAGGAATTAAGTGCTAGAGCCCACTGTAACTACACAGCCGAAAAGGCATTAAGAGTTGTTAACCTAATCCTGTGTAGCTTTTTTCTCCGGTAATATCACACTACTAACTAGAGCATACAAAACATTTGCTAGACCAATACTTGAATACAGCTCATCAGTCTGGAACCCACATTACATATCTGATATATAAGTCCAAACAATAAATAAATAAAATAAATAAATATTAATACAGTCGAGAAAGTCCAGAAATATTTCACCAGAAGAGTTCTCCTCTCCTCTACTCGTAGCAGAATACCTTATGCCACCAGACTTGAAATTCTAGACCTAGAAAACCTAGAACTACGTCGTCTTCAGTCCAATCTAAGTATAGTATATAACATCATACATTGCAATGTCCTACCTGTCAATGAATACTTCAGCTTCAACCATATCAATACAAGAGCACACAATAGATACAAACTCAAGGTTAACCGCACCAAACTTGATTGCAGGAAATACGACTTCAGCAATAACAGAGTGGTCAATGTCTGGAATACTCTAGCTGACTCTGTGGTTCCTTCCCTAAACCCCAAAAACTTTAACCTTAGACTGTCTACTATTGACCTCACCCCTTTCCTAAGAGGTCTGTAGGGGGGGTGCATAAGTGCACCAACGTGCCTACTGTCCCTGTCCTATTGATTATTTTTATTTTTCTTATATGTATCCATTCCATGTATTCATAACTATGTTTATACTTATACCTGTTATCTAATACCTGCTTGACAAATAAATAAATAAAATAAAATAAATACATTTATTTATTATTAAACTTATATGCCATCTACCTCACTCTGGAAAGCGAGTCTCAGCGGCTTAAATCTGCTCATGGTTGGAAGTCCTGATATAGCTCTCACCTACATCTCCCCCTCCCAAAAAAATTCTGATCTTCTGATCCAAATACAAACAGACAATGGAGCCCGAAATTTCCATCATTTAAGGAGTTGCGTCCTATTTTACGAACTTTTCTTTTTTATCAGGAGGTCCTTAAGTGAATCTGGCTTTCCCTCCATTGAATTTTGCTTGTCAGATGCAGGGAAGGTTACAAATAATAATAATTTGAGGATCCTACAACAGTCGTAAGTACATGCCAGTTGCTGAGCAGCTGAATTTGGATCACGTGACCAGGTGAGGATCCTGCAACGGACATAAGGGTGAAAACCGGTCGCAAGTCACTTTTTTCAATGCTCTTGTAACTTCGAAAGACCGCTAAGCGAAGTTATAAGTTGAGGACTGTCTCATTTAAATGAAATAAATTCATTTGCCTTGGTTCTTTAGAGGAGAAGGTGATTGGGCCAATATAAAAGTCCAATGGAGAAGGGTTGGCGTTGTGCTCTCTCCACTAGGTATCACAGCCCGCGTGCCCTGATTTATAAAAACACACAGAGAGAGAAAAGGAATTTTCTTCCCCCCTTCGATTTACCTTCAGGCCCGGAGGGAGATTAGCAGCAGGGATGGTGCTGATATGGTTGGCTGTCAAGATCAGCTCTTCCAAATTGGGGAACTTTAACAAACCCACGTCAATTTCCGTCACCTGAAAAGGGAGTCGAGAGAATGTGCCTCGGGACACCCAGAGGTCAATTCAGATGACCCATATTCCCACAAGCAACCCTTTAGACCAGCTTCCCAATTCAAGCTATGTGTCAGCGTTCCAGAAAACCTCCACTCCAACCAATAACTCCGAGACAGACAAACATCTTCTCAAAAGTGCTGTTTTATTTGGATAGTAAACTGGCCCATCTGGGGAATCCCGAATCTGAAAGTCCTGAGCTTCTTTGCAAGAAGTAAAAACTACAAATCCACCCCCTGCACCCATCACATGCCCCAATCACCATCTGTCCCAGCTTCAGATGTCCTCTCACCCAGGTGCAGAAACAACATGACCTTGACTTAGGAAAAGAATGTTGTTATGTCTAACTACATACACTCCCCAAAATTCCCCCTCCCATTTTCCCAGGCTCAAAATGTGGCAGCGTGGGAGTGTCTGGTCTCAATATGGCTTCCAAAGCTGACACCATGTACTCGTCTGAAGTAACAAGATCAAATCTAACCCAAATCTAATCAGCATTTCTCTCATTTGGCAAGCCAGCACACACCCACCCCCCAAGGATAAAACCCTCCCAGCCATCAATCCAGTGTTTGGCGGGGACTGCTGGCACATTAGACCCATTTTAAAGGGGAACATTTCACCCCAAAGATTTGGGGGTCAGCAGAGCCCTCCCAACTTACCCCTTTGTTCACAATCCGGAGAGACCGGAAGTAGCAGCAGACGAAGCCAGTGCGGACGATTTGGGGGCGCTGCACAGCCAGCTCCCGCAGCTGCTGCTCGGGGGGGCTGCAGTCGGGGGGCAAGGCCCAGGGGGAGTCTGGGCAGCGCAGGAACTCCGTCAGGGCTTCCACTGTCTCTTCGTTGGGCGACAGGAGGCCATCGCGCCGGAGGAGAGTGACCGGTCGGGGGGCAGGCAGGCCATGGAGTCGGGGAGGCAGGCGAGGGGGGAAGCGGGATTTGTTCTGCAGAAGGGGGGGACACAGAAGGGGGGAAGCCATTGAATGGCAGAGCATGGAGGAAGCCCAGAGTTGCTGCAGATGGCGGGCATCTGCCCCCTGGCGCTAAGCCCTAAGAGGGCCTCTCATTGGCTTGGCTAACCGTGGTTTGAGCAATAAGCCATGATCAGCCAAACTTTGACCTGAAACATCAAAGGGCTTGGCTGTGGATAATGGGCAGTGAGATCTCCAGTGCTCCTCAGAATAGAATTCTTGATAGAATAGAATTCTTTATTGACCAAGTGGGATTGGACACCTGAGGAATTTGTCTTTGCTGCAGTGTGCAGTGTGCTATCATGATTTATCACTTATTGCTTGCATGTAGACGGAGTGTGCCTCTGTGTACATGCAAGCAACAAGTGATAAATCATGATCATAATCATAAAGAGAACTGTGAAAATATCTACAGACCCCTCACATCCTGGACATCAATTGCTTCAACTTCTACCCTCAAAAGGACGCTACAGAGCACTGCACACCAGAACAACTAGACACAAGGGGAGTTTTCCCCTGAACGCCATCATTCTGCTAAACAAATAATTCCCTCAACACTGTCCAACTATTGACAAAGTCTGCACTACTATTACTATTAATCTTCTCATCGCTCCTTATTACCCATCCCCTCCCATTTGTGCCTGCCTGTATGACTGTAACTTTGTCACTTGTATCCTAACAATTTATATTGACTGTTTCCTAGTATGATTTGATTGCTTATTGACTATCATTAAGTGTTGTACCTGATGACTCTTGACGAATGTCTCTTTTCTTTTATGTACACTGAGAGCATTTGCACCAAGACAAATTCCTTGTGTGTCCAATCACACTTGGCCAATAAAGTATTCTATTCTATTCTATTCTATTCTATTCTATTCTATTCTATTCCATTCCATTCCATTCTATTCCATTCTATTCTTTCCTATTCTAATTCTATTTTCTATTGTTCTATTCTATTCTATTCTATTCTATTTCTATTTCTATTCTATTCTAATTCTATTTCTATTCTATTCTATTCTTTTATTCTATTCTATTCCACTCTACTCTACTCTATTCTATTCTTATTGTACCCTATGACTATCATTAAGTGTTGTACTTGATGATTCTTGATGAATGTCTCTTTTCTTTTATGTACACCGGGAGCATTTGCACCAAGACAAATTCTCTGTGTGTCCAATCACACTTGGCCAATAAAGAATTCTATTCTTGTATTCTAAAAAAAGAATTCTATAAAACACAATCTTTATAAATCATCAGATACAGTGATAGCCATAAGATACTAAATAAAAGCAATCAACGTAAATTATAAGACACAAACCACAAAGTTATAGTCCTAAGAAGCTAGGGAAATAGGTGATAGGAAAGGGGAGAAGGATAATAGGTAACAGGGCCCCCAGAGACCCTGCCCTAGCTTTCTTCCTGGTGGATGCCCTCAAGGCTGCCCCTTACCCAGCTCCCCACCCCGCAAGGAAACTGGTCCAGGCACAACGTGCGCAGGTGGTCCCAAAAAGCAGCTGAGGCACTCAGCCCCTCCATGGCATGGCAGCCGCTGCAGGACCGGGCAGCGTCTTCAGTTGCTAGGATACGGGATCTGGTTGCTAGGAGTGCCCGGCGATGACGCTAGGGGAGGGAGATGCTGCCTGCTCTTAAAGGGGCCGGGTTCAGAGGAGGGGTCTCTCCATACACCAGCGACTCTCCTCTGTTAGCCTGCAGGTTGCCAATCTGGGTTTTAAACAGCCACAATCTGTGCTTTTTTATTTGTATTTTAATAAAATTATTTTGTGGTGTTCTTTCCATTGCAAACCCTTCTGGAAATGACTTGGCCAGTGGAAGGAATCTGACTGATATCACACAATGTCCTCCTCAAGAATCCATTCTTCCTCTCTAGGTATGGGGTAAAAAGTACCTGGAAAAATAAAATTCTGGAGTTTGGAGGCAGATGAATTAAGTTTAGATAACAATAAAATGTTTTAAGTGTATCTTAAATTATTCAGATAAGTTTAGCTTAACTCCTCTGCCTCCAAACTCCAGAATTTTAGTCCTTTTTTTTAATCTTACAGAACGTACAGCAGGAGGAGGCAAGGAGGACATAGGATGTAATGAAGAGACATCAAATCAAACCATGATTAGAGATCCAAACACAATATAGGTAGTCCTCAACTTACGACCAAAATTCAACCCAGAATTGCTGTTGCAAAGTGAGAAGTGTGTTGAGTCTTGACCCATGTTATGACATTTCTTTCTCACTAAATGAACGTTGTGAATCAAGGACGACCTGTAACCCCAATGGATGTTATAATCCACCTTCAGTTTAGCCAAGTTTGTGTGGAATGGCCAAAATCCTTCCCAAAATAAGCCTACACAGCACTCCATTTTCATCAGATGGACATTAGGAGACCCTAATGGAGACCCTTCCCCTTTATTTATCTGATCAATGAGTTCAAATAAATGCCCTTCTCTAGTTTGGAGTCAGCAGAATCCAAGGTTGAGGGTCTCTGCAAGGAAGGGTCAACCCAACCAAGATGGTGGACAGAACCATCCAAGGGTCATCGAAGTCCCTTTTGGACACTATGCCCACCACAATTGGACCCATCTTGGGATATCAGACCAGTGGAAACTGGACTTTTAGTAAGTCTTTTAGGCTGACAGCATCACGGCAACAGCCCCCAGATACCTCTATCAAGGATGATCTTAGGAAACTGATCACAATCAGTGCTTCGTCAAGAATAGGAAACCAGATACCATCTTCCTCAGGAGGGAGCTTAAATACAGCGCAACCAACAGCCAAAGCAGAGAAACCAACTCAGAAGAGGCAAGCCAAAGCCAAAAAAGACTTCTGACTCCCTGCACTTCACTCACCATGCTTAAAGGTAAGCCCACTTTAAGATTTGGGGTCCAATGGATGGCTTCGTTTCATCCATACGCACTCTATTTTTTCAGCTAAAATATGTCTGGACTAGATGTCTTCCAAAATCAACCCAGACTTTGAATCTGGTTCCAAACTCTTCCAAAATCAGTGCAGAACCTAGGGTGATTTGATGGAAGATGCTGAGATGTCCAACCTTGGCAACTTGTAAGATCTGCCGACATGGCTGGCTGGGGAATTCTGGGAGTTGAAGTCCCCAAGTCTTAAAGTTGCCAAACTTGGACATCCCTGTGCATGGGTAATTAGAAAGCCCTCTTAACCATTAATCAAATATGAATATTCATAGGTCTCGGGTACCAAGAGAGTCCTTCCTTCGAGTGCCTTGATTTGGGAAATTTAAAACAGCAAAAGGCCACAATGAAAATTAAGGTGGATGAACCTATCTGGAGAGCTTCAGGCTTGGGAAGGGGTGTGTGATAAACAGGATGGGATGATCCACTCGGTCTCTAATCCTGATCATCAGCAGTAAGGAAAAGATCTAGTTGGATGTGATCCCTGGATCGCTGGTAACCCAGCCTTCCAGTGATTGAGAAGTAGAGGAAGGGATCAGTTTTCAGACAGAACAAAAGTGAGTCCTGGGCTTTCTGGAAGATGAACCCACTGTTTTAAATCATGGCCTTGACTCATGATTCATTGATCTGCTTTCCCGACAGAAATGATCATGTTGGTGATTGTCCTGTGGGGCACTCAGGGGATGCCAACCAAACCCCCACCACAGCAAAATCTCCGGGGGTTGATTAACCTATATTGTAAAGCAGAAGGGTTACTTCAAGACTTTAAATCCGTAAGTATGCTGGACCGATACCCCCTGCCCTGGTTGACTATTAGAAGTGGAGACCCTAAACCCTAGGCAGATGCCTCCTTCCTGCTTAGCAGGCCAAACCGAGATGCCTGTCTTTCCATCCGTCTCTTTCTCGTGCAAGCCCAGAGCTCCTTAGTTCTTAAGAGTGGCTTTCACACGTTACAAAACTCCCTTCTTCCTTCAGAACCTGAGATGAGGGCAGCACCTGGAGAAGCAATTCTCCAGAGGTCACCTTCATCAGAAGGACAATAAAATGTAGGCTGGTGTTGGGTAGGAAGCCAACTTGAACTGACCCAAATCTCTGGTTCCATTTTTGAAGGTCGATAAGAAAATTATGCCTCCTCATACAAGACCAAGCATGGACTCAACGTTTTCCCAACCGGGCTGCAATTTCACCAAAGCAGCGGAAGAATGCCAAACTCTCCGGGCATTTGACGCACTGTTTCTCTGGCTGAACAGCACCTACCCCCAAGAGGGGCTGCTGGAATCCGTGAGGAGTTCTTTCAACTTGCTGATTGAGCTGCAGAAAAGCCACGTGAACCAAACCTGTTCGGAAGCAACATCGGCAGACGAAGTACCACCGATCACCTGCCCGAAGTACAACACTGACACTCCCAAATTAGAGAACATGTTTCACTATATCTTTGAGCTCTACAGAAATCACACACACAACCTTTGGCGTTCAAAATTACCGGAGACACAGAGAAATGCAACTGATGTGTGTAAAGCTAAAGATCAAGAAATTGCAACTGAATTTTACTAAATGAATTAGTATAATTTCATAATAAAATTCATTTATTGTATATTTCTTAGAGAAACAGTTCCATTGGTTTGACAGAGAAACCAATTATTTTATTAAATTTTAATCTATTTAAAATATTTGAATTATCTTAAACTGAATGAATGTATTTAAAAGATGTTCTTGGGTGAGAGTATTTTAATTTAAGGAATGCTATTAGGGTGCTACTGAGGATTAAGTTTACTATTTTAAATTAATATATGTTAATTCTAAGTGTCATGTATTTAATGGAAAAGCAGTACCTATATGTAATAAACAAATATACAAAAAAAGAAAATGGTTTCTTCTCATGATTTGGAAACTATATTTTTGTTATTTTATTTCTGTTTTCCAGGATGTTACTTATACTCATCTGCTATGTTGCCACAATTTCAAATTTGATTCTGGGTTTAAATTCCATCTTCTTGAAAATCATTCTAGAAGCTTGGAGCTCATTCATTCCCTCATTCATTTATTTATTCAGCATATATCTAAGATATGTAAATAGAATAGAATAGAATAGAATAGAATAGAATAGAATAGAATAGAATAGAACAGAATTCTTTATTGGGCAAGTGTGATTGGACACACAAGGAATTTGTCTTTGGTGCAAATGCTCTCAGTGTACATGAAGAAAAAATAAAATACATTCATCAAGAACCATAAGATGCAACACTTAGTGATAGTCATAGGTTACTAATAAGCAATCAAATCACACTAGGAAATAAATAAAACAATATAAATCCTAAAGATACAAGCGGGAAGACATAGGTAATAGGAAGGATGAGAATAATAATAATAATGCAGTTTTAGTAAATAGTTTGACAGTGTTGAGGGAATTAGTTGCTGAGCAGAGTAAGGGCATTCGGGGAAAAACTGTCCTTGTATCTAGTTGTTCTGGTGTGCAATGCTCCATAAAGTCATTTTGAGGGTAAGAGTTGAAACAATTTATGTCAGGGATGTGAGGGGTCTGGAGATATTTTCACAGCCCTCTTTTTGACTCATGCAGTATACAGGTCCTCAATTGAAGGCAGATGGGTAGTAATTGTTTTTTCTGCAGTCCTAATTACTCTCTGGAGTCTGTGTCTGTCCTGTTGGGTTGCAGAACCAAACCAGACAGTTATAGAGGTGCAGATGACAGACTCAATCATTCCTCTGCTCCGGATCAGCAGCTCCTTGGGCAGTTTGAGCTTCCTGAGTTGGCGCAGAAAGAACACACTTCGTTGTGCTTTTTTGATGACGTTTTTGATCTTAGGTGTCGTACAATAACACTAAATCAAGATAAATCAAGAACTATACAATAACACTAAATCAAGGCAAAACCCGTAACAAAAATGGAGCGGTCAAATTTATTTATTTATTAATTGCAAAAAATTGCAATGGGATAACAGAATAACAGAGTTGGAAGGGACCTTTGAGGTCTTCTAGTCCAACCCCCTGCTAAGACAGGAAACCCTACAAGATTTCAGACAAATGATTGCCCAATCTCTTCTTAAAAACTGCCAGTATTGGAGCATCCACAACTTCTGCAGGCAAGGTTAATTGTTCTGCCAGAAAATTTCTCCTTAGCTCTAAGTTGCTTCTCTCCTTGATGAGTTTCCATCAATTGCTTCTTGTCCTGCCCTCTGGTGCTTTGGAGAATAAGTTGACCACCTCTTCTATGGGGCAGCCCCTCAAATATTGGAAGACTGCTGTTCTGTCTCCTCTTCCCTTCCCCAGAAGGTAAGGAACTTGGTAGCAATGCTAGCACAGAGAGTCACGCTGGCCTGTCTCTAAAATCCCAGTTATCTCTCCCGATAAGAGTGTTGGCAGTCACCCAGGCTCTCACTGCCAAATTCAAAGCTAACAAGGAATGAAGTACTCACAAAAGACTGATTTATTCTCAAAGTCCAAAAACTAAATCAGGCACACAGACGGAATCCTCGGCTTCATTTCACACTTTGTCACGCACAGAGTTTGCAACGTAGGCACACCAACTTTATACCTGGTGGGGTGCGGTTCAGCTCAATCTCTGGCCCTCCCATGCCCCCTACGTTGCTGCTGACATTTCTCCCTCGCTGCCTGGGATCAAGCCAGGAACCCTCCTCCTCCCTCTCTCACCGTGGCCGTGCCGTCTGGCGTCTCTCAGGCTGTTCCTCTTGGCTTTCCAAGGAAACCTGAGGCATTGCCAGGGAGGAAGGTCCTGGGGAGGGGGGCCTTGCCAGGGAGGAAGATCCTGGGGAGGAAGGCCCTGGTGAGGAAGGCATTGCCCGTTCCTCCTCTTCTTCATCATCCAGGTCCTCTTCCTCTGTCAGCACAGGCTCACGAGGCAGGACCACAACAACTGCTCTCCTGTCATCCCTGGTCCTTCTCTTCACTAGACTAGCCAGGCCCACTTCCTGCAACCATTCTTCGTATGTTAGTCTCCAGTCCCTGAATCATCCTGGTTGCTCTTCTCTGCCCTCTTTCCAGAGTCTCAACATCTTGGTGACCAAAACTGAATGCTGTGTTCCAGGTGTGGACTTGCCAACGATGGACCGTATAGTTAAGGTATCTAAGCAAGCTAACCAACCAACCACTTCTGGTGTGGCTGCAGTGAGACCATCCCAGGTGCCCTGACATTTTGTTCTGACCCAAACCTGGTTCCCAGAGAGCAAACACGAGACAAAGGTAACAGCACAACCTTTTAATGTTTCATTTACGAATCCTTTTTTCTTCACTGATAAAAGGCTGCTTCCAACTAATTAGCTCCAACAAGAAAGAGCCTGGCCAAGGTTTTGCAAGGCTGCCAAGAACAACAGATAAAGTTACTAAACAATAAATCAAAGAGTCTCCAAACACCAACTCTGATATTCTTAATGTCCACCAGGTTCGAGTATCAAACATCTTTGCTTCCTGCAAAGAACGTCTGCTTCACAGCTGGCTTTTATCTTCTCAGGGAGGGGCCATCACCTTGCAGCCTTACTCCTGAGTTGCCTGTGCTGTTGCAGCTGCTCTTTCCTTCAAGCAGCCCTGCGTGCACTGGGCACAGGCTCCTCGGGGGCCCCTTCCTCACTGCTGCCAGCCTCCACAATCTCCGAAGGCCACACACTCCACTCCCTGATGGTCCTGGCCCCATCCCTGTATCACACGCAGGCCCCTCATCTGAGTCCTCGCTCTCCGAGGCCTCAGCCGTCCGCACCTGCTGCCGACGAACCACAACACATTTCCTGAGGAGACGTTCATTAACTGTGTGTGTGTTATGGATTGTCTCAAAGCACCACAATCACATTGTGGGGGTGTCTCTTCTCCTACGATCATTTGAGGAAAGAGATTAAGGGCAGTCCTTGATTTAAAGCCACAACCGAACCCCAAATATCTGTTGCTAAACAAGGGTGTTGTTCAGGGGGTTGCACCCCATTTCACGACCCTTTTTGGCCCTTTTCGTTAAGTGAATCACGCAGTCGTTAAACTAATTGGTTTGCCCTATTGACTTGCCCTGTCAGAAGTTGGACGGGACACGTAAGTGTGAAAATCAAGCTTAGGTCCTTTTTTCCAGTGCTGTCCTAACTTCAAATGATCACTAAAATTAATGGTTGTTAGGTCAATAATGGAATATTCAAATTACAACCTCATTCATCCTTGGGCGCCATGCTGGCTCTCTTAAAATTCAACTTTTGCCCTTGGATTTTCCTGCTTGCATCCCTGGCAGAAATGCATAATCAAATTTCCCCCTCCTTCCCCTGCTTGTGGTAATGCTGGTTTCGTGGAGCAAATTAGCATTTATCATCCATCTGCTATCTCTTTCTCTCTTCCTATTTCTGCAGATTAATTCCCCTCACCCGGCCCTTGGCACCCACCGATCACACCTGGACTGTTAGCAAGGCTGACTAAAGGTTTCCCAAGTTCAGAAATGGGACAAGTGAAGGGGATTAAAAGAATTTTTTTCCCCATGAGACATCATGACTAGGGCTTTTAAAGATAATAATAAGAAAAAGGAAAAACCCAGAAGCATTTCCTTCATTCTTAGGGTTTTTTCCCCCACTGTGTTTGGAGGGCAGGATGGCTGAAGATAGGAAGAAGAAGGAGAGATGAAAGGAAGGAAGGACCACCAAAGTAATAAAAAAAGGGAGAATTTCTAATGACTGAATCTTCATAAGACAGTTGAGAATGTGGATTGCTTTGCAGATGATGCAGTGACTGAGCTACAAGTTAATCCACTAAAAACAAGAAGCAGCTTTACCTGCCTTCAAAAACACAGCCACCCCAGAAGTTTCTTCGAAATTCACTGCCTGGTTCAAGGAGAGAAAGTTTTTTTCTATTGAAGAAGTTAAATGTGCAAAAATAAATCTATGCATTTCAGGTTTTGTGCAGGTGGTCTAGGGGAAATCCTGGCGGACATCCTGCGATAATGAAGTTAGTTTTGGCTCTAGAAAAATGATTAAATTACTTTTTAAAAAAAGCCCACCATATCTAACCCTGTACCATGGGGTGCTTGGCACTGCCTGAGGTTGGTTTTCTTGCTAGGTGCTCCTGAGGTTGTTTCCTGGTTGGGTTATAAAACGTCTGCAAGAAAACCACCAAGCTCAGAGAGCATCAAAGACCCCACTGTTCAACCCCGAGCAACAAATATTGTCTTCTGTCAGCGACCCTAAAAGATTTTTGGGAAAAAGAGGGAAGACATGAGGTGGGCCATTGGTCAACTCTGAAACTGGCCTGACTGAGGCCATCTTTGAAGCTTCAGTGTTGCCACAATGGAGATGAGGATTAGGGAGGGGGGAATAGAGGTAGCTGGGGGTGGGGGGATTGTAGCCAAAACAAAATAATTGTCAGGATTCCAGCCATCGCCCTAATTATATTATGATTCTCGAGCCAAACTTCAAAATGCTTCCAAGGATTCATTAGAGGCGACATGCTGTCACTGCCCAGTGTGAAGCCAACTCTGGCACACGTCATTGACAGTTCCGTGTGACCCTGTTTCCCCCCTCCCCCCTGAGTGTGTCATAAATCAGATTCTCCAACTGAGCACCTTCACGGGCTGGGTGTCATCAATCATGTTCTCCAATTAAATATATTCACGGGCAAAAGGTCTGGTAGTTTGGTTACAATCTTTTTAAAGAGAAGAGTTGGAATGTTCTTTCACTTCCAAACTGCTGCATTGCTCTTCCAGATTTCCTTCCTCCACCTCCCCCCCCCCTCTTTTTTATGACAACTACTAAAACAGGCATAGGAATGTTTTATGAGTTGACAATAGTTTCCTCCGGGAACCAAGGACATTCCCACAGGTGGCTGGAGAGAGGAGGAGTGAAGTTACTAAGCAACCGGACAGCATTTCAATTGGACCATGTGACTGTTTGGGAAAAGGGGGGAAACTTTTATTTTTAATTAGGTGAAAACCATGGGAATCATTAGAGTCAGTTTTCACCAGTCCGTGCCGATATGATATACCCAGTAAACTTGTTCTTTAAGGAACCTACTTGCCTCAGAGTTCTGCTTGCTATGGACATATTACGTGGAACCCTGAAAGCCATTAAGATCCTACTAATTGTTAATTGCAAGATCCAATGTTAATAATAGGAACATTTTTTTTTCAATTCTAGCATCGTAGATGTACCGTAAGTGTACTACATCCAGCCTTGGGCAAAGAAACCAAGATTTGACTCTGTTTTTAATAGAAGGAAGGAGAAAGTTTCAGGATCTGCCATGTCATGTCCAGCTTCTCTGACTTTCTCCACCACTAGAAAGTAAAATGGAATTTTTTCATATGGAAATTAAATGAAAGCATCATGGTATAATTCCTGGGTGGGTGGAAAGGATCAGTCAGTCACCTTTACTAGAGAAATGAAATACCCAGATCTGATTACAACAAGGCTGACTGATTTCTCACATTATTATCAGTATATCTTTGAGTAACTTCCGTGGCAGAAAGAGAAAGAGAGGACTTTTAAAAAAAGATGAACTATATTTAGAGCTTGTAATATTATAATATTATTATATTATAATAATGTTTAGATACTATAATAAACCTTTAATTGACCAGAGGTCAACTTAGCTGACTTTGGATGGAGTGGCCAAAACCCATGCCCAATGTCTTCATAAAATGGACATTAGGGTCTAATGGAGACCTTTCCCATTTATTTATTTGATCAATCAAAGCCTTGCTCTTTTCTTGCTTGGGGTCAGCAGAATCCAAGGTTGAGGGTCTCTGCAAGGAAGGGTCAACCCAACCATGATGGCAGATAGAACCATCCAAGGGCCATCGAAGTCCCTTTTGGACAGTATGCCCATCACAATCAGACCCATCTCGGGGTATCGAACCGGTGGAAACTGGACTTCCAGCAAGTCTGTCAGACTGACACCATCACAGCAACTGTCCCCAGACACGTCCCATGTGGGAAATCGATCAAGGATTATCTTAGGAAACTGATCGCAATGACTTGCGGGGTAGGAAACCAGATAGTCATCTTCCTCAGGAGGGAGCTTAAATACGGTGCAACCGACAGCCAAAGCAGAGAAGCCAACTCAGAAGAGGCAAGCCAAAGCCAAAAAGACTTCTGACTCTCTGCACTTCGCTCACCATGCTTAAAGGTAAGCCCACATCAACATTTGGGGTCCATGCGCAGTTCGGTTACAAAGTAGGGTTTTTGCAATACAAAACAGCCATGGCTGCAGAACTGCCCAACTGCTGATGGCGGAGACCAGGGCTCTTCATGCCCTCTTTGTTCTTATGCCAAGGCTGGCCGTCCTCCAAAACCAATCCAGAATTTGGATCAGAACCCTTCCAAAGTCAGGGAAGACCCTGGATCCATTTGATGGAAGGAGCCAGGGCACTGCTTGTCCAACCTTACAGCTTCAACGTTCCGAATGCTGGCTGGGGAATTCTGGAAGTTGAAGTCCACTAGTCATAAAATTGCCAAGGCTAACTCCTATGCCAGGGGTTAATAGGGGTGATTGGAAAGCATTTTTGTAAACCATTAATCAAATATGAATATTCACAGGTCTGGGGTACCAAGGGGTCCTTCCTTCAAGTGCCTTGTTATTTAAAAAAAAGCAAAAGGCCGCAGGGAAAAATTATGGCGGACAAAGCTATCTGGAGTTTTTCAGGATGGGATGGTCCATTCAGTCTTCTACTCCTGATCATCAGCAATAAGGAATGGACAGATTTCTAGCTGGACTTCATCCCCACTTCCTGGGGATCCAGCTCTGAACCAAATGAGGAGGAGGGAGGGATCCATTTTCAGAGGAAACTTGTCTGATAGATTCCTACAGAATCCACAGAATTCCTGGGCTCTAAAGACGAAGGGAGAGACCCACCATTTTAAATCATGGCCTTGTTCCCCAGGACTCATCATTCCTTGATTTGCTTTCCTGACAGAAATGATCGTGCTGGTGATTGTCCTGTGGGACAGCCAGGGAATGCCAACCACACCCCCACCAGAGCAAGATTTTCAGGGACTGAGCATACTATATTGTAAAGCAGAAAGGTTATTTCAAGACTATAAATCCGTAAGTATGCTGGACCGATACCCCCTGCCCTGGTTGACTATTAGAAGTGGAGACCCTAAACCCTAGGCAGATGCCTCCTTCCTGCTTAGCAGGCCAAACCGAGATGCCTGTCTTTCCATCCGTCTCTTTCTCGTGCAAGCCCAGAGCTCCTTAGTTCTTAAGAGTGGCTTTCAGACATTAACAATCAGAATCAGCTGGGAGGGACCTTGGAGGTCATCTAGTCCAGCCCCCTGCTCAAGCAGGAGACCCTATAACATTTCAGACAAGTGGCTGCCCAGTCTCTTCTTAAAAGCCTCCACCACAACTTCTGGAGGGAAGCAGTTCCACTTGTTAATTGTCCTGTTAGGAGGTTTCTCTTTAATACCAGCTTGCTTCTCTCCTTGCTCAGTTTCCATCATTTTGGTCTGCCTTCTGGTCCTTTGGAAAATAAGTTGACCCCTCAAATATACTGGAATTCTGCTATCATGTCACCCCTTGTCTTCCTTGTCTTGAGACTGGCCAAATGCAATTCCTGCAATCGTTCCAGACCTTTGATCATCTTAGTTGCTCTTCTCTGAACTTTTTCCGAAGTCTCCCTTCCAGTTTGGTTCAGGGGACAGACCGAAAGCCCAGGGGAACATCGGGAGAGACAATTCTCTAGAAGCCATCTTCATCAGAAGGACAATGAAATGTAGGCTGCCGTTGGGTGGGAAGCCAACTTTAACCGGTGCAAATCTTTGCTTCCATTTCTGTAGGTCGACAAGAAACATTTGTCTTCTGAAGCGAGGTCAAAAATGAAAACTGAGTTTTCCCAACCCAACTGCAATTTCACCAAATCAGCAGACAAATGTCAAACCATCTGGGAGTTCAAAGAGCTGTTTGTCTGGCTGAAGGACATCCATCAGCAAGATGAACTGTTGAAACCTGTGATGGGCTCCTTCTTGTTGCTGATTGATCATCAGAATAACTATGTGAATAACTCCTGCTCGGAAAGAGCATCAGACAAAACACCAGAGTTCAGCTGTCCCAAGTACAGCAAAGAGGACGAAGGGCCCTCAAGAGAGAACATGTTTCACTATATTTTTGAACTATATAAAACTCTCATGCACAACTTTCTGAGTCCAAAAAACCGAAGTGAAGTGTGTAAAACTACAGGGAATTAAAAACCTGCACCTGGATTTTACTAGATTAAGGAATCTAATTTATTATATCTATGCTATTTTTATATATTTATAACTTTACATAATATATATTAAATTAAATCATAGTTAATATATTATAAATTAAATCATAGTTAATAATATTCATTTAGTATTTCTTACAGAAACAGTTCCATTGGTTCCACAGAGAAACCAGTTATTTTATTATATTTAAATCTATTTAAAATGTTTGGATTATCAACTGAAGGAATGTATACTTGAGTGGGAGTATTTTAATTTAAGGAACGCTGTTAAAGTGCTACTGAAGATTAAGTTTACTGTTTTCAATTAACATGTGTTAATTCTAAGTGAATCATGTCTTAAAAGCAAAAACAGTATCTATACGAAATAAACAAACTCCTATACAAAAGCTGAATGCTTCCTTCTTGCAATTTGAAGACTGTATTTCGGTTATTTTATTTCTGCCTTCCAGGGTTTGAGTTATTCTTGTCAATTAAGATGCCAAACCATTTCAAACTGGATTCTGGGTTTAAATTCCACCTTCTTGAAAATCATTCTAGAAGCTTGGAGCCCACTACTAATTCCCCCCTGAAGTTTGATGAACGAAAATAAAAATTACAACTTGTAACGGAGCCCCAATTTTCCGTGGCTAAGCAAGGCAGTTGTTAAGACAGTTCCACCCTCCCCCCCCCCATTTTACAATCCTTTTTGGCACAGTTGTTAAGCGAACCACTGCAGCTGTTAAGTGAATCACGCAGTCATTAAGCAAATCTGGCTTTCCCCAATTGACTCTCCTTGTCAGAAAGCTGCAAAAGGGGATCACACCATCATAAATACATGACAGCCGTCAAAGTGGCCAAATTTTAATCGCGTGACCCCTGGGGATGCTGCAAAGTGACAATCAGTCACACACAGTGCCGTTGTACACTCCGAACATTCACTACGTGGACATGTTCTGACCAAGGCTTCCGAGACCGTAATTATGCAAACGCTTATTTTAAAAACAAGTCTTGTTTTATTGCAAACACTGGGAATTATTTTCATTCCCAGCTGGGAATGAATCTCAAACAGTCCCTCGAGATAAGCACCCACCTTTCTTCCCTGTGAAGCGCTGCCAATAACAGAAGTGTCAAATGAACTAGGAAAAAAACCAACCGAAGTACAGAGATTCAAGAATGAATCTGAACGGAACGAAGGACTTTGCTTCCTGGAAAGAGTTCGTCATCGAGCCTGACTTTTATCCCTTATGGGAGGGGCAATCACCTCCCAGCCTTACTCCCGAGTTGCCCCTTTGGTCTCAGCTGCTCTTGCCTTCTAGCAGCTCTGCACACACGCGCACTGGGAACAGGCTCCCCCTGTTCTTCTGCCTTGCTGCTGCCAGACTCTGGAGGCTCCAGTGGCAGCACCCCACTCCCAGATGGTCCTGGCCCCATCACTGCATTGGACGCAGGACCCTCGTCCGAGTCCTCTCCAAACTCCGGGACTGGTCCTCATTCTTCCCCACTGTCCGATTCCGCTGCCATCTGCACAGGCTGCCGGCAAACCACAACAGAGCAGTTGTGAGTCACGGAATACTCATAAGGGAAGAACATCCAGAGAAGTGGCTTTTAGCAACTCACAACCGAGGACGTGGCAGAATTCTGCCCACAGGTATCTCATGCCATTCTTGCTGTCAAAAATCATGCTAATGGGTCCAGTTTTATAGATTACATCTCCGTGTATTTCAGCTCCTAAAAATTTCATCCCAAGATTTTATCTGCCCAGCCCGAGTTTACTTACGAATCTCCAGAGAAGGAAAAGGGCCTTTCAAGGTCTCCGGACAAGCCGTTTTCACAACCCACCTGGCAATTAAGACCAGAGGACTCTGCAACAACCTGCCACGGGGGTCCATCGAGTGTGGATTTTATGTGCATCTTACAAGGCTGAGAAATTAGGCAGCCGGCAGGGTTACACACCTCGCAGGCTCGGTGCATCTGAACCACACCGAGTTGTCTTCTTGCCACTCAGCAACTTCTGAAACTCTTGAGCTGATCTAAACAGGATGTGTTTGTCTACCACATGAATGCGAGAAACTTCACAGGGTCTCCGAAATTTCTCTTTTGGAATCCTGGTGGAAGGCCCCAAAAAATAAAATGGCTTAAAAAAAAATTTTGGGAGAAAAAAAAATCAGGACTTTGTTACTCTGTATGTTGACGGCAGCAAAGACGATGATTGCACGCGCAAAAATGGAAAGTCCCTTCGATTCCTACCATGGAAGAATGGTTGTAGAAGTGGATGGAGTTGGCGGAAATGGCAAAATTGACCGTTTTGATTAAAGAAAAGAACATAAATACTTTTGTTTCCATATGGAGGCCGCTTCTGAACCTTGTGCTTGAAGTGGAAAAGAAACTTTGATTTTTTGATTTTACCGATTAGGCGGATAGATCTTTACAGAAATGGCTCATTCATACTATGACGAAAAAGCAAAAAGTTGTGATTTGATGCCAATGCCTTATTTTACTGCAGGGCCCATCAAACTTGACAGCTTTAAGACTTGTGGGCTTCAACTCCCAGAATTCCTCTTCCTCCAGTCATGTTAGCTCAGGAATTCTGGAGTTGAAAGTCCACCAGTCTTAAACTCGCCAAGTTTGAAGAGCCTTGCACTAGGCCAACAATCAAGCAGTTAAAACCAAGGGTCTTCAAACTGGGCAAGTTTAAGACTGGTGGACTTTCAACTCCCAGAATTGCTGAGCTAACTTGACTGGAGGAAGAGGAATTCTGGGAGTTGAAGCCCACAAGTCTTAAACTTGCCCAGTTTTGAAGTCCCTTGTTTTACTGCAACAGACAGAGTGGGGAGTCAATGCCACTCTGGCATTCTTTCCTCCCCCTTATCTTTCCTCACTTCTCTTCCCCCTGTCCCCTCCTACTGCTGTTCTAATTACTTTCCTGTGTTGTATTTTACAATACTCTATAACTCAATAAACAATGTTTTTAAAAAACTGTGTGAGGGGAAATGGCTCAGGTGTGAAAGCTCCCCGACTTTCCCACCTCGTGGGTGGCTTACATGGATGATGGTCCCAGATGTTTCTGCAGCTGGGTTCCCACCTTGCACACTTCTGAACCTCATCGACTAGAATTCTAAGGCAGGTGAGCGGATGGGAAAAAAAGTTACACATTTAAAGCTTGGAAGGAAACCACTCTTTTCTCTTCAAAAATAGCATTTTATTTCTGCCGTCTCATAAAAAAAACAACGCAGTGACGTTATCGAAAAATCAAAATGCAAGCAATTGCCACAGAATTGAAGTTTCATGCATGATAAATGTAGATAACAAGGCAGCGGCTTAACTCTGCAGCCTCCCCAAAACATTGACTGGTGAAACAAGGAAGAAACAAATACATATTCGTTACACAAACTTCATATTTTTTTTTCTTTTTTGCTTGCAAATGGGAGTACAAACTGCCCAGACAATGATTTCAGACACAATGCAGGTAAAAATACCTCCCCAGAGGCTAAAAATCCTGATTGCATTGCTAAAAAGAAATGCATTTTTTTTGTCTAACTGTTGTAGATTAAAATCAACCCCAAACCCCCACAGAACAATATTGAAACTGCATTAGCAATAACTTTACAAAGCTGTTCCAAAACACACCCAGTTATCACCTCTCTTCTGTTCCTTCCAGGTGATCAAAATGATTGTGGAGTTTGTAGCAGAAGAGAGAAGAGGTGAAGTTGAGCCAAGGCAAGGCAGACCCGGATGCAGCTTTCTGGGTGGAAAGCATTTCCCCACCAGACCACCATGGATGGACTTCAACTGCCAGAATTCCCCAGCTGCTTAGTGGACTTCAACTCCCAGAATTCAACAGCCAGCATGGCCGACTGGAGAAATCTGGGAGTTGGAAGTCCATCTT
The DNA here is from genome assembly GCA_009733165.1 of Naja naja. Taxonomy (NCBI): domain Eukaryota; kingdom Metazoa; phylum Chordata; class Lepidosauria; order Squamata; family Elapidae; genus Naja; species Naja naja. The sequence goes on from CM019165.1 coordinate 1,745,218, forward strand.
AAAGCTCCCAAGTTGAAGAAAGACTGTTCTAGATTGCATTAGAGTTGTCCAGATGAACCGGTTGTAAGGTAGAACATGGTTCTCCCTTGGTGCCTGCAGATGGGGTGGATTTTGGTTCAACTGAACGCCATTTCTGAGCTTCAATCACAGTGTCTGGGAATCTCTCCTTTCAGCTCAAGATACCCCTTTTCAACAGTTGTGATCTGAAGGACCTCAGAGCCCGCCGTTTATTGTGCTTTGAGAGAACCCTCTTATCTAACCCAGGAAATAATCTCTGCCTCCATAAAGTTCAGACGTCTGGGTCAACGGCATCCCTCAGTGCTATCAAGATTTGTTTAACCATCTTGTTCTACTCTGTGGATGGAAAGTCACTGCGGTTCATCCCTCAAGGCTGGTAGAACGTATCGTATGGAGGGTTGACGTAGGACATCTTCCTCACTTGAGGCCAAAACTCAAGACCTTCTGATGGAACAAACCCGGTGGGAAATTCAGAACCGCTTCTTCGAAGGCTACTTTCCAAGATTTGTGGGGATCACATATATACAAAGGAGTGAGACAGGACATGAAGAGAGGACATTTCCCCTGAGGGTGTCCTCCTCCTGAGTTTCCGAGAGACACTGGGATGGCTACCGCAGGAAGAAGACCCTGGACGAGAGATCTTGGCTAGAATTCAACGTGGTTGTCTTATGTTCTGAAGCTGACGATCCGTTTTTGTTCTTTTCCTGCACTTTCCAATTATTCACCTTCGGGAGAAACTGCATTGTTATGTGCAAAAGTACAGACGTGGGAAAAGCTCCACCGGAAAGCCTGCTGAGGGTGGCCTGAGACAACTGGGCATTTCTAAGGCAGATGGGACCCCCCCCTCCCTCCAAGATTATGGGGAGGGGGCTGAGTCCAAAGTTGAGTCAAGACTCAAGAGCCCAAGAGTTGAGTCAAAGAGCGAACAGTCTCTTCTGCTGCCAAGGTTCTGATGAACCATGATTGTCTAACAGGAGGGGAAAAATTGATCGCTATTACGGATATCATGGTTAAAAATAGGGGAGATAATCATGTAGTTTTGTCCTTTTTTTTGATTCACACTTTTTTCCTCAATGTTTTTGTTCAGTTTTGTTTTGCCTCTCTTCAATTTTTTTTTCCTTTTGGATTTTAATCTTTTGAATAAAATAAAATAGTTAAATATATATACATATACATATACGTTTTTTCGATTTTCCACGGGTAAAGTATGTAGTCTTGGTGTGAAGGGTCTTGTCGTGTAAGATTGAGAGCGTTTGTGAAATCTCATCGTCATCTTCAGGCTGGTGTCTTCACTTCTCCCAGAAGAACGAAGCTGAAGACACCAGCCTGAAGATGACGGATGAGATTTCTTGCTGTATTCTCAATCTTACAGAGACAAGACAACCTAAGACCTATATACATATACATATATATGTATATATACACCCTTCTATTGATCAACTAGAATTTCTTCCGTAAACCTCAAGTCTTAAAAGTCTTGGGATGGAGTTGGGGGGAGAACGGAGAGAGAATTTTTTAGATAAGCAGCCCACTCCGTCTTTTTCACCCAGGCTCTTTCCAAAATTGCTAGAGACCTCCCCTGCCTGCCCATTCTCAAGAGGGCTTGCTCTGCCCAACCTCTGGCAGCCTCAGCGTTCTTCAGATCCCAGCTTCCATCTCAGTTAAGCCAGGAGATCTCTCGGCCTCTTCCTTCTCTCCAATAGCAACAGCGTTTGGGCTTATATGCCGCTTCATAGCACTCTCTTGAGCGGCTTACAACCTAGAGCATTATTTGCACATTGCAAGCCCTCATTGCAACGGATTTTGCAATTCTTCCATTTTGCAAAACGGCTCCTCATTTTTACCAACCTCGGAAGGCTGGAAGGCTGAGTCAACCTTGAGCCCCGCAAGTATCGAACTCCAGGCTGTGGGCAGAGTTTTGCTCACAATGCTGCGTTCTAAACCACCGCGCGCCCCTTGCGACTGAGGTCAGGATGGAGAAAAAGCTTATTCCTACTGCATATATTCAGAGAGGTTGCACGGAAGGGGGGCATCTATTGCTGGAAACAGTTTCCCTGAGTTGCATTTTTCACATTCGACCAAACCCAGAGGTGGCACTGGAGAACCTCAACTTTCTGTCCTCCCCGGTTGGATGCCTTCTTGTCCCTGATGGTGGAGTCAACACAAGGAAGCTTGCAAGGCCTCCTTCTACAGCTGGGTGCCCTCCACTTTGGTGGGGGGAGATGGGGAAGCGAATCCTTGTATTCTCAGCCAGCAGGTGGGCCGGGAACTCCCAGTGAAGGTGGCTCCTACACCTCTGGAGGAAGCCCCCAACTGGAGAAGATGATAAAGGTCTCTATTGAGGCAGGGGTGGTCCACCGTGGTTGACAGCATCTTCTGCTACGTTTCTCCAGATGCTTTGTGGAGTTTGCCCAAGGCCTGGCTGGCTTGCTCTTGCAAGAGGGACGGGTCAGAGAGAATGGAGGTTGTAGTGCTTAGGTGCCGGAGACCATTCAGAACCACTAGGGAGAAAGAAGGACGCAAAACAAGCCAACCGGCCCGGTTAATTACCATGGCAATCCAGAGAGACAACTGACAAGATCTCGTGAGCAACTCAACTTACTGGGCCTCAGGACAGGGAGCGAGCAGTGCTTGTCCAGCCATAAGAAAGCCGTCCGGTTCAGCTCCTGCAGGCTGGTGGTGGACACCATCTCGTTGAAGGTTTCAAACAGAGGCTCAATGATGACGCTGAACTGCAGGAAAAATAGGGGTCAAGGTGCAAACGGAACAGAGGGGCTGGAAGCAGGTCGGGACAGGCAGGTTAAATCGAGGCCAAAAGTCCCACCAGCTTTATTGGTTTATGGAGTTCCTGGGTCTTCTCAGCCTTCTCCAGAACTACTGAAAGTTGGAGAGCCCTGTCAATCAAGGGTTCCGGTTCCACCCATTTCATCCTTCCTTTCTTCCATCCATTTCATCCTTCCTTGCTTCCATCCATCCATCCTTCCATTAAATCCTTCCTTCCTTTCTTCAATCCATTACATCTATCCTTCTATTTCATCCTTCCTTTCTTCCTTCCATTACATCCATCCTTCCATGTCATCCTTCTTTCCTTCCTTCCATCTATTACATCCATCCTTCCATTACATCCTTCCATTTAATCCTTCCTTCCATTATATCCTTCCTTCCATTTCATCCTTCCTTCCACCCATTACAACCATCCATCCATTTCATCCTTCCTTCCTTCCTTTCCATCCACCCACCCACCCACCCACCTTGAACTGCTCCGGAATCCCATTTTCCTGCCCATTCTAAAAAGGTCTTCGGGCCACTCAGAATGGAACCTCTAAAATCCACGGCTTAAATACCACGGCAAGGATCCAGCCAGCTTTAAAAATGGATTAAAAATGGACATTAGGAAGGCCAGGTTGACAAGGCGGGCAGAGCCCAATAGAGATTCCAGGTTCAGGAGCAGTGAACCTTCCAAAAGGACCGGTCCTGTCCCCTTCCCACTTCCCCTGTGGCAACTCGATGGGCTCCCCCCCGCCCCCTTGACAAAAATCACACCCCAGTTCTCTTCTTCCCGCCTTCGGCCTCTGGGTCTCCCCCGGTTTCACCCACACCCCAAAGCAGGATACAATCCAGAACTTCAAGTTTTGCTGGCTGCGGTTCCGGACGTACTCTTCGAACTTGCTCCTCATTTGATCAAAGCGCTGCCTGGTGATGGGGACCCCCGTGGCAGGCAACTGTTGCTGGCAGGAGCTGCAGAAGGAAGGAAGGCAGAAAAGACAGGGAAAACCTTCGGACCGGAGAGAAGAATCAAAAACCCAAAGTCACAATGGCCGAATGGACAAAAACAGGCGGAATTTCTTTACGGGTATTCCTCGATTTACAAACGTGACCACTCAGAGTGATGTTGCCACTGAAAAAAGTGACTCAGAATAGAATAGCAGAGATTGAAGGGAACTTGGAGGTCTTCTAGTCCAGCCCCCCCCCCAGCTTAGCTACATAAATATATAT
>CM019165.1:1750231-1887022 GCA_009733165.1 Naja naja
GGGGCCCTCACTCCTCAGGCCCAGGCACTGGTCAGGGGAGAGGATGGAGTCAGGCCCCGGAGGGGGCACCAGCTCTTCTCCCAGGTTCACCGTCGGAAGCGGGCTGCGTAAAGAGGCCGAGAGGCTCGGGGTCTGAAAAGAGAAAGGAGGCCTGTTAAGTGTCCAATAGATAAATGTTGTCAACTCATAAAATATTTCTATGGTCTTTTTAGAGTTGCCAACACAATGGGAGAAAGGAGGACCAGTGCTGCAGTTTGGAAATCGAAAGTGCATCCATAAATGTTTTCAAAGATCGTAACTAGGTGACTGAAGTTTCTGCCGCGCAAAATCCTAACTGGAGAGCATGATTGATGACTCTGGGCTATGGATGTGCCCATTGGAGAATATGAATTAGGATACACCCAGGGGTAACAAAAGTGCAATCAACCAGTGTTTGTCAACCTTCAGCTCTTTAAAAGGGGTGGACCTTCAACTCTCAGAATTCCCCAGCCAGCAGAATTCTGGGAGTTGAAGTCCACCCCTCTTAAAGTGCTCAAGCTTGAGAAACGTTGGCTTAAAGTATTATAAATATATATATATATCTTGATTGATCATTAGCCTATAGGCCATATCAACATACAGGTTCAACACATATTACCAATATAATTCTAAAAATTTAAAATGAGAGTAAGATAAAATACAATAGTTATAGGATAAAATACAATAACTTGATACATAAATATATAAATCATAGGATAAAATGACATAAAATTATATTTATCACTCCTGCAATCTACCCTTAAATCTACCCAGATTGATTAAACTGAGCCACTGAGCTCCAGCAACCATAGAGTCTGTTCTCTAGAGAAGCCAGACCCTGAGGAATCATGGGAGTTGAAGTCAACTGGCTGAGGTTGAAAAATACTGCAGTACATAAAGGAAGGATGGATGGAAAATTCACGCAGATTCACGCAGAACTAAGGGGAAAACAGTGGCTACCCTTAGTCAACCCGGATGTCCTGCCCCGCCTCACTGTCCCACTTCAGCTTCACCTGTTCCTTTCTCACCTGGGGACAATGTTCGATGGCCCCTGGCAAAGAGACACTGGATGTCAGGCTGGAGGTAGTGATGGCCGAAGAGGTGAAAGTATCTGGCCAAGACAGAAGGAAAAGAATCAGACCCTCGTTCTATATTCCCTCTGCTCTTCTGGAACAAGCCAGCTCGGTCAGAAAGCACAAAATACCCATAGGTGCCAAACCTCAGCAGGCTGACCGGTGGATTATTTACATTTCAAATTTCTAGACTACAGGTGCAAATCGTCAACGTGAAAAAAAATGAAACTCCCACGGGAACAGAATCCCACCCATGAAGATAAAAACAGAAGAAAAGAGTCAGCAAACTGAGCGTGTCCTGACACAGGGCATTCTTGCACTGTATGAGAGCAGTTCTGGAGCGGCTCTACAGAGCATCATTCAAACTGCCCAGAAGGTCATTGGGCTCCAGCTACCAGCCCTGGATGACATCTTCGCATCTCGCCGTTTGAGGAAGTCGCACAACATTCTCAGACTCTACCCATCCTGCTCACAATCTTTGTGAATTTGCTGCCTTCTGGCAGAAGATACAGAACAATTAAAACTCGGACCACACCTTTCCTGAACAGTTTTTTTATCCCAGAGCTATAACTGCATTTAACAATGAACTTAGGGACCAACCATCACTGAGCTGTTGGACAGCATTATTGGTCTGTTGTGTGGGTGCTTGTGTGTTTTAAGGGGGCGGGAATTTTGGCAGGTGGGGAGGTGTTTGGGGATTGTCATGGTGTGCACGTGTTGGGCCTGGTCTCTGGGTGTTATGTGAATTTCGTTGTATGTATCCTATGTATATACACACAATGCCAATAAAGAATTCAATTCAATGAACTATGAGGATTATTGAAATGAGATTAATATCAGTGTCAAGGATTAATTGGATAATTTATCTTTTCAAAACTATAAATAATTTTTATGAAATTAAAGGGAGAGTACCATGCGGAATCTGATCTAAAAGGTATATATGTTATGTAGTTGTTAGGAGATTACTATTAGTAATTTTCTAGGTAATAAAAGTTAAATGTTTATTGGGATTTAAAGGGGAGGTAATTAAAGAATAGGTCAGCTATGGGGTAGCACACTCAAATTAGTAACTGTGGGGGAAATTCTTTTGAAATGTTTGCATTAATTTAGAATTTGTGGAATGATGAAATAAGAATATGTGATGAAATTGCAAATTGGACAGATAAAAGTACAAAAGTATAATGATTGTGAAGACAAGAGAGTTATTTGTGACACAAATAGCAGGAAAGCACTTGGAAAAAATATAATAATAGAAAATATTTAAAGTTTTGGTAAGATATGAAGTTGAATGCGAAAGATGAAAATATAATTATGGTCATATTTGTATGTAAAGGTGGAAACCTGGAATCATGCTGTTCACTAAAAAGAGATGTTTTTAAAATGTGGAAAACTGAAATAAAATCTGATTTAAAAAAATGAAAAGAATTCAGTTCAAATCAAATCACCCTGAGCCAAAGTCTGGAGGAAGGGAGACCTGTTTTAAGCAAGGAAGTGAAGCAAAAACAGGCCAAGGAATTCTCACTTTGATTTTTCCTGGTAGGAGAGTATTTGTAGCTGAGGGTTGAATGTCTTTGGTGCACCGATGACGTTACCTAGTTGGGTCATGAAACGTCTGCAAGGAAACCAGTAAGCTCAGAGACCACCCAGGACCCCATAATTCTTCGTGACTGAGACAATATTTCAGCCAGTTCAATTCCACGGGGATTTTTTTTTTGCCACTGCTGGCACAGATTGGCAAATCAGAACCGTTCGCTCTTACCTGATAAAAATTCCCAACTGTCCATCCAGTTGGGCTGCAGAGGGTAAAGTCCCGGCTGAATCATGTCGGCATTGCCCAGGTGTGCTAGAAACACGTGAAAAACCAAAACACAGATGTTCCACAGATGTGGCACGCGAAGGAAGCAGGGCCAAAGTATGAAAACCATCTTTTTTTTTCAGCGCCATTATAACTTCAGTGGTCACTAAATGAACGGTCGTAAATTGAGAACTATCTATATAGACTTGGGAGATATTTTGTGACAATTTTTTGAGGATTGGGGTCATTTGCATCCTTTTTAGAGAGTCCTTGAGGCCACTTGTAGGTTTATCTCGAAGTGGCCTCAACGACTCGCTAAAAGGACGCAAACGACCAGCTCGCAAGGAATATAAACCCTTCCATTCCCCACCATCCCCTCAGAGCTGAAGAAGCTTCTTGAAGGAGAAGCGAAACATCTTCAAAGAAAATAAAATAAAAGCTCCTTTGGGAACCTACCTCTCCTTCGAACTTGGCCAGGTGACCAGCTGGTGACTAGACAGGGTGGAGAAGAGGGTATCCGAAGATCCCGACATGTAATCGTCAGTGGTGAAGAACTCTTCCAGTTCCATGGGGCTGTCTTTCTTGAAGAAGCCATCGTCCTGCGGGGTGAGGTGGAGGGGAAAGGATAGGAAAAGGTGAACTGGAGGAACTGGTGGGGTGCTGCAGGACGGGGGGACAGCCGCCACTCCTCAGAGGAGAGCAACTGATTCCAGTGCTAAGTTTGGTTTTGATCTTTTAAAACAAGGGTGTCCCAACTTTGACTTGTGGGATTCAACTCCCAGCATCCCCCAGCTAGCATGGAATCCTCCCCGGTCAGGAATTCTGGGAGTTGAAGTCCACAAGCCTTAAAAATTGCCAAGGTATCCAGGACAGTCTTCCAGCTTTAAAGCTTGAAGTCTGCCTTGGATACCTACTTAGGAGTAGAGTTAAATCAGAACATGGCTGCAAGAAATGAGTGGATCCCAAACAGAATGTAAGCCTGGAGTGTTTTTGCTAGGGATAATCAGAGGAACATTTAGAAAAGAAATCAAATACCTCATTGTACACATCCTAACTGCAGCAAGAATAATTTATGCTCGAAGTTGGAAACTAGATAGTATCCCTACAGACAACATGATCTTAAAGAAAACTATGGATTGTGCGGAAATGGTGAAACTTACGTTTGAATTACAAGAAAGGGAAGAGAAGGAATACTATACAGTCTGGGAAAAATGGTATGATTGGTTGGATTATAGGATAGTAAGAATAAAAGAAAAACAGAATAATGTGTGTGTGTGTGTACACACACACACACATATATATATACATATATACACACACACATACACATATATAGGTAGATAGTTAACAAAACAAGGAAAGTAAATGTCACAACATTGTAAAAATTTTATTTGTTGTGTTCTTTTTGTTGTGTTGTTTTATATTTGTGTTGTGTTTAATTGTGTAAAATCCAATTTAAAAAAGGAATAGACTTAAATCATGAACATCCTGGCTACCCATTGGAACAGACAAGAGAACCAGCCAACAGAGTCAAAAGAAGACCATTAAGTGCTCCATTCAAACAATGAAGAGGTTTATTGGATTATTTTGCTCATTACGGTAGACTTCATCCTCCCTCTTCTCCCCAGTTTTGCTCTTCTATAAAACCTCCAGCTTCCAGAGTGCTCTACCTGAGCATTCAGGAGGAGCAGGTCCTCTATTCAATCCATTAGAGATATAAGCTGGGCTTTTTTTTCAGTCATATGCTCGTTTAAAAACTTAGGGAGGTTGTATAATGTTTACCTGGACCAAACTGGATAGGTCTTCATCTTTGTGCTTTTGTAACTGGAAAATAAGAGAAGGAAATGGAAATAATTGAAAATGAAAATGAAACTAAAAGAAGAGAAGGAAGGAAAGGAGGTTGAAATTTTCCAACCTGGAACGGAATTTGAAACATCCATTTTATGGAATCCCAACATCTGCCACAGCCGATACCCCAAATTTATGCAGACAAGATACAAAACAAGACCAGCTATTCTTGTGCCTTGAAAACCCTTCCTTCCAAAATATTACTCTATTATCCACTGTTTGATTAAGGTGCCTGATTTGAGCCTGGTCTGTTTGCTTGACAAGAGAATCAGCTCAGTTATTGTGGCCTCTAGCTGGGAATTCAACAATCTGAAGTCCCAACCTAGCAGAAAGGGGAAAGTTAGAAGATGCTATGTTAGAAGGTCAGCTTGTATTGTTGCAAAATTTTTTCTAACTCTGTTCAACTCCTTGATAAGCTGAGCCCAGAGGGCAACTCCCTGGCAAAACGGAATTATTTCTACCCAAAATGCCAACCATTAAAAAACAAAAGAAGACATACTCTTTTCTTGAAGTACGTTCGCCACTTGTGATATTCTCGGATGACTATGTCAATACGCCTCCTCCAATATTTCTCATTTGTTCTGCTACCCTAAAAGGAAAAGAAGAAACATGGTAGGAACAGGAGATATCAAAGTAATTTCAGATAAGTCAACTCAACTCAAACACAACCAACCCAACCCAACCCAACCCAACTCAACCGAATGCAACCAACTCAACTTAAGCCAACCCAATTGAATGCAACCAACTCAACCCAACCAATTCAACTCAACCCAACCCAACCAAATGCAACCAACTCAACCCAACCCACTCAACGCAATGCAACCAACTCAACTCAACACAACACAACCAAATGCAATCAACTCAACTCTTTACCAGCTTAAGGTGGAAGTCTAAGATCACTTGTATCATCCATGGATGTCTCCCCACAAACTCCCCCCCCCCCGGAAATCCCAAATGGCAGAGTCTCAGGAAGGAAGCAACTAAAGGCCATGAAGCTGAGCACACCATTGGTTCAGAAGGAGGGGGACCTGGACAAGTGGCTCCAGTGTGCCCACCTGGTCTACCTGAGGAACATCCACAGAACCATCCAGCGGGGTCACAAAATTGCACACGGGGTTCTTCCTCTTCTCTAGATCTGAAAGAGAGCGAGAGGATTTGCCAGATGGGGTCCTGGTGTGCACGTTTGATATTTCCAACTTCAGATATTCTCTTCTAGATGATTTAATAATGCATTCCTCTCCTAGTCATTCTTTTAAAAAACGATATTAGAACAAGAATAAAACTTCCACAAAAAGCAATACAGGACCAAAAAGATTATGCCCAGGGAAGGAAGTGAGCCAGAAAGAGAGGCCAACTACAATTCTCCTGGAATCCAAGCAAAAAACAGACTTGGAGATCACTTCTCCTTCTGATCAACTGAGGGAGACTGTTTTCCTTCCCTACACATTCTTCACAGGGTTCTGACCACAGATTAAGATTTAGTTCCTTCCAGATATATTAAAGGATAATGTTTTACCAGACCTCCCCTTTGCTGTTTGCAAAACCAGGCTTAAAAATTCCCTTCTCTTGCAGGAAAGAAGCGAACGACAGCGGTTTGGAAATAACTGGACTCTTTCTGGCCCTACCCGAGACAAGGAGGCCACTCATTTTAAGAGCTCTCCCGGGACAACGCTGTGCATTACTCACACTGGATGTACCAAGCCCTCCAGATGGCATTGTTGAGTCGGATTTTGTCTCGACACAATAACTTCAGCCCTTTGAAGTTCTTCCACTTGGGGGAAACCAGGGTCCCACTGTAACAAAGCAGAGCAGATTTGCATGAAGACAAAGACTAGCTCTGAAGCCTGCTCTCCCTTCCCTAAACCTGTGAAAGAAATCGCAAAGGGTGGACAAAAAAACATGCCACAGTTCCCACTTTTGGAACACCCAGAGATGGTTCCTTTTTTGGAATTAAGTCACATTTTCTTCAACCATCGGGAGGTATTCTGAAGGCTGAGCCTGTTCTAAGAAGGGAGGAGGAAAAATAGGCGCTTATGGTTTGGAAATGAAAAATAAAAACCCTGCAGCTTTCACCAAGAAAAAGAATGGTGCTACCGAGTTGTTCAAATGTGGACAGCAATTATTTTCGGATTATTTTGATTTGAGCCAAAATGATTGTTTCTCAGGGTTTCTCACCCTTGGCAAGAGCCTTGGCGTGGACTTCAACTCCCAGAATTCTCTAGCCAGCATGGGTGGACTTCAAACTCCAAGCAAGCTGGCTGGGGATTTCTGGGAGTTGAAGGCCACACCCCCTAAAGCTGCCCAGGGAGAGAAACCCTGTTCTAGATCGTGAAAAATCAGGAAGGTAATTCTCTTTCCAGGGCTTTCGTTCAGCGGCTAGGCTGGAAAAGGAACCCTCAAAATTCTCCAGGTAACATGGCCAAAGGAATTCTGAGCTAGTGTTCCGCAAGGTGGGAATATGAACGTTGGGGGAAACGCCGTAACGTCCCTCCTTCTCCTACCCAACATCCCATCAATGCCCACTTTTAATTCAACCCTCCTGGGTTTGGTTTTCTTGGATGTCTCCCAGTGCACCAGCTCCCACAACTAACCCCACCCCATTGCTCTCTTCTGGCTCTGCTGTCAGCTCCTCTCTTTAATGACATTATTCCTGAAATAATCCTGTAAGGGCTCACAGGCGTGACGCGGGTTTAAAGTCTAGACAGGGCAGGCGTTGACAGCTGCCTCCCCTTCTGTTCCATCACAAAACCTCCTTTGAAGCTTGCAGGGTGGAATAGGGGTGCTATCCCGGGGTTGCTCAGCGCAGGCATGGCTTTGGAAAACGACAAGGCATGAAAAGAAAACGGACGTGCCAGAGTCCCGTCTTTTATTTCAAATGCTGTAGCGCCTTCCCTTCCCTCCTGGACGGTAAACACCACTTGCTAGAAATCTTTCCCAGCATCGAGGCCTAAACCGAAACCCGTACATGGTCTCCATGCCCAAAATAAGCAATATATTTTTGGCTCCTATTCACAGTTCCTCCTAGGTTACTGTGTACAGTACAGGTTAAAGGTTCCCCTCGCACCTGTGTGGTAGTCGTTTCCGGCTCTAGGGGGCGCTGCTCATCTCCGTCACAAAGCCAAAGAAGAGCCAGCGCTGTCCGAAGACGTCTCCGTGGTCATGTGGCCGCCATGACTAAACGCCTTTGTAGGCGCATGGAACGCGGCTCCCTTCCCACCAAAGGGGTCCCTATTTTTCTGCTTGCATTTGTTTTTACATGCTTTTGAACTGCTAGGTTGGCAGAAGCTGGGACAAGGAACGGGAGCTCCCTCCGTTCTGTGGTGCTGGGGATTCGAACCGCCGAACGGCTGACCTTTCTGATTGACCAGCTCAGCGTCTCCTAGCCACTGAGCCACCTTACAGATTAAGAGAAGCCTAATTTCTCTTCCGGGAAGCAGGTGTCGAATCCAGCTCCCCCTAAGCCAAGACCAACCACCTTTCTTCAAGCAAACGTTTCATCAGTAAAAAAAGGCGAAAGGGGCCTTCTAGTGCAACCCCCCACTGGCTATTCCAAGCAAAGGAAATCAGATCAGAGGGCAACTGGAGGGCCAGGATGGAATTGGAAGGTGGAGAAGGAGCCACGGATGGGACTTACAATTGTTCCCACATAAAGTTTTGTGCCAACCGAGTTCCTGGGAAACCCGAGTAAATCGTGGGCAAGATTTAGCAGCGAGAGACGAATCATCCAAGCCCTTTTAGGACCTTATAGGTTTAATATTCAGGGTTTGTGGCAATTCTGGGTAGATTCCACATTCGAAGAGGGCTTGTGTGCAGTTCTGCAAAACAATCACGGCCCAATTTTTCATTAGTCAATCCCCTCCGACTGGAGGAGAGGAAGCTGGGGAAGGCTGGCTGCTTCAAGACCAAGGAGATGTTTCTGACACACAACAGGTGGAGAAACCTGAAACCAGTTTCTGTCACTGAGAGTTTACGTCAGGTCCTCTATACAAGCCGACGGCCTATAAATACATCAAAGGCAAGGGAGGATCTGGTTCAGACGGTCTGGAAAAGCAGCAGCTCACCTCTCACACACTAGGGAGAGAGGTGGCAAAAATTAAGCCGCAAAGACTCTCTGGGTTGACCAAGAAGCCAATCATAGGGTGGCAATTAATGAAGGGCCTCCAAGCCATCCCTCCGCTGGGTTCTTCCCATCTTTGTCCAGTGTTAAAGCCCTGCCCCCCTTATTACCTGTGGACTTCAACCCCCAGAGTCCCTCAGCCAGAAATTCTGGGAGTTGAAGTCCGCAGGTTGCAAAGGGGGCCACAGTTGCCCACCTCTGCTTTAACAGATCTCAATTAATTAATTAATCTGTTAAAGCAGAAGTTAATTAATTTCAATTAATTCATATATCTCACCTGTTCTTCTACCTTTTCTTATTGGTATCATTATGATTATTATTACTTTGCTACTAGGATTATTATTACTTTGCTGTTTTGCATGTATTTATTTATTTATTTATTTATTAATTCAACTTATATGCCGCCCCCTCTCCCAAAGGACTCGGGGCGGCTCACAGATTAAAAGAAAATACAACAATAAATTACCTAAAAAGCGTATTAAACAAACTAAGCCGAATTAACATTAAAACCCCCAAAGATTAAAATCAAGAAAACCCAAGGAGTCACTGAGAGGTTATGTACTGGAGACAAAATCCTTAGATGTCTAATCACCTATCTATCTATCTATCTATCTATCTATCTATCTATCAATCATCTATCTACCCACCTATCTTATCTATCTATCTTATCTATCTATCTATCTCTGCCTGCCTACCTATCCATCCACCCATCCCTCTCTCTAATCTCTATCATCTATCTATCCATCCATCCATATCTCTCGCTCTCTGCCTCTCCCCCTCACTATCTCTCTCCTTCTCTCCCCCACTCCGTCTCTCCACCTCTCCCTCCCTCCCTCCCGAGTTGGAAAACACCTTGGAGGTCTTCCAGCCCAACCCCCTGCCCAAACACGAGACCCTATCCCAGGGGTCTCCAACCTTGGCCACTTTTAAGACTTGTGGACTTCAACTCCCAGAATTCTGGGAGTTGAAGTCCACAAGTCTGAAGACCACCCTATACCATTCCAGAAACGAGTGGTTGTGCGCTCTGTTCAGCTTCTCCTCCGTCAACGGATCTCTGCTGAAAGCTCCCACTTGTGTTTGGAGGCAAAGGGACGGCCTCTGACCAACCCTGTCAGGCACCTGCTGTAGGACAAAACCCAGATTCCTGGCTGGCTCTTATCAGCAGGAGACCAAGCCCGAGTGGCTTACCAGGAAGCCAGGCCGCCCCCGCCCCCCGGGGTGCCAGGGAACTAGATAAACCGGAGGCGGCTTTGCACAGCATCCAGCGATGAGAGTTCAAACAGCCTCCACTTAACACTTTGGAGTGGCCGTCTTATCAAGGGGCACTTTCATTATCCTGTAACGCAGAAGAGTTGACAAGCACGACAAAATGAGCAAAATCCCTCCCTCGTCTTCTGAATGAAGGGCATATAACTGGATTAAAGACGGCATTTTCCCTCCCTGGCGGGTTTATTCCTCAAACCTCCCCAATGCCAAAAAAGGCCTCTTGGGTGTGGAAATGGGAAAGAGCAAAGCAAGACGGAAGGGCAGAGATTTACTGATCGACAGAGAGTTGGAAGGGACCTTGTAGGTCATCTAGTCCAACCCTACCCACCCCTGCCCAAGCAGACCATGCTGATTTCCTTTCGCCCCCCCCCCCACCCAGAGGAAGGGGAGGGCGGCATACAACAGGGATCAGAGGCTTCTCCAAATCCAATTAGGGAGAAGGAAGAAAGCGATTAAAAAATTTTTTTTTCATTCTGGCCCGAAACGCCCAGGTGTTCTTCCCCACGTGGGAAGCGGTAGAAGCACCTGAACTCTTTCACACTTTTATTTGCAGCAAGGACAAAATAAGGTCACCAACTCTCCTTGCCTGTTTGCTAAGGCGTGGCACCTACTTTTAGCCTGTCCAGAACCGCGTTTCTCTACACCAACAAAGAGGTTAAAGGCAGCCCCTGTTTGCAGGCGAGTCAGCATTTCCAGGCAATGTTTCTAAACCATTTTAACCCTGGGCTGTGCCTATATTTAAAATGAAGCACGCAGTGGAACGAGTCTTACTCCAGTTCGAGTAGGAATCGGCTACATAGCGACCGAGCGGGGCCTCGTATTTCACAACAGGCCAAAAGCCCTCTCTATAAACAGGAAATGAAGTGGGCCGCCAGCGGGAAAACAGCTTTCGCTGGGAAGTAAATTAGTGACACGAAACAAAAGTCAGGAACAGGAGGTCACACCTCACAGGGACCAGCATTGTTCCTCCTCCCCAGAAAGCGTATACACGTTGTCTCCTGAAAGATCTCAAGTTGGCCAGCTTAAAAGCAGCACAGCCTCCATGGGAAGGGGGGGGGGAAAGAGGGAGGGAGAGAGAGAGAGAAAGAAAGGGAAGGAGAGAAAAAGAGAGGGGGAAAGAGGGGGGGAGGAATGGGAGGAAGAGGGAGAGAGGGAAGGAAGGAAGGAGAGAGAGGGAAGAGAGAAAGAGAGAAAGAGGGAGAGGGCAGAAGAGAAGGAAAAAGAGGGGCAGAGGGAAAGAGAGAGAGAGAACCATCTGCAGAAACAGGTGATGTCCAGCAAGCGACAAAAATTAAACATATGAAAATATAACCACACAGGAGGCGAATCAGGCTAATGGTCAGCCCTTGCTTCCAGGAGAGATGGACAGCACATACATTTAATGTAAGATAAATAAAAACTACAGTCCCATCCCGTGTTGTGTTTTTCACCTGTCCTGAACCGACCTAACCTCTCCACCAGCAGTGATTCATGTGCCGAAGAGGGAAAACTTTCCACTCCCCGTAATAACCATTTGTTCTGAGGCTCTTAGGAGGAGGAAACTCCGGCGGCAGTTGAGTCATAAAACGGGACTCTCCTATCAGCAGGAAGACAGAGAGAGAGGTTTGGGAAGGTGATTTAGAGCAGTGGAACAAACAGGCTAATTGCAGTTGACAAAGCAGCTTTTTAGGAACACGGTCTACAGCCAGGGAAAAACCACTTCGTTACCAAAAGCATGAATAACTCCCAGAATACAGGGAGTCCTTGACTTACGGCTGCTGGCTCAGCGACCGGGGCGAAGTTACGACGGAACTTCCCGGTGCTCCAGATTCAACCTTCTGATAGTTGCTCACCTTACCCAGAGCCCAAAAAACCCCACATTTTTGAACACTCAGCAACCAACATGCACTCGCAACCGTTCTCAGCGTCTTCTGCGACTGCCATTTAGGGCATTTTTGTTTTTGTTTTAAGCCAGGGGTCCCCAAACTTGGCAACTTTAAGACTTGTGGACTTCAACTCCCAGAATTCTGGAAGTCCACAAGTCTTAAAGTTACAAGTTTGGGATCTAAACCTTCTTATAAATATGATAAATCAATAAAATAAATGATCCGGTGTTTACTTCCCGTTTCTGACCAAAAGAAACAACCACCCCAACGACAACCAGCCATTGTGGGTAATGGGTTCGTTCAACGACTGCGGCGTTCAGCTTTGTAAATCGGGCACAGTCAGATTGTGACTCGCTTAATGACAGGCATGATCGTTAAGTCCGGGATCAATTACAGCCATAAGCTGAGGACTACCGGTAAACATTAAGGTCCAGGACAACGTACTCAATAAAATAGCAGAGCTGGGCAAGCATCATTTCTATCCAGGCAAAACTTCCTCTATAGATCAGTGGACTAAACTCCAGAAATATATATTCGTAGGAGGGGAAAAAAAACAGACCGACTTTTGCAAAATTCTTGTGCTCACCGTTTGCAACAGGTAATCCTCAACATACGACCACCACGGGGCCCAAAATTTCTGCAGCTAAGCGAGGTGCTTGTTCAGTGAATTGGGCCCCGTTGCATGGCGTTTCCTGCCTGTGTTGTTTAAGTGAACCGTTTCATTTGTTAAATTAATAACACCGTTGCTAAGTGAAGCTGGCTTCCTCAGGAGGTCGCAATAAGGGGATCATGGGACGCTGCAACCGTCGTAAATATGAACCAGGTCCCCAACACCTGAATGTAAACCACGTCATCATGGGTATGCTGCCCTAAGGGTAGTTGTGGGAAATTGTGGGAGCTTCATCACTGGAGGCTTTCAAGAAGAGATTGGACAGCCATTTGTCGGAAATGGTGTAGGGTCTCCCGCTTGGGTGGTGGGGTTGGACTAGATGATCTACAAGGTCCCTCCCAACTCTGATTATCTGAATCTGAATAACAATGGTTATAATTTAGTGGTTGTCTATATACTTTAATTCGATCTATGAAATTGGCAACTTAATTAACTTTAATATTTATATTTATATTGTTTATATTTTTAGCATTGTAAGCCGCCCTGAGTCCTTCGGGAGATAGGGCAGCATATAAATCTCATAAATAAAATAAATAAATAAATAATTCACTTTTTCCTGTGCCGTTGCAACTTCGGCCACTAAACGAACTGCTGTAAGTATAAGGACTATCTGTATATTTCTCAGTAGCCACAGCAGGAACAAACCCCAAATGGGCTTCTCGGTGTGACTTCTCCCTCTACCGATACTTTCATCCTATTTTCTCACCCCGACTCAAGAAAGCAAACCGGTCTGCAAACAAATCGCTGAAGCATAAAACGTTTCTTGCAAATCAGCAAGAGGGAAGCAACCCAAACTGCTCCTCCGGGGATAAATCCCACCTTATAAATAATACGCTTTTAAAGTCCGTTCTGAGAATCGTGCTTCCTAATATGGGATCCGCTTCAAACCAGAGCGGAAAACTGTACTTAACAGCTGTGACTGGCTGAAAACAGACACAACTTCAGGCAGCACTGTTGCAACCACAGATCCAGCCCCGCCCCTTTTTTTTTTAATAAAAAAAACAAGACTTCGTTTGTAATTTTGCCTTGCATTTTACAGGTACGGTTATAATGCAAAGAGGGATTGTTGTTGTTTTTTAGTGCATGCCAATGCTTGGTTTGGAATGACTGTAAATGCAACTTAAAATATAAGCACGTCCTTAAACAACAGCTAGTAAACAGGCAACAGGCAACTCCCAAGGCAGAAGGAACAGAAAGGAGAGAAGTTGAAAAGCAACAAAAAACCAGAAATGTTAAAAACGAACCAAAAAAAAAAAAAGGGGAAAAAAAAGCCACCAGGTGCCAGTTTCAAGTCCTGTTCTTTGTTTCAGCAATGCTGGTAGTCCTCGCTTAGCGACTGTTCAGAGTTACAACAAAACACTCCGCCCCCCTAAAGCTACTTATGACCCAGTTCTTAGAGCTGCACACACCCGAGTCACATGGCCTCATTTGGGGCAGAAACCAGCTGGCACTAGCTCACCCTTGCAGAATCCTACTATCCCATAATTATTGGGGCAGAGACCCCTGCCCTTCAATCTGGGCTGGAAAGGGTGTTGCTGTTGTTTTTACCGATTTATCTGTGGCTGGCTCTCCTCCAAGGAGCCCCAATATTCCCAGCTACCTTCTTTGCTAAATCCCAGCGGCTGCTACTCAGTTCTGACCCCTCGGCCTTTTGCAGCCCCTCCCCCAGGAACTCCTTTTACACCTTGTCCGCTCCTGTTCCCCTGAGACCTTCATCCTCCTCCCCAGTCCTCCCACCCTCCCTTCCTTCCATCCCTGTCCTTCCTTTCCCATCCCCTCCACCCTCCATCCCCTCCTCCCCCTCCCTATTCCTTCCATTCCTCCATCCCTCCCTCCACCCATTCCACCCCTCCTCCGGCCCCTGGCCTCCCCCCTCCCCCCTCCCCACCTGTAGGCCAGGCTCATGCACTCGAAGAGCTTGGTGAGCGAGGCGTCGATGTTGAGGCGGCCGTCCCGGGCCCCTCCGGCCGGCGCCTCCCGGCGGGCCCAGGCGCCGAAGCGGTACGTCTGGCAGGTCTGCTCGTTGACGGTGTCGAAGTCGTAGCCCTTCTTGGGCGGGTGCTCGCTGTGCGGCGACGAGACCATGAAGTGGCCCGAGTGGATGATCTGGGCGGCCCCGGAGCCCCAGCAGGAGCCCCCCCCGCCCGGCGCCTCCGGCCCCCCGGCCGCCGCCCCCGCCTCGTCCTCCTCGCTGCCGCCCGACGACGACGACGAGGGCGAGGACGGCCGGGGCGCCGCGGGGCGCCGGGGAAGGGGAGCCGCCGGCCCGGCCCGAAGAGACACGCCGGAGGCCATCGCAGCCCCTCAGCCGCCGCGGCTGCCCGCGCGGGTGGGCGGGGCCTGGGGCCCCGCGCCACGCCCCCCGCCGCCGGACGTCCTCCCGGGCAGCCGCCGCGTGCAGGGCGAGGGGCGGGGCGAAGGTTTTGCCACGCCCACCCTTTGGCCACGCCCACCCCCCCGCCATGCATCCTGAGCCCTTCTGCAGGATGCGCGCAATCCCGCGCAGACACAAAGAGAGGCACACAACACAAACACACACCCAGAGATACACATAGATATAAACACAGATATACAGACACAAAAACATACACATACACACAGATACACACAGAGAGATACACAAAACACACACAGAGAGACACAAAAGACACAGACAAAAAACACACAGATATATACAGACACAAAAACATACACATACACAGATACACAGATACACAGATAGAAAGAAATACACAGGCACACACCCAGATAGACACAAAAGACAGACACAAAACACAGATATAAACACAGATACAAAACAGATATACAGACATAAAAACATACACAAACATACAGAGATACACACACACAGATACACAAAACACAGACACACACACCCCGATAGAAATACACACAGACACAAGCACAGATAGATACAAAACAGATATATACAGACACAAAGACATACTCAAACACACAGATTCAAAGGATACACACAGACACAGGCACAAAACACAGATATACAGACACAAACACAGACAGAAATACATACATAGAGATACACACACAGATACAGACACAAGCACAGAGATAGATACAAACCAGATTTCCACACACAGACACAAAGACAGATCCATACCCAGAGACACACACACACAGTGCCACACAAGGGATCCAGATGGGTCTCTTCAGACTCCCCTGCAGGGGCCAGACTTGGAGGCGAAGCCCCCCACCCCAAAAGACCAGTTGGTGGCGCCAAGCACAGCCTCCCCCATTGGGCAAATGAAGGATCCCCAAACTCCACGGAGGTTTATATAACCCCGTCTCAACCTCTCTGCAGCCCAGCTCGGGGTCCCCCTGACCCCCCTGAAAACTGGGGAGGGGGCTGCTGAGTGAAAGCTTCTGCTCTGGGGGATTCTTTAGCTCTGAAGCCCCTCAATCTCAGTTGGAGGTGACTAAAGCAGCAGTTTGCAAAATGCGGCCCCGCGGATAACCAAAACTCTGCGGGGTCAAAAAAAAAAGGTGATTTTTATTAAACATTTCTCAAAATTTTTATTTCTAATGCAATACGTACTGAGAGAACCCATATCAAAGCATTTGGGGGGTGGGCGTCCTCCCTCATTCTCAAGAATGCAAAAGGGATTCTCAGATCAAACAGGTGGAGAACTGCTGGTCTAAAGTTTTCTAGAGTTTTCTGTACTCCCCATTTTGCCTCAAGTCCCCCTGTGCAAAAAGGGGACCCTGCCCAGGTTTCCAGACAAGCCGCTCCTGCAACCCCCCCCAGGCTTCCAAAATTCTATAGGTTTAAGAGCAAAGCAGAGCAAGATATTTTACATAAAACTCTTATTTCGCTGGAATAGTCACTGTGAGCGATGGGCGGTTTCTAAATTTCACAAATAGAAGGATTTACAATATTCAAGGGCAGAAATTTTGGAGAGGGGGCAGCTGAACAGACAATCCTCTCAACAGATAGGGGCCCCACATATAATTAAATAAATGATCACAAGAAACTCTGACCCACGGAGGGGGAAACTTGGTCCCCAAAAGAGAGCCGACTTTTTCCCAAGCTGAAGCGAACCCAACCACGGTCGTAATGAATAAGCGTCACACGCTGCGGTGTCGGAATTTTAAGTTCTTTTATTTTTCTAAATGAAATCATTGTACATTGTACAAACCATAGCTACCGATGGAATAAATAAGTGGGAAAAAAATTATACTGCTGTACAACACACACAAAATCATTGGAGGGGTGGGGTGGGGTGGAGAAAACGATTAGGTGTTTAAAAAAATGAAAAAGGAGGAAAAAAATGAAACCCACAAAATTCTTTACACCTCGCTAGCGGGCCTTGAGACACTGTATGAAGGAATATCCATGTTTCAGGGTGAAGAAGGCTAGCCCCTCGTGCTACCCATCTCCCACCCACCCACCAAGCCAGTAATTCTTAAACTGCCTCGTAATTTGTTGTTCTTAAAGTGCCCGCACTTTTTTTTTGTTTTGGAATGTTTTAACAATTCTTCCCCAAAATGTTATTTCAGAAACGAACGATATTAAAAAAAAAAACCTGCCTCCTTATATAGCTTCCATCTAGAATCAAAGTCAGTTGATTTACCTTGCTAGCTTATGTCTACCTGCTTTTCGAGGGACAAATGACCAGAATGTAGGCTAGGAAGCACGTCTGAACTCTTGCACTGTATTTCTGACTAATGTTGGGATACGGTGGGGGCTGCACAATTTCCCACATACACGCACACACACACACACACACTCCGCAGGCCTGGCGGAGGACTCTGTTATTCACATGAGAATTCCCAGTCTCTGTGATGCAAAATCTCAATTATTTCCCACCACCACCACCACTTAGGATATGCAATCAAAACCAGCTGCTGTAACCGCATCCCAGTAAAGGCAGACCAAGAAGCTGGATCTGGGACCAGGTCTGAAGAGATGGAGACCTTCCCAGCCTGCCCCACCCCCCTGAACAGCTGGTTCTCAACGCTAAACCTTCCAACGGGTTCAAAGCGTTAAGAAGCTGCGCCACTGAAGGGCCTATTTGTGTTATTAGGCACTTCGAACTAAAACACAAAGCACAGCCTAGACACCATTGCACAATTCTGCGTCTCTGGTCTATGTTATCATTCCCCCCCACCCCTTCCCTCCCCACCTGTTCAAATGGTGCACGCACAGACATTAACAGGAATAATTCGTACAATTTTCTCAATTCTCTCAGGCTGCGCCCGGCTGCCTGTGTTGGGGATGCAGATTCAAATAGCCCAATCGAGGGCTCTGGTTTGGGCTGATTTTTTTTTTCTGAGCCATGGAAGGACAAAATGAGCGCTATTCTTTCAAAGTTTAACTCCTGAACATTTTTTTTTCCTGCTGCAGAACTCCATCTCTCAAGTTCATGGAAAATCAGACACAATGGGCCAGGGGAGAGATCAAGAAGCCAGTTTTATCACTAAGCTTATCAAAATGTCAGCAATGCCAAGAGATCTTTTCTACCAAATGAAAGAGTTGAGGTATTTTAGTGCTATTCTTATATCTATATATCTATATATCTATATATACTTTATCCGTTTTAAGTACAGGATTCAGCTTTGAAATTTAAAAAAAGCCTATTTGCTTCCTTGGAAACTGTAAAAAAAAACAACAACATCAAAGCACAACCACACAAATCGAAGCTTCTATAGACAGCGCCTATTGGACAGGGTGGTTTCAGAGCCATGGACCGTTGGAGTGATCAATTAAAAGCTACATAATTTACTATTTTTTTTCTTTTAAGTTCAAAAAATATATTTGTCTATTTCATAGATCAGTTGGCATGTCCCCCCCAATAAAACCCCCACAAACCCTGGTTAAACATGGATGTCATGCCCATACTAACTGCAATTTAACCAGTCATTGCCATGTCTGAAGCAGATACATCAATGAGAGAAAAGGGGAAAAAACCGTATCACTTTAGCATTTAATTCTGTATACTGTGCAAATAATAATGTCTCTTTCGGATAGTTAATGAATCTGTGATCCAAGCACAAAGAGACTTTCTAAGGAGCACACTGCTGCCGTGAATAATTTGCAAGAAAAATTTAATTTTGATGAGATGCAAATATTTATTTCAACACAAAAATGAGAAGATCTTCCCAAATTTGAATGCATGGCCTCTTTCTATGCAGTTAACGCCTCTACAAACATTTGATGGAAGGCCAGAATTGACACCTTCACTTCGCGCAACCCTTTTTTCCCCATAATTTGCAAATGCAATACAGTAGTCAAAACTAAAGCCATTTTCACCGTCGGAGAAATCAGAAATACGTATTTTTCAAACGAGCAATTATTAAGGGAAGTGTCTGGATTGGAAGCTTATTTAAAAAGCCACCCACTAATTTCATAGCAAGCTAGGCGTAACTGTTTTATAGTTGCCCTGACGAAAGACATTTGTTCTCATTTGTTGCCTTTTACTTTTTGTAAGCACTTTTCCTACAGGCAGAGAATATTCCCACCTACCCAAAGATGCTGTAGGAGCTTATCCAGGCTTTAAGTGTCCAAAGCACTGTGTGTAATCAAGCAAGTCCAGCCGCAACGTAGCCCCACTGGAAAATGACAAAGTGCAAATCGGCTGCAACTGAACATCCATTGATTTCACAAGATTTTTGCCCCCGGTAACTGGCATAAGAGCACCCCAAATGTGTAAGTCGTTCTGCCCTTTTCAGCTGCTATTAAACCAGCTTCTGTGGCCAAGTCAAGTGTGCAGGGGACACAGCTGTCTGAACGAGAGATTCCGAAAATCACAAAGCCGTATTTACAAGCAGATCCTGAGACAAAGGAGCCTCAAGTACACAAATGTTGGACAACAGTCAGCATCCCGTGAAAGAACAAAACGGTGAAATCCAGTTCAATCTTTAAAAATGATTGGAGAGTAGATCCATTCAAAATTTGCACCTGCCATTCAGCGTGCATCCATTTGTAACGAAGCCACAAGAAGGATTCAAGCACTTAAAACGCATAATTTGCTTTTGTAACCAAATAAACCCTAATTTAAGTGAACGTCAGAAACCAGTCGACCAATTTTAAGAAGGCTACATCGGGCAGCCTTGTAGATGCATTATTCCACTACGAAAAATCTGTAAAGCAAGAAGGTTTGGGAGGCACACGAGATAGTGTGCAGGAGAGGTTTACTTATTTAAGGAAATTTATCCTTGAAACGTTGCATTCAAAAAAGGAGGTACAGGAAAATCAAGCATCATCGGTGAGGATCCAACCACCCTCCAACTGTGAAAATGGCTTCTTAATTTCTCTCATGTTATCTCTTATCAGGACAGTAAGCACCAGAGTATTTGTTTTTAAAAAAACAACGGAACATATTTTGTATGGCATTGTACAAACAGGCCGCTTTGCAAAGGAGAAATTGCAGAATTAGCCCCGCTTTGCCTTTGCTTTCCATTTTGGGACACAAGGCACACACACAAAAAAAAAACCCAAACCCCAAACAAGAGACATCACATCAGAACAGTGAACTTCACATGTGAAGAGAATACCTGACCTGTACCATTCTTAAATATCTTATAATGTTAAATAGAGAATGGGGAAAAAAATACATCAGCAGCATAATTGTAATTCTGACATTAGAAACAGTGCGTCGACCCCTCCTGAGTGTTTACTCTAACCATTTCAGAGACAGTAACTTAAATGCTCAACAGTTTTGCTTCACAGGGGAAAAAAAAGTTTTCAGTGTCTGAAGAGATTAAAAGTTTGCTTGGTTTTCCTTGGATTTTCGCCTGGTAACTTGGAAAAGTTTATAGGAGTTCCCTCCTCGTCCAAGAGAAGATGCTTACGTACGGTTGTTCAACAATTTAGCCCACTGATGTACCTTTACATAAAAACCGCCCAGGAAAAATCTAAAGTTTATATTTCATCCATGTTCTGTTGAGAGGGAGCCTCCACTTTCATCTTTTTCGGAGGTGGCACTCCTTCAGAGTCCTTAATGCAGGGAGAGAGAGAGAGAAAGGGGTGGAGGAGAGGAGAATTAGCATCAAGAACGAATAAAATCAACCAGCTATTTTTTGTAATTTCAGGACAAAAATAAATAAATAACACCACTATTAAAGGGGTGCGACCACAATTAATTGTATAATTTTCCAAATCGTAGGATTTATCTCTGTACCATATCCCATGGGAAGATCATTGTGCACAGCTACTATTTGCGTGGCTTTTCCCTGTACCACAATGAGTATTTAAAGAAACATTTGAAAGTTTGGCAAAGGGTATCAAAAGAACATCCTTGAAACTTACACTCCATGTGGGCTATGAACAATCCAAAGGGTTATACATTTCTTCTACTACAGTTGCTACGCGTACCATGTTTAAAGATTTGAAAGGAAAAAAAAATACTTCATCCCTATATCCTTAATCCAATTTTCATTTCTTTCTTATTAGAATTTTAAAGTGAAGAAAACTAACTGATCAAAATTGGTTCTCTTCCAGATGACTGCCCTAACTAATCTTTTCAGTTTTTTTTAATGCTCAGTATTAGGGAATAGAGTATGCTCTAATCCAGTGTTTCCCAACCTTTGGCTACTTTTAAGATGGGTGGACTTCAACTCCCAGAATTCCCCAGCCATCAGTTGTTCTTCAGCCTCATAGCTAAGGAATTGTCAGGGGGGCAACAAATATTTGATCTTAATCAGTGGGTCAGGAAAACCAGGTTTTATTTCAGAAAGCTGAAATTAGCTAAGTGATTGCCTCAGGCTTCCATGGATTTAGAATTACGGTTTAACTTTGAAACAAGAGATGCAGAAAAGCAGGATAAAAATGAGGAGGGCTTTTCTTTTTCATTACCTGAGAGTTTTTAGATGTCTCTGTGGTTGTGTCATTTTCCGCCGAAGGCTCTGTTTCAACTTTCTCTGAACTATTGATGGAATTCTCCATTGAAGACTGTGAATTCTGTTCATCAGAGGCATCTGGGGGGAAAAAATGGCAAGAAAACGGCTCTCAAATCATTCGGCCTTCTGGTGCTTTCAATTCGCTTCTATCACCAGATTGAAGAGACACTAAAGAGAACTTGGTTGAGTTTTATTGCCACGGCAGTTCTGAAGACAGACACTTTTGCTTTGTTCTTGAAGATTACATGTACTTATTCTAAAGATTTCTTTTTTACAGGACAAGAAACAAAAACTACCAATGGCAAGCGCTAAGCACTTTACAAAGAGGTTCTTAATTTAAAATAACTTCTAATTGAAAAAGCTGAAGCTGTACTTTTAATCTAATATAAATGCTCACAGAATTTCTTCTTTAACCAGAAGATTTTTTTAAAAAAGCAGAACTATATAGAATTCAGCTGATTAAAGACTTTTGATCCACCACTAGAGGGAGGTATAGTATTTTGATTTAGACAATGCGAAAGATAACCATTGCAGTTTAGAACCCTTTGGAAACATTTGGATAGTGTTTCTGTGTCACAAATAATTTGTGGGGAGAAGGAGAGATGCAAGGTGTGAATGTAACTCCTTTTCAAGCTGGTAATTTGTGATCCAGAATTCAAAGTCCTGATAATAATGACAAATTTGTATGCTGGACAAAGTTCCTGTTGTGTCTTTCAAGATTTTTTGGAGGAAAAAGAAAACGAAACTGCTTGGTAAAGTTGCCATGGTTGACTCTTCTAATCACTTAGGAACAGCTGTTGTGAAACGCCTTTTTTAATAAATTTCCCGGACTTAAAGTCCAGCTTGCTCTTCAACCTGATAACTAAGTAACTGTCAGAGGGACAACAAATATTTGTTCTCAACAAATATGCTCTTGATGAAGAATACAAGGTCAACCAGCTGTCTCTTAAGAATAACGAAGGCATTAAATGGAGAACCGGTTTCCGGTGTGGTAGGAAGGTGAGGGTTGCTTTTAAAGGGTAAGGAGTTAACACCAAGAGGTGATCATCTACAAAACGTAGAGCACCCTGTACCATCCATCCTGTCTACCAACCTCTTTGTAGGAAAACGGTCCCAGGACCCCCATCGTTACCTTCTGAGCCAGCTTCTTCTTTTGCATCCGTCGGAGTATCATCCGACTTTGAGCCAGGACCGTCTACCTGCCCTGCTGAGTTTTGCTCGGGCACAGGACTCGAGTTGCTGCTGTTCTCCTGCTTTATGGGGGAAGCATCAGCTATAGAGCTCTGGTTGCTGTTGTCATCTGCAAACAGAAGAGCAATTGGCTCAGTGAAAGAGGCACGCACCAAAATCCAGGGGATGAGGTTTCGACCCCACGCTTCCCGAAATAAGCGCCATGCAAATCTGCCTTTCACAAATTCGCTTGACTAAAGGAGAAATGAGGGGCCACTTCAGGCATTCAGTGCAGAGTGCTTGATTACAGAAGCTGAAGTCCAACAGGTTAGCCCCGATAAGAAAATTGTCCAGGGCACAACTGCTGACAGCACAGTATCCACTCAGGCACTTGCTGAACGAGGCTAAGAAAAGCTACCACTGCACCCATTTGTCCTCTCGGAGAGACATCCAAGAGTGGGAAAATTACAGATTCAGCTGAGGGTAACCATGGCAACATGTAATGACTCACTTTAAATGTTAAACACGTGCTTCAGGAGGGAGAAAGATCTTAATTTTTCAGGTTCAACTTTATCAGGCTAGAGGCTTCCCAGGGACACAGGCACCCCGGGTCTCAAAACCTCCTCTTAGATGAGATGAAAATTTGGAAAACTTTATTTTTAAAAGGCTCCAAAATGAAATCAGCACGATTTCATTTCATAGAGCCACACAAGGGACAAGATGCCAGATCCCAGAGGGTTTAATTCCCCATTTTTTTAAAAAATTACATTTATATGCCGCCCTTCTCCGGAGACTCAGGGCGGCTTACAATGTTTGGAGCACAACCCAATGTGCTCAGCAATAGCCTTCATTCCATTGTATATGCCTGCTTATTACTAAGCGGCATTTTTACAAAGTCAGCTTATTGCCCCCAACAATCTTGGGTCCTCAATTTACCTACCCCGAGAGGATGGAAGGCTGAGTCAACCTTGAGCCTGGTGGGATTCGAGCCTGCAGTAATTGCAGGCAGCTGGAGCTAAAGTGCTAGGCGTTTAACAGCCTGCACCACCAAGGCCTTCATTTCTCATCATGCTGGTTATTGGACCTATACTTTGGGGGAGGGGGGCACGGGACATTCAGGGATACACATTTACATAAAAGACCAAATAAAAGTCGAGGTTTATTTATTTATTAGTTTAGATAAACAGCTTTTTGGATTACCACACTATGGAAAAATAAAGTGTCATAATTATCAACAGGAAACTTCTTAGCCTCAATGGTGCCTTTTTACTCTTCCCCTTGTCAGTTGCTGCTCTTCAAAGCTAAGCCTAAAACTGCTCCTAAGGCAGGCTTAGCGTTCCCCTCATGCTGGCTGGCATCAGCAGTTGTGTCCCCACCCCCGGCCCCACTCACCGTGCATATCCATCATCCCAGGGGATGAGCTGTTTTCTGGGGTCGTCACCTCAGAACCGCACTTTTCATCTTTGCCCTTTTTCTTGTTCTTGGCTTTCTGAGAGGCGGGAGAGGAAGATGGTAAGTTTGGGCTACACAGAAAGTGAGGCCTTTCCATGAAGTCTGAGCCTCCAAACTGTCACTCTTGGGCTGGTCTAAGCCACCTTGCGGCTGGCTACTTTGCCTACCTTTTTAAATTTGATTTGAAACAGAAAGGTGGAACTTTTTTTAAAAAGGAATATTGTCTATCATCGTTGCACAGCTTCAAAACAACCCCCCCCCTACTTACGTTTCTTTCTACATGTTCGTTTTACGACATTTGCAAGTTTTTATACATGGTGATACAATCCGAAGGATGGGCTGAATTTGTGTTAAGTCTTGTCCACCGTTACCAGTTTTTAATACCACTTATACATATCCATGCTAGTCGTGATAGTAACTGGGTCAATAAAGAACCACAAACCTTGCTGGGAGCGTAAGGGCCAGCTTCTGCCCACCCACCCCCCAGTACCATTACCAAAGATAAAGCAGCAGAGAAAGACAATAGCATCCGTTGTGTGTGTGTGGGGGAACCACGGATGAAAAAGGATGCGGCACTTTCAATTAGAAGGTGACGTAATTGGTCTCCTAGGAGAAAGTGCCAGCTGCACCGCTCTCAATATACCAAGCCTGCTGAGCGGAAAGAAAACCCAGACGATCGAAAGGGAGCTCAGAAATAAGAGCAGAAGGGTTGGGCAAAGGCCATCAAAATCAGAGGCAGGTGGCCAGATGACAGGCCCCGAGGATGTCTGCTTTGAGAGCACCTCTGCAGGCAAGATGGGTGAACACACAACAGCTGCTCCTAGATGCACAGTAATGTTTACTGTTCTAACGTAATTGTAAAGACAGGTGTTGCTGAACTCTTTCATATGATGTAATCAGCAATTCCCAAGAGAACTGAGGGCTCACTGCAAAGTTTCACGTACGACAAAGGTTTTAGGACAGGACGTTTAACATTCAAACACACTGTTATTTACAATGGCAAAATAGTCACTTTCTCTAAACTTTCATATTAATGGGGTAACATGAAATACTTACGTCATCTACTTTGGGCTCTGTTATTGGCACCCATTTGTAGATCCTAAGGGATGTGTCGCCAACTGTCACCCATTTCTTCTCCCTGGAAGGTGGCAAAATTATAAATATTGGTTACATGGATGGTCTCAAAGCCTCTGTGCAAAACGTAGGCAACAAAGAGATGGCACAGAATAAGCCTCACGCCTACAGGGGCAGGCAGGACATAAAACAGGAGGGACTTAAATTGCAAATTCATAAAATAAGGAGAGGCAGTCTACGACCACTACTGGACAGACTTTCCATTGATAAGCAAGGTGCTTATTAAATGAGTCTTGCCGATTTTACTACTTTTTTACAGCAGTTGTTAAGATCACTGCAGTTTATTAGATGAATCCCCTTCATTTATTAACAGATACATTCATTTCTTTTTTCCCCAGTTACTCAGATATATATCGTTAATTTAAAAAGAGATGTAGCTCTTTTTAAGCTGTACTTTTTACTTTTACTTTTTAAACTGTACTTCCACAATACAGTTGGGTTTGCAGATGATATATTGGTATATTATCAAACTTACATGTTTCAAAATATGCCCAATCAGCATCTACGTTGAGTAAAAAAAAATATTTGCAAGATAGGACTTCACATTCCCCTTTCACTATGCGCTAAGCAGATAAATCTAATAAAGGGGAATAAGCCATCTGGCAAACAGAAGGCTGTACAGCGCCACCCTGCCCCCCTAAACTTGGCTCCAGAAATGCACACTGATCCAGAAGAAATCTGTACAGAATGCCTTCCAAAAGACCCAAAAATCTTCATCTAACCAAGCCCCATGGAGATGACACAGTAAATCTGTAGGACTCAACCAGAGGTTGGACTAGATTAGTGTTGAAGAAGCCACTTTGCTGAAAGTCTTCTTAATTCTCATAACAGCAGAAATTCAAGAAAGGAAGCAACATATCTGCTCTCAACAGTTGATCTAAAGCAAACACAGCAAGCCATCCAACATTTCAAAGAAACATTGGCCGCTGAATCTTCTGAGTATCCAAAATTGCCAGCATTCACTCAGTATGTTTTCCAGTCACCATGGAAGAACATTATTAACACATTCAATCACTTCACTTTTCGGGTCTTCACCAACTTCCTAGACCACCAGCGGTAAAGTCCTAAGCGTTAATATTTCAGGCTTCCAGGCTATGCATACAAAGCAAAGCTTGCATCATTTTTGTCTGAGATGATGCCAAACAAAAGCATGTCATCATGACCAGCCCACAATTCATTTTAAATTAAATCCCCCTGTTGATGGTTACAATGTGCCAGGTATTACACAAATCACATACATCCTAATAATTAAGCTCCATTTTAGAAGAGGACAAAATAGGCATCAGGGCTTTCTTCTTCAAACTGGATTTCTGCCTTATATATGATACAGACAGTAGTTTCCTGTATTTAACAGGGATATTCTGTCACACGTTTTATTTCAAAATACACTATAGACGAGTGTTTAAAGCATCTAAAGTGAATTTTTAGGAGGAGTTAGGTCTGTTCAATCAAAGTTTAAGGAATGATCTTGATACTCCATGATAAATAATCAAACCACATGCTTTGTCAATCAGCATGTAGAAGGGTACTGGGAAAAAATACTTGAGAAAATTTATGGTTTGTTGGTTCCCAAGTTTTCCAATAAGTGAACTGTTGCCAGATATAAATATTTCCCATGAAGCATGTCTGTTATACAGTATTGTGTCTTCAAACCCATTGCCTTTAACTTTTCCCCTGGGAATGACTGGAATTATGAAACAATAATCTTACTTTGGATCTGCAAAGCCCAAGCCTGGAGCTATGAAACGTCTCGGATTGCTTCTGCCAAGTGAACAAGGAATAGTGGCAACTGCCCAAACTCTAGCTAATTAATTGGGAAGTCCCAAGGATTTCCCCCCACAAAATGAGCCTAAGCACAATCCCCAACTCCCAAGCAATTCTAACACTTACAATGCTTGAACCTCATTTTGCAAATTGTACACACTGACTTGTATGATGCTTGTGGAAATGTCTAAGCACACAGAAATCAATATAAGCCACCACAGGAAACACTTAAAATTCATCATGTCCAGTAAGAAAATGAAATGATGCCATATCACAACTTCAGAAATCAAAATTGTTCACAATTTTATGCTTGAATTTCTGAGTAACCTGAAGGATGGACTTCTTCAGTTCTGATTTAATTACATTTTGTATTGCCTGGAATATTGGTACAAGTTGGCTTCTACTGTGCTAGTTAACATAATAGCACATTTCTACAGACAGCTTTAACTTTCAATGCAATTTGGTGTAGCTTTAATTTCATGCCAAAATTTCCACTTAAAAATACCGAAATCAGAACATTGATGTTCTTCTCATCAATTCATCATTATACATTTACAAGCAGATAACTGGTCTTTTGTCCTCCAAGGAGACAAGATGAGTTTGGTTGACTTATTAGGAAGAAATAAATCCAATGTCCCTGCACAGAGAGAGAAATTACTGCCTTAAACAATTTTTTTCAAATGTCAGGATCCTCAACAATCTCCTTTGGAAGGAATGAGCTACTATACTAGGGATCACCTGCTCAGTTACTATAGCAACTGAAAACACTAGCCAAAAGTTTTCCCGGTTTGTTTGTTAAGCAGAAAGAAAGAAAGATTGGTATTTTCTCCTCCCCTTTATCACGGGGAGTCAAGGACCATGCAAAACCAGCAAAGTATCAATTCTGTCTTGTTTCTAAATAAGCTCATTGAGTGTCTGTTTTTCTAGTTTGAAATTTCTCTATTCGGAAGGTGAGAAAGCATCTTGATTCCTTGCAGAACACCAGATTGCTCTCTTGATTAGATTAAATTATATATATATTTTAAAACTAATCCATTGTTCTGTAAGAGAAAGTGTTTCTTTTAAGATCTGCTTGTTTTTAACAATCACCTAGAAAAATTGCAATTTAAGAACTGGAATCGATTATGCAAGGGCATAATGCAACTGAATGAAGTTGTTTAAACTTCTCTTGAAGAACATTTTAAGATGTCATCTGATCCAGAAATACCAAACTGCACAATGCTTGCTTATTGTGTCTGAATAACCATTTCACTGTATTATGTTCAATTACGCCATACAAAATTCCACAATAAAAGTCACACAACCTTTCTCAAAAGCATGCAATTGTTACATGCTGCAAACATTCAATAAAAAAGGATGGATTTACCAAGGTTACAACAATATAATTATATCAGACAAATTCAAGTAGCTTCTTTCTGGTTCTGCTCAGAATTTAAATCAACAGAACAATACAAGAAATTCAAGTTTTGACTTGAAGCACAGAATTAAAAGAACAAAGCAGTTCTCAAAAGTATATTCTATCATAATACATTGGACATTTTAAAGAATATCCTAAGCTAACAATTACAGGGGGGGAGGGAGAGAAAGGAACAGGACACACTAGAGAAACGCACCCTGAACGCCAATGGCAGGTAGCAGGACAACTCATAGAGAACATAGAGAAGTCACACCTTAATGACAAAGTATGTCTTGCATAGTGAAAACCCCACATTCACTATTCAGCATTGGCAGCCGAGAATATCCCAATATACCTGGGCAGTACCCCCCCCCAAAAAAAACAACTTTATAGAGTGGGGCCCTTGGTGCTCTGTGGTTGTTGTTTTACAGACATTTCATGACCCAACTAGGGAACATCATCAGTGCAGGGGAGTGAGGTTTGCTGCATTCCCTTGCACTGATGATGCTCCCTAGGTGGATAATGAAACATCTGCAAGAAAACTACTAAGCTCAAAGAGCAACAAGGACCCCACAATCCTCCACATACCCCTCCCTTCTAACACTGATGATATTACCCAGTTGGGTCATGAGACGTCAGCAAGAAAACAAGCTGAGAGAGCACTAAGGACCCCACAGTCCTCCTCATCCTCCTCTCCACAAACCCCCCTCCCTTCTAGCACTGATCATGCTACCTTGCCGGGTCATGAGACGCCTGCAAGAAAACCACCAAGGCTCAGGGAGCACCGGGGATCCCAGTCCTTTTCCTCCTCTTCTTCCTCTTCTTCCTCCTCCTCCTCCTCCTCCTCTCCACAAAGCCCCACTCCCTTCTAGCACTGATGATGTTACCTAGCCGGGTCATGAGACGCCTGCAAGAAAACCACCAAGGACCCCACAGTCCTTTCAGCCCTGAGCTGCCAACCTTCTCTTCTACTGGGACCCTTGGTGAGCCTGTGGACTGACTACTAGGTCCTTCAGAGGCCGTCCAACTGCTGTCCAGCACTTTCAGGAAGGGCCCAGGGAGCAAGATCCTGGACGGGCCTCCCTTGGACCATCAGCTGGGCAGGAGAGTCAAGACGAGGGGGGGCAGGGCGGGGGGCGCCACAGGGGCTCCCACCAGAGGGAAGCCACGTGGATTCGTGGCCAAGGTGGGGGTGGGGCCGTGCCACGAGTGGGGCATCCCCCCCCAAAAAAAAAGGCTCAGAAAGGGGCACCGAACAGAGAAACAAACTTCCCCCCTCCCGCCCCCAAATGGAGGCGGAATCCGGGCTTCCAAAGTGGGGAGAAAA
This sequence comes from Naja naja, assembly GCA_009733165.1. Classification (NCBI taxonomy): domain Eukaryota; kingdom Metazoa; phylum Chordata; class Lepidosauria; order Squamata; family Elapidae; genus Naja; species Naja naja. The sequence goes on from CM019165.1 coordinate 1,779,983, forward strand.
CAGGAGGACTTCGACTCCCATCATCCCTCGCAGCCGGCCAAGGGCCGATGGAAGTTGTAGTCCAGAGTCCCGGGTCGCCACTCCCGAGGCCCACAAGAGCCGCTTCCAGGGCGGGTCGGGGGTCTTCCGTGGGGGGGAGGGACCCCCCGCCCCGAGCCGCCCCCGAGCCCCCTCCTCACCATTTGCGCACTTTCTCGATGGCCGCCATCACCCGCTTGATATCATCCTTGGCGCGGCTGCGGGTCTCGGCCCGCACCGACCGGCCCGACATGCTGCTGAGGTGGCGGCGGCGGAGGGACCCGGACTGAGGCGCCGGCGCGCCGGCTCTGCTCGGCAGCTGAGGGGACGAGGAAGGGCAAAAGCAGCCGGAGGAGGAGGAGAGGGAGGCCCGGCCTGGCTGGCGGCGGCGGCGGCGCCCGGACGCACAATGAAACCTCCCGGCCGGCTCCGCCCCGCCTCGAAGGAGGGAAGAAAGGCCCCAAGGCCGCCAGGGAGGCCAGCCGAGGCGGTGGGCGGGAGAGGCGGGCGGAGCGCACTGCGCAGGCCCGGGACACGCCGCGCAGGCGCGGATCCCCGCCCCGGCTCGCGCTGGTGGGGGTTGGAGGGGAGGGGCCGGGGCGTTCCCGCCCTTTTCTGTCAGCGCCGCCGCCGACGGGAGGGGCGGAGGGACGATGGGCTTCGTGGTCACCTTTCCCTCCCTTCGCCGATGCCGTCCGCGGCGGCATATAAATTTAATAAACAAAAAAATGAGAGATAGATAAGAGAGATGATGAGATTAGAGAGATACATAGAGATAGGTAGAGATATTTAGAGAGATACACAGGATAGAAATAAGTAGATAGAGATGATAGAGATTAGAGAGAGATAGGTAGAGTGACGAGAGATAAGAGATTTAGATACATAGATTATATAGATTAGAGAGATAGGTATAGAGATACATAGAGACAGGTATATAGACTAAAGATTTAGAGAGATACATGGGATAGAGATAGGTAGATATAGAGATGAGAGAGATACATAGATAGAGTTTAACTAGAGGTAAGAGATTTAGAGATTATAGAGACATAGGTAGAGATAGACTAGAGATCAGATAACAGATAATCAGCTGGAAGGGACCTTGTAGGTCATCTAGTCCAACCCCCTGCCCAAGCAGGAGACCCTATACCATTTGTGACAGATGGGAGTCCAATCTCTTGAAAATTCCATTGGTTGATTGTTCTCACTGCTTAGAGAGATTTAGAGAGAGATTAGGGAGAGATAGGAATAGATGATAGAGATTAGAGATACATAGAGAGGTAGAGGTAGATATAGAGACAGATACATAGACTAGATATAGAGAGATAGGATATAGATGAGAGATTAGAGAGAGATACATAGATTAGAGAGATAGGTAGAGATGGATGGATGGATGGGTGGATAGATAGATAGATAATGGTATAGGGTCTCCCGCTTCGGCAGGGGGTTGCACTAGATGATCTATAAGGTCCCTTCCAACTCTGATTATCTGTTATCTGCTATAAAGAGATTTAGAGAGAGATACATCGCTTAGAGAGAGAGAGGTAGGTAGATAGTGATGATAGAGATTAAAGAGAGAGATTTTATTTATTTATTTATTTTTTGGACTTGTATGGACTTGTATAGGTATGAGAGAGACAGGGAGAAAGGGAGGAAAGGAAATAGAAGCATGGATTCCCTCCTCAGGATAGGGATGGCTTTGTTTTATGAAATTTATAGTGTTTCCCAACCAGAACATTAGGATGGCTGGACTTCAACTCCCAGAATTCCCCAGCCAGCATGGATTTTACTGCTAAACCAGATGGTCGTTAGGCAACTTTTTCAGGACCATTGTAATTTTGAACAGTCACTAAATGAATGGTTGTAAGACAGGGACCACCTCTCAAAAGATCTGTGAAACCTTTTCTGGCACTTTTCACTTGGGATGAGTGGCAAGAACTTCCCAGGCTTCATAAATACAAAGTCTGCAATGATTGTTTTTTCTAATAAAAAAAAAAATCCTCAAAGCTTTATTTTCCATGACATTGAAACTAAATGTTTGTTTTTCAAAAACAATCAGTCATAAATCTGAGGACAGAAGACAATCCAAGGCGAAAAAGACCGAGAATGTAAATCACGAAGTCTTCAGGGACGATAAACTGCCATTCATGGCCTCGTCGGGGGTTTGCGCCTCCGTCACCACATCCGTCGGTTCTGGCAACGGTAAGGCCAGGATCTCCTTGGTGAAGTAAGCTGCTGTCACTTCCTCGGGGATTTCTTCCTGAATTATGTCCTCTGAACCTGTGAAAGAGAATGGATGCAAGGATTTGGTGCCACCTGGAAACCATGCGAGGAATCTACAAGATCACTTTATCCACAAGCTACACGGAACTGATTTCTTTTTTTGGCCTTTAATTGCAATGTAGCTATTCTCACATTCCTGTGAAGGAGGAAAGAGAAAGGATCCCAGTTGGGATAAACCTAGAAGCCAAGTCTGGCGGCAACTGGATTATCCTAATACAGATAATTCTCTGCTTACAACCACTCACTTAGTGCCCGTTCACAGTTACAACGGACCTCCTTCGGAGTACTTACAAAGCACTGACGCTATCCTATTTTGCAACGTTTCTGCTGAAAACCGACATTTCCCGATTTTCGGCAAAACCAGCCCCAAACAAACCATTGCTTCTCTTAAAGGCCGTGCTGTATACTTTACGACTGCCATGCTCCCTTAATGACCATCCTGAATAAAGGTCCCAAAATCAGGTCGGTCATGTGGGCGGCCTGTCTTAACATTTTTGTCATAATTTATGACTCTAATGGAGAAGGCTCCATTATGGCTGTTAAGTCGAGGACTTTTGCCTGCAGAGATGTGGAATCAGACCAGGCACCCACAAAGCACCAAGGAGCCCTTTTTTTTTGCAAGAGGGGTTTGGGGTTCAGCACCTGAGGGATCGTAGCTGCCGAGCTCCACACGGCCGCCCTCGGGGTTGAAGCCCAGAAGCGTGGTAAGATACTCGGCCAACTCTTCTTCGGTGAAATGCTCCCCTGCTCAAGAAAAACAAGAAAGCACAACCGTCACCTAACCCGAAAAGAATCATCAACTTCCAAAGGTCTTGCATGCTCAACGCGCATGTCAGGGCTCCGACAAACCACCCCCATTCAAATCACAAGTCTCTAGCCTGTCTTTACTGTCACAGTAAAAAATAATAATTTATTAGGAGTGACCATGTCGGCGTTACCTGGGGGGGGCAGCCGACTCTAAGAAACATAATTCATTTCACCTTGACCCTGGTCTTCCCCCTACCCCCTGGATGTATATTCTCCATTGGGACACATCCATAGCCAAGAGTCGTCAATCAGGCACTCCAGTAATAATCTTGCGTGCCAACAGCTTTGGCTGCCCAGAAATTATCTGAAGTATTTAAGGAATGCACTACTTTCCCCCCTCCCTGTCTGCTGGCAACTAAAAAGACCAAAGAAGTATTTTTTAGTCGACAGCGCACACACACACACACACACCTTTGTGCTGCAGCAACAACAGCAGGTCATCTCGGTTGATGGTGGCTTCGTGGTCCTTGTTCTCATAGCCCAACATTTCGAAGGCCTGCTGAATTTCCTGCGAGGCCAGCCCAAAGGCAGGCCGATGGTTCACGTAGAGTTTGATGAAGTCCCCCAAATTAATATGGGTGACCTGCTTCCCGGTATCCAAAAACTCACCGAATTTGACTTCGTTCAGCATGTCTTCAATCTAAAACGAGGGAAAAACGAGGAGCTGCCTTCGTCAGATCGGAGGAACCTTTCAAAACCTGGCCATGTAGGATGGGTGCCGAGCCCCAATGAGATTTTATTGGCTGCTAATTTTATTTTCCTAGTGTTTTATTCTTCGAGTATTCTCAGCTTATCTCTTTTTTTTGGTATTGTTTTATTCCTTCTAATGTTGTAAGGTGGCCAGATTCGTGGTGAGATGGGTGGCAAATAAGTTTAAAGAATAAATTAACATTTGATTGAGGGATTGTCTTTTCCAGATACACAGAGCCTCTGCTTGGGAGGTGGTCTTAATTGTTTTAACATTGGGCAGTTGGGCAGCCTCTAAATCAGGGGTGTCCAAGCTTGGCAACTTGAAGACCTGTGGACTTCTACTCCCAGAATTCCCCAGACAGCAAGTTAAAAGTTCACAGGTCTTCAAGTTGCCAAGCTTGGACACCTCTACTCTAAATCCAATACCATGTTTCCCCCCAAAAGACCTTGTCTTATTTTATTTAATTTTGCCACCAAAAAAGGCACCAGGTCTTATTTTCAAGGGATGTGACCCACTGACTAACCTCACTTGCGCACGTTGCCCCCGGCCTCCTTTTTGCTGTCACAGACCTTCAGGAACTTCTTCTTCTGTGGCCGGCAAGGCTTTCCTGAAGGCCTCAATCCAGAGCTTTGTTATCAGCCACAGAGGCCTTCAGGAAAGCCTGGTCAGCCTTGCTGGCTGCAGGAGAAATGGGCCGGCAAGGCAGGTGTCAGGGTGTGCGAGGCCTGTCTACACCTGTCCAAAGGTAAGTAGTAGGGCGGCTCCACACCCTCCCCACATCCCCACCCTAGCTTAATTTTTACCCGTCTACTCTGGAGTGGGCGGGATCTTAATTAGGGCTTATTTTGGGGTAGGGCTTACAAGTCAAATTAATAATAATAATAATAATAATAATAATAATAATAATAATGGGTGCACGTGTAAAAATCAAGCTAGGACTTAATTTTAGGGTAGGACGTATTTTCGGGAAAACGGTAAATAAACACAAATGATTTTCAACCGTGTTGCCACAGGAATGCTTTGACAAGAGGAAGGATGTAGGGAAAGCCTCCCCTTTGGCCATCTTTCAAACCCAATTTGCAGAATGGGGCCGCTTCCCTCTTCCTCTGATTTGCAATCCTGGCCAGACTGGGGAAAAAAAACAACCACCGTTCCCACAAGTTCCAAACTGTGGTTGCAGACATCCTCCCAAACCAAAGATTGAAGAACTAGGGCTGAGGAACTATTAAAAGTCAGGAACAAGAAGTTGTTGGGTTTCAGAGGTCAAACGAGATGCTTAAGGATCCTTCCCACCCACCTCCTGAGACCCGCATCCCACCCCTGAAAACCCACTGACCTGATCCTCAGAGGGGTAAAACCCCATCGCCCGGATCACAAAGGGGACCTGCTCCAAGGGGATGTGTGTAGACACCTTCCTAGGCTCCATGGTGTTGATGCCTTGATGGACCAGCTGGACGTAGTAAAAATAATCTTCCAGCTCCTGAACGTGTAGAAAGGATCATGAGCGTGCAACAAGAGAGCGTGCAACAGAGGAAGTCCACGCCTTACGACCACAACAGAGCCCAAACCTTCTGTTGCTAAGTGAGGCGGGTCTTAAAAAGTGAGCAGGTTCCTTATGGAGGCACAGGCAAAAAAAAATTCGGTTATAATATTGAATTGGCTAAATGGCAAAAGCTTTGGACTACCAATAAGAAACTAACATTGGCCACGGCACACAAGGAAAACCTTTATGAGATGTTTTACAGGTGCATCTTCCACCAGCAAGGCTTTCCAAAATGTTCAAAAGTCTATCTCCAAATTGTTGGAAGTGCAAAGAGGTACCAGGCACATTCTTTCACATGTGGTGGACCTGCAATGCGGCAAAAAAAGTATTGGAGACTGATCCAGACATGGGTGGAACAAATGGTGGGAGAGTATATTCCATTTAAGCCGGAATTTTTTTTCCTGTGAATAATACCAGAAGACCCCTCACATCCCGGACATAAACTGTTTCAACTCCTATCCTCGAAACGACGCTATAGAGCACTAGAGAAAAGGGGATTATGTGACCCTCCCCGGGCCACTGCAACCGTCATAAATACAAATCAGTTGCCCAGGGTCTGAATTTTGACCACGTGCAAAAAGGTTGTGTAAAAAGCGGCTGTAGGTCACTTTTTTCAGTGCCGTTGCAAGTTCTGTCACTAAATGAATATTGTAGGTTGAGGATTCCCTGTAATACAACATTTGGCGTCTGTCTCTATCAGCCTTTAGTGTCCCTTTTCCCTCCACCCTCAGAAAGGGTTTTATTTTCTGAATCCCGCTATTTTATGGCCGCTTGTTTGTGCTGGGATGTGTGTTTTGGGGGCGTTACCTGGACCAAACCAAACCGAGCAGGTTTACCTTGAAAAACGCACCATCCCTGCCTCCTTCCAACAGGTTGTAAAATGGGATCAAGTCTTTGCCACCCAGGAAGACAGCGGCATCCAGAGCACTGGAGAAAGAGGCAGGGCGGGGAGGGGGGGTCCCCTGGTCAAACTTTATTTGATTCTTTTTGTTAGTTTTTATTGTTTTGTTTGTTTGTATCAGCTTTGGAAGCCATATTGAGACCAGTTGCTCCCACACTGCCACATTTTGAGCCTGGGAAAATGGGAGGGAGGGGAATTCCTTGGAGTGTATGTAGTTAGACATAATAACATTCTTTTCCTAAGTCAAGGTCATGTGATTTCTGCACCTGGGTGAGAGGACATCTGAAGCTGGGACAGATGGTGATTGGGGCATGTGATGGGTGCAGGGGGTGGATTTGTAGTTTTTACTTATTGGAGGGAAGCCCGGAACTTTCAGATTCGGGATTCCCCAGATGTGCCAGTTTACTATCCAAATAAGACAGAACTTTTGAGAAGATGCCTGTCTTGGAGTTACTGGTTGGAGTGAAGTTTTCTGGAATGCTGACAGTTTTGTTTGTTTTAAACATGGTTTTACATTCTGTAAGCCACCTTGAGTCGCCATGGGCAAATAGGTGGCAATATAAGCTCAATAAATAAATTCAATAAATAAATAAACGAACAAACAAACAAATAACCCTGCAGAGAAGCTTTTGGTTCCTCACCTGCCTCCCCTCTGCCAGAAAGAAATCAAATCATTCCCCACCTTGGAGGAACTGAGCAAACCTAATATCTAGCTTCATGTTTCTCAACCTTGGAAACTTGGAAGATGGGTGGACTTCAACTCCCAGAATTCCCCAGCCAGTCAAGGCTTACCTCCCTCCACTCAAAGGAGCCATCACACTTACTTGAGGTTCACGTCCCACTTCATCACCGTCGAGTCGCTGCCCCCCGCCGTGAAGAGGTAGCGTCCGGTGTAGGAGCAGGTGAGGTCGGCCACCCCTGTAGGGTGACAAATGAACGCCGAGGACTTGTGCGGGTTCCCATCAATGGGCAAGATCTGGAGGCCAACCTAGAGAAGAAGATGGAGAGGAAGACCAGTTTCTCTCCAGCCCTGCCTGAAGGAATTTGAAGACGCAAAGGAAAGGTACCTTCATGTCACCTCTAGTACCTTGTCTTCTGTGATGTAGGCCATGTAGCGTTTCTGAGACTCCTGGTCCTCACCCAACGGAAGGATGGCAAACTTCTGAAGAGGAGAACCATAGGTGGGTCCCAAGGCGGTCTTCCTAAAACAAGCACGTCATGAAAAAGCCTGACAGCCCAACCAGTGTATTCCAACACAGATCCTTCTCCCGTTGGCTCTGTTGCCATACCATCCCAAGGAAGAACCTTCTATAAGTCATGGTTGGTAGGCTTGGACTTGATAAGGTAGGAATATCTGAGTTGGCTCAAAATCTAAGCTGGAAATCAGTTTAGAAACCATAATATTTGGGTCTAGAGAAGTGACATGGTTAAAGGCAATTTAACCAAATTGTGTCTTAAGTGTTTTGGGAACCAAATCAGGACAGTGAAAATAAGATCTTGGACTGTGTTTGTTGGAAGACTGCCACAGATCAATCTATCTAATCAGTCTATCAACTTCTATCTATCTCAATGATTTCCAACCTTGTCAACTTTAAGATGGGTGGACTTCAACTCCCAGAATTTCCCAGCCAGCGTAGCTTAGTTGGTTGGGTTGAAGTCCACCCATCTTAAAGTTGACAAGGTTGAAAAACACTTATCTATCATCTATTTATCTCTCTCTCTCTCTTTCTCCATCCATCCATCCATCCATCCATCCATCCATCCATCCATCCATCCTACCAACCAACCTACCAATGGACCAACCAACCAACCAACCAACCGATGGACCAACCATGATGGACCAACCAACCAACCAACCAACCAACCTACCAACCAACCAGCCTAAACAACCAAACAACCAACCAACCAACCTAACCAACCAACCAACCAACCTAACCAACCAACACAATTATATTTCACCTTTTCTTCAGAAACCCAAGTTCTAGCTCTCTTTCTTCTTCTACAATGACAACCCCATGAGGGTCTATTGCCTGGAGGGGATGCCAGCCCAAAGTTACTCACTGTGTGTCTGTGACTGAGGGGGTCTCCCACTCCTAGTCCAAACCCACATCCTTACAGGACAGAGCCTGACCCTTTGCAGACACAGCGATTCTCCCCAGGTTGAGTTCTCCTCACCTGCACAACTTGGTGGTCACGTTATAAAGCTTCATTTTGTAGTGATTGTTGGCAGTGAGGAAAAAGTACTCGGTAGTGATTGGGGGATACCAAGCAATGTACGTAGGGACCGCGTTCTGCTCAATGCGGTCTCTTCGGATTACCACCAGCTCATTTTTGACGGTATTTGCCAAGTCGTATTCCACCTGAAAAACCAAGCAACGCAGATCCAACAATCACACCAACTAGTCTTGGATTGGTTGTTCTGCAGGGAGACATTTCAGAGTGGCATCCCTGGGTCTAACTGTTGATTAGGCAAATGGACCACCACTGATCCAACTGAGTTGGCCCACATGTTGAGCCAAGTGTTGGCCACTTGTACCCAACTCAAAAGGCGATCAAGTCTTCCTGTTGAGGTTGGGACTTGGTGGTGGCCATATCTTGCTACGGATCCAGAATCCTCCTGATTCCCATCTTGTCCTCTGGAACCCACCTTCCTCCTTTGACTCCAGGCCAACCTGAATGAACAACTACTGAGGTTTGCTGATCCTGAAACTTTTCCTGTGTCGGGTGGTCCAATTTTTACCAGGTGTGCCCAACCCCTGGACTTACCAAGAGCCGGTCTTCTCCAAGACTTAAGAGCCTTGGCTCACTACTATCTAGGTATACCCCAAAAAGAAGGGTGCGAATCGGTTTGTAGTGGGAGTGGAGAGCAGCCAGGCGGTCCCAGATTTTCTTTTCCTCCACGGCAATTTTTTTGTAAACATTCAACGACAAGTTTTCATCCTGAAAGACAAGAAAAACCAACCAGGAAGGAAAACCAGTATTGTGGAAGTTGACGTTCACACATTTTCAAGTTGCCCGTTTTGAGAAAACACTCTTTCGCGGACAGCTACAAGGTCACAGTGTAATAAGATTGGGACTGAGTTAGGGACTTCTGTCCTCACTGTGAGTTGTGTTGAAGGGGGGTGCACAAAGGGAGGCTCAGCCAATCTCATTGTACACATGTTGTACTCTGACAATAAAGGTAATAATAACCACAAGGTTAAGAGCCAGAACAATGGGTGGCCCATAGGATACAGAAGTGGGACGAGGACACGGAGAAAGTTGGTCACTACTCACGGCGGTGGCGAGATATTCAGAATTGTGGGAGAAGCTCATGAGGGTGATGGGTCCTTTTGAGTACTGGAAAGGGTCTGGATGGTCATTTTCCAACGAGATGGAATCAAGGATATAAAGATCTCCATTCAGAAATCCAGCAGCTAGCAAAGAACCTAAGATGCACATTAAAAAAAAACTGTTGGTTCAAAATTCGGTAAAGTTCTGGACATTATTGAGATGCTGTTTGTTCATAAGCCATGACAGTTCTCATAACCAAATCTTTCCATGATGTTTCTCCAAAATGACCCCAAACAACTTTAATTATGAGTGTCCACCATGCAGGATGGTCCTTTTCTAGTACACCATTACTGAGCATTCATGGAGGACAGGCCCATCAAAGCACTATCCTGAGGTAGGATACCATCAGAGGACAAAACTACAGGCAGGTAGTTTCTGCTTAAAAGGTACCGTTGCTCTCAAAAGGATGCTATAGCACAGGGGTCCCCAAACTTGGCAACTTTAAGATTTGTGGACTTCCAACTTCCAGAATTCCTCAGCCAGCTTTGAAGTCCACAAGTCTTAAAGTTGTCAAGTTTGGAGACCTCTGCTATAGCATTTAGCAATCAGCAGTGGACAGATTTGAGCTGCAAGTGAGTTTTAAGCTTTAAAAAATGCCTAACCCTAACCGCGGGAATATCCAGAGTCGGTTTTCACCAGCTTGTGCCAATATGATATGTCCTAATCAATTGTTCTTTGAGGAATTTGTCTGCCTCGGAGTTCTCTTTACTATGGATGTATTTACTGGGAACCCTGACAACCAAAATATGAGGACGGACGGACGATTACCATCATGATTGTAAGAGAGGCAGTTGATGCTTTCACCCTTAAAGATCCGGCTGACCAGGTATTTGTTGAGGAGGTAGCTCCAGACTTTCAGAAGGCCACAGTAGCTGCCCTTGGCTAGCAGAGGCTTGCAAGGGTGGCAGATGACAGTGTGAACAGGGTCCTTGGGTTCCTCCAGGCACTTGGTGACTTGAGTTCCCTCTGTCTTGACGTGAATCACCACCGCATCCGAGGTCGCCACGATGAAATTCCTGCCTCAGGGAGCAAAAGGTTGCAAATGTTGGACCTCCAACCCAAAAGAAATTTGGGTTCTTTTCCCCAAGCCTGCGGGGGGTAGGATGTTCCATTCATTCAACCCCCATCATGGCCAACAGGATTTTTTTTTTAAAAATCTCTGCCGGGCGCCGAGATCCGCTCACCTAACAATGAAGTATTTGCCAGATAAGGTGCACGATTCAGGGTACTTGGTGACGTCTTCAGGGGAGGCGGGTTTCTTGGAGAAGGAGAAAGACCGGATGGGTCCCAGTTTGAACTGGCTGTACCAGTGCGTCAGCTGCAGGTCCCCATCGTAGAATTTAATGTGGCCTTTGATGTCGCAGGTCACGAACAACCTGGGAAGAAGATCAAAGAATAAAGAAGTCAGGGTTTTTTTTCTACTTTCCAGCCCACCAGGCCTTCAAGAAGTGCCTGTCTGGAGGCTGAAATTTGAAAATACAAATATTGAAAAGTAAAATAAAAAATTCCGTTCTGTGAATTGCACTGAGCAGGGTTTTTACTGGGTCGCCTGCTCTCGAAACGCAGAACAGGTGCAAAGTGGGATGTTGAGCTTAGCTGCAGCACCCTCTGCTGGCCAAAAGAGGAAAACAGCATTTTAACTATACCACCCTTTCCCCCTGGGTTCAGGGTAAGTCCTCCACTTATGCCCGTCATTAAGTCATGACCCGCTTACTCGTCCATGATGGCCAGGACAGTGATGGCGTCTTTCTGTAGATGCACCAGCTTGATGGCTTTTATGTTGTACAGTCGGTCACACGTAGCTTGCAAGGGCGTGCAAACGGTGTCCCAGACCACTAGCTTCCCCTCCGAGGTGCCGGTCAATGCTTGGGAAGTGCAGAAATGGAAACGGGATTGGCTGAAGAATCCCACCGCCTTGTTGAAAGTCTGCAGGGGGATCACCGATCCAGGAATCAGGCCCTGAAACAGACCTCCCAAAACCTGGGTCTGCAACTTCTACCAGGTAATATACACAACTGGTCCTTGGTTTACGGCCATAATCAAGCCCAACATTTCTGTTGCTAAGCAAGACAGCCGCTAAGCGAGTTCGCCCCATTTTTACAACCTTTCTTGCCGCCGTTAAGTGAATCGCTTCAGTTGTTAAATTAGTAATATGGTTGTTAAGTGAACCTGGCTGCCCCATAGGCTCTGCTCATCAGAAGGTCGCAAAAGGGGATTAGGACATTGCAACGGTCATAAATATGAGCCAGTTGCCAAGCATCTGAATTTTGATCTCGTGGCCACAGGGATGCTGCAAAAGTGTGGAAAACGGTCGCTAAGTCACTTTTTTGCAGTGTTGTTGCCCACTTTGAACGGTCACTAAAGGAACTGTTGTAAGTTGAAAACTACCTGTATTCCGTTTCCGTCGTTCTATGCCTTCGGGAGCTCATGGTGGAACGCCGAACATTCCGTATTTTCCCCTTAGCCACATCCCTGTGAGGGAGGGTGGGCTTCACAAAGAATGCCCGGCCCAAAATCCAACAGAGATTTTGCTGGGGGCAGTTGAGAAGTTGGGAGCCCCTTTTGTGAGTCCATCTCCTTAAGAACTCCATCCCACTTGGCCTCTTAAACATTTACTCTCCTTTTTTCATTGTCAGAAGCAACTTTCAATTGGTCTCCAGCGAATACCCGTCAAATATTATTTTCTGATTTAGGGGGCTACCGGTTAGGAAATCTAAATGGGAACTGGCCAACAGAATCATCTGGAGGAGGAGGAGGAGGAGGAGGGAGGGAGGAGGAGGAGAAAGAAGGAGAAAGAGAAGGAGGAGGAAGGAGGGGGAAGAGAAGGAAGGAGGAAGGAGGAGAAGGTAGTCTTGGCTTCCAGGGGTCTTTAAACCCCCTTTATAATTTGCTCCCCTCTCCAGTGAGATCCTGCAAAGAACGCCCTCCGTCCCAAGCATTTCAGGATCTCAAGGTAGTTTTGGGGGGACTTACTTTGTCCGTCAAGAGAGGAGCGTGGTAGAGCAGAGTGTTTTCCACCTAGGGAGACACACAGAGAAGAGAGGGATAAGTCTGTCAATCAAAGCAGTCCAACCTGAAGACTTGTGGACTTCCAACTCCCAGACTTCTCCACGTTGGCCGGGGAATTCTGGGACTTGACGTCCACAAGTCTTAAGGTTGCGAACCACTGCTCTAAATGTTCAATGAAGCCCTGAGAAGCCATCTCCAGCTGCTCTCCAAGGTATGGAAGACCCAAGGACATCTTCCCAAGACCTCATCCTTCAAAGCCTGAACCAGACCGTCAAGAACTTCTGTCAACCCTGCTGGCTGGGAGTTTTAGGAAGGGCCCTCCCTCCCGTCCTCCCTGGAGGACACAGGTTTAAGAAGGTAGGTTTTTGAGTAAGATACCCAAAGAGAGCAGGGTTGATGTGTGTGTGTGTGGGTGTGTCTCACTTACTCAGTCACTTTTACTTACCCACAAGTAGAAGACGACTTGGCTTTCGCTGTTGCTCACCAGCTCCTTCGCAGTTTGGAGACTGAACTCAATGTAATTCTGAAAGAAGGACACAATCTTGAATAACCCCATAGAAACTGCCATTTTGTACCTGAACACACCACACCACACAGTTTGGCTTCCCGAGTCTTTCGCCATTCTGGCTGAAGGCAAAACTTTGGTGGCAAGCAAACCGTGGCTTCACCCAGCTGGGCAGAAGATGCCTTTTAAGCTCTTCACTGCCGTGGCCAACAGTGATCCTTATTTTGCTTTTCCATTCCTGCCAAAATAAAGCTGGAAAAGACTTCTAGGAGGAGGACAGAGAGCTGGCGGGAATTTTTCTCCCCTGCCAACATTTCATGGGTCAGCTAAAAAAAACGCACCCAATCAGATCCATAAATGGAACATTTTGACGTTGGGTGTGGGGTGCAACTTATGGAATGTTTTGCTGAACATTTGGGAAGTGAAAACAGCGGCTGTGTTGAAACGTTGGTTAAGTTTTCCACGCTTGGAATTTCAGGAGCGAAAAAAAAGTAGAATGATGCCAATGCTAATTTGGTTAAAAAAATGTTTTAGAACAAAAACAGAATATAATGAATCGTTTTATCCACCTTCCTCTGCCCACAAACCTGTATTTATGCCCTGCATAAATATTGCCAAATTTTGCACAGGGGAAAAAAAAAAAGAAAGAAACCGTGATAATCTCTGTGTCTCTCTTGCGTGCCCACAATCAAAAGGTCTCACCTGGAATCCAAACTGAGGTGGGACCTCCACACTGCAGAATGGCTTGGTTTCCAGCGTGGTCCACTTCCAAATTGAAACTTTCTGAGATAAGGAAGACAACACCATGGATGGTTGGTGGATGGGCAGGAGGACAGAGTGCATTTCTTAAAGACAAGTGTCAGGGCTCTGACAATCCACCCCTATTCAAATCAGGAGTCTCTAGCTGCATCTCTTAAGAGTTTTAAAAAAATCATTTATTAGGAGTGAACATGCCGGTGCTACCTGGGTGCAGCCGACTCTGAGACACATCGTTCATTTCACCCTTGACCCTGGTCTTCCCCCCATTCCCTGGATGTATATTCTCCAATGGGACACATCCATAGCCAAGAGTCATCAATCACGCTCTCCAGTAATAATCTTGCGTGCCAGAAGCTTCGGCTGCCTAGCAATTATCTATTAAAATATTTAAGGTATGCACTGCTTTCCCTATTCCCTTTCTGCAGGCAACTCTAAAAAAACAGAGAAATATTTTTGAGTTGACAACAAGGAGATCGTGTTCCTACCCACAGGTTACGACTGGCCTTGCTCGCAACTGCTCTCCAACATTTGAGACATTCTAGAAAAGGGTTCCTTTACCTGCACCTCTTCGGCTCCAATGGTAGCCAGGAACTTGGAGTCGTGAGAAAGGGTGATGGCGCTGACTCCTCCTTTGGGGTGACTATCAAAGATGGTGTGGACAGGAATCCTGAAGAACAAGATGTCTGTAGTTGTGGCTGAGTGGAAGGGTCTCGATTTTGTGGGTGCCAACTTAAGCATCTGAACTGGGAGGAGAACTCAGTAGAGCTATCAGACTAGGTATGGAGACCTCCAGATATTGGCATAGCCCTTACATACCTGAACATGATTATTTGAATACTGCTGTTGTAACCTAGTTGGGTCATGAAAGGTCTACAAGCCAACCACCAAGATCAGAGAGCATCAAGGAACCAACAGTCCTCCTCCTCTTCCACCTCTTCGTCTTCCTCCTCCTCCCGTTCCCTCCTCCTTCCTCCAGTCCTCAAACTCTTCTCCCTTCTACCACTGATGATATTACCTAGTTGGGTAATGAGACGTCTACAAGAAAACAACCAAGCTCAGAGAGCACCAGGAACTCTACAGAATAATCCTGAGCTACAAATATTCCCTTCTGTTGGAACAATTAATTGAACTGGGCGGCCAAAAAAACCCAGCCATCAGGTAGCTAATTTTGGACCAGCAAATGCCTTTGAAAGTGAAGTCTATTAACAAGATAAAACTGAGGTGGATCTTGTTGGTTCTATCATAGGGGGAGGTGGTGTCTCCAAACCTGGCAACTTTAAGACTTGTGGACATCAACTCCCAGAATTCCCCTTGCTGGATGAGGAATTCTGGGAGCTGAAGCCCACAAGTCTTAAAATTTCCCAAGTTTGAAGGCCTCTGTCCTACAGCAAGAAATAAGATTTCCGTTCAAAGAAGTCTTTCTGAATTCCTGCTCTCATGGTCACTGCACTTGACCAACATTTTTGTTGGGGGCTTCAAGGAGACAACGCAACTCAGAAGATCAAGAGGTGCCATGGCCTGCTATCAAGAGCAGGAGAAATCATCCTGCAGACACCAGAACCTTACGCAGAGTAGCTGTCCCAGAGGATCACCAGGCTGTGAGGACCTCGGTCGGCCGTGGCAATCCACCGCCGGTCATCGCTGACACAGACACAGGAGATGCAACTGGAATGTCCCTAAGAAACATGGGAGGTCTCAGAAGGCATCCTTGTAGTCGAGGCTGCTTTGCACCACCTGGAGAACTTGGGTCTTACCTGCAAGAGGTATTGTTTATTCTTCAAGATGTCATGGATCACGGCGGTGTGAGCAGAGACGTACAAGAGCACCCGTTGATCTTCATCCAGAAGGTTGAAAACAGGCAGGTGACTGTTGTAGCCAAAGACCCACGACAAGCTCTGGAAGAAACATCAACGTCAAAATCATTGTCCCAAGACATCCCTAAGGACCATCCAGACTAGCCCAATCAGAAGGCCCACCCAACTAAAAATCACAAGAGGGGTTGTATGGGAATCCAGATGTCGGAAGGCTCTAAGTGCCATCTGTCCTTCACCGAGACTCACAAGAGGGTGATCGGAGAGCGGTTGAGTCTTCTCTTCAAACAGCATCCCTGGGAAGGCCGACAAGACCATAGAATCTTCCTCCTGGAACATAGTCGCACTGCTGGCGGTGGTTTGAGTCCTGGATGTCTCACTCTCTTTTTGGGAAGTCTCCATCCCTGTCTCTAGACTGGTCATTTCACTATCACTCGGTGGTTCGTGACTTCTGAGGGACATCTTGGACTTCTCACTCTCCAAGGCAGTTGTTGAACCTGCCCTGCTGCTGGGCCTCCTAATTTCTGAGGACTCTGGTTCTAGGGAGACGCTTTTAGCTCGTTCCGATCCCACAGGTCCAGGACTATCTTCTTCTGTTCTGGCCTCTGGGAGTTCTTCAGTGCTAGCTGGGCCTCCTTCATCATCCCTGGTGCCAGGACTCCCGTCATCCTCTCTGCCAGCTTCGAAGAGGTTGTCTTCTACAGGAACCCCTAAAGATGGGGATGTGTCTTTTGACTGCATCTGCTCTTTGGGCTCCTCATCTTCAGGTGTCGGGGTCCTGATTTCTTGTCCCTGAATAGCAAAATAGAATGTGTGGCGGAGACTGGAAGTTGCACCCCTGCTTTCTATTTTGCCTGATTTTCAACCTTTACCTGGATCACTCCATTCTGTGCTACAATTCAAAGGCCCTTTTGGGATGAGTGGGACATCCCCAGCCTTTCTATGCAACAGGATGCGTCAACTGCCTCCAGGACAAATTATTACAAATATTATTTCCTAAAGTTACTTTAATTCGTAAGAACTAGACTCAAACGAATTAAATCAACAATATTATTTACTAATTTAGCCATGCTGGCTGGGGAATCCTGGGAGTTGGAAGTCCACCCATCTTCAAGGTTGAGAAACATGGTTTTAAGGAGATCCAGTAAATTTCATCAATGGCAAGAGATGTTCGGTTGATGATATGGTCAATGGAAAGTCAACAGTTGTCCACTTCCAGCATCTCTTGCCACGAGGAGTTGCTGGGACTCCTCAAATCAGTATTTCTCAACCTTAAGCCATTTGAAGATGGGTGGACTCCCAGAATTCCTAGCTTCCTGGCCTGGCTTCCTACTTACACTTGAGGGTACCACAATCAGAGGACTGATTTTCAGCACAGAACTGCTTTCTATCGTAGGGAAGCCAGCTTCTTGGTCCTCTTGGCTGAGGGCCTCGGTCTCCTCGGGAGGAGTTCCTGGAACTTTCAGGTGTTCCTCTGAGGGCATCTCTGAATGTTGGAGGTTATTCTTTTCCCCCTCGTCTTCCTCCATTGTCTCCTGCAAATATTTGTGGAGTTGAGAGAAAGTTGGAACGGCATTAGTTGGAAAATGAGTTTCCTTCCCCAAAGATTTGGGACCATTCCAAATTGGAGGAAAATAGCCACGTTTGAGCTGAGAAACGTGTCCAGAATCCCCATAAAGGACCTCTGGGTTTCACCTGGGAGTTTGGCAGAGTTGCCAGCTTCTTCTTTGAGTCCCTGCCAGTTTCCGGGCATTCTACAAAGCCCAAAGGCCCCATGGCCTTACCAGCTTCCTCATCCTCAAGGAGTTGCCAGAGAGACCATAATTTCCCAAACCAGATTTTCCTCACCAGCTGGCAACCTCAGACCCTGGCTTCCTCAAGCAGAATGATAGTTGGAAGGGACGATGGAGGTCTTCTAGTCCAACCCCCTGCCCAGGCAGGAGACCCTTTACCATTTCAGCCAAATGGTTATCCCATCTCTTCTTAAAAACCTCCAGTGATGGAGCCTGAGCGCTGAAGTCCAACCTCAACTCTTATCTGTAGGAGGTCAAGCCACGATGGCCATACAAGTTCCTTCAACCACAGGTATAATTTTAAAAAATACCAGATTGTGCAGAAATCGATAGCTTGACATTAAAAATAAAGAAGATACAGAATATTTTCAAACATAGGACTTACTTTATCAATTGATGGACAATAGAAGTAGGAACTGAAAAAATACTATTATGTATGTCTTATGTTCAATATATTACTATATTGTATACTATTATGTAAGCAAATTGACCCAGACAATACACTGCTCATAAAGCACTTATGTATGTTAAGGAAAAATATATAAATAAACTATTTTTTAAAAAAACCCAAGTTCCTTCAACCCCAATTCAGAAGTGGGTCACCCTGGCCTTCCTCCAGGATTTTGTTCAGATTTCCATTCCCACATACACCCCATCATCTCCTAGTGGCCTCCTTTTCCAGGTGTGACCAGCTCTGGTTCTCCCTTAGCTGCAATTAAGCAAGCCAAGGTCTACTTTCACTCCGCCAAAGTAAAACACAACCGACAAAACTACACAACCCACAGAAACCATTTGGGGGGGGGGGGAACAAATAAGTCTTTGCAGAAATCCTAGCCCAGAAATTCCACCCCAATCGTTGAGCTCCCCCGTGGGGGTAAACCAATATTAATTTCCACTTTTTCTTCTTTTTTGTGGCTTAACACGATTCCACAAACCACCATTTCAATCTTCCCGAGGTTCAGTGCTGCTGATTTTCCCCCCTTTCCCAAAGAACCTGTCGTCACCTGCCCGCCCTCTCAACTCACCTGCAGGCTCCAACTCCAGCGGTGACTGTTTGCCTCCCGTCCTGGTTGTCCTAGCAACCGCCGGCCGCCTGCAAACAACTCCGGTCTGAACGGCACGCTTGGCAAGCGATGCAAAGCTTTGCTTCCCCGAATTTCCAAAGATTCAGGTTTCCTTTCTTGTCCAACCAGACAACCTCCCAAAAAAAAAAAACCCCTTTAAACCAGATGCAGGGTTGATTTTTCCAATCTATTAGATCGATTCCAGGCTACTTGATTTAATGTTTTTAGCTCTCTTTAAGGTTTTCTTTTTCAACACCCACTAAAATTGGGCAGCCACTACATTTCAGGAAATAAATAAAAACAATCCATCTTGCAACCGAGAACGGGGCCCTTTGTGGTTTTTGCAAAACTGGGCTGGACCATGGCCGAGTCCACAGCTTTGATGAAAGGAGAAAAAAAAAAAGACTCAGACTGGCTACGTTTCTATTTGGAAACCACTTCTGGGTTTTTGTTTTTTTCTTATTTCGCTCGAAAGTGAAAGAAATTAAATGCTGAGTTTTGGTTTTGAAGATTAGCCGATGACGACGACTGTAGAAGTACTGCTTCTCATGCTGTATTTCTACTTTCCAAATGGTAATTGATTCTGCGGTTTTTAATTTGTACCAAACACGTTATTGTTCTATACATTTCCCCCTCTTTGGCTGCACTCTCAATATGACTTTTTCTGTACCCCTTTCTTTTCCTTTCTAATTTTTTTTTCTTTGTTATATACTTTCCTGAAATTTAATAAAGTTTCACCTAAAAGAAAGTTAGAGGAACTGGTGGCGGGGAGGAATCTTCTGATTCATAATATCCCCAACTTGGCTCTGGGGACACGGGGTCCCTGTTGGGTTTCCAGCACTTTAAAATATTTTTTTTTTAATCAGAAAAGAATCCAGTTGATAAAAGCTGAGCTGGTTTTCCACTGCGTGGTCCAGAAAAGCAGCAGTGATATAGAAGTTCTCTCCTTCCCAATTTTGGTGCCCCTTCCTAGAGATCAATGATAGATCAACCTCACAAATGAGGATCTCAGCTGGAGAAAAACTGAGCAGGTCTCTTCCGCAGGCCATATGAAAAAAATCGGAATTGTGCTGCTGTTTTCCTCTTCCCTCACCAATGCTTTTTCCTTTTGTGCCTGACCTATTAGGCAGCTATTGTTTAGTACAGTTGCCAACCATTGGGCCGGGGACCACTGGTAGTCTGTGGTCTGCAGGGAAATGTTACCCCCAAAGCGATTAATCCAGGCTGCGCGGGAACACAAGGCTGTGCTGTCCACATGGCCCGCGGGAACACAAGGCTTGCATCGCTTGCATTGCGAACACCACGAGGTAGTGAGGGGAGGGGAGAAAGGGGGGGGACTTGCCCCACTCGCCCTCCATGCCTGGCCTGGCCACTGGGCTGCTTCTTTCCGCTTCTTTCTTCTTCTGCTTTTGGCTGCATGCAAGGAAAGCAGCCAAAGTCTTTCTTTCTCTCCCCCAAACTCCACCAGAAATGAGTCTTTGGCACCTTGCAAGGCCTCCTGCTCCAAGAGGCTGCGCCAGCAAAGACTCATTTCTGGGGGAGTTTGGGGGAGAGAAAGAAAGACTTCTGCTGCTTCTGCTGCTTTCCTTGCATGAAGCCCAAAGTCCCTCCTCTCTCTCCCCCTGAGAACGGAGCTGGAGACGATATCCTGCAAACCCAAATAAAGAACAATCGATCGGTAGGAAAACGGGGTGGGGAGTTTTCCTGCAGGCTTTCTTTTGGGATTTTCCCAGGGTCTCTGACCCGCGGGATTTAAAATTATGAGTTTGGTGGTCCCTGAGGTCCAAAAGGTTGGCGACCCCTGGTTTAGTACAGATGTTCGAATGATGTCCTGGAGACATATTTGAATAACGAAGTCCGATTCACACCTCTCCTGCTGGAAAGAAAAGCATTTGAAACACCTACATTGTAACAAGGTTTGGGAGAGGGAAAAAAATCAGGCTGCAAATCCAGAATATTTTGCTGCAGATTTTCAATTTTGTAGTATTTATTTGCAAGGCTTGTATTGCTAATCGTTGCATTGACTGCCTTTAAAAACAGACTCAGGATGACTTTTATCCTAAGTGTCAATACAAAACGCATCAGGTAAAGTTTTAGCACACTTCACAGAAACGATCAAGGATGAAAAAAAAAACGAAAGAATTAACACCAGGAGGAATGGCATGAATCTTTTATTGTCTAATTCCAGAACCAAAGAGGAAATATCCAAAGGAAGGCCACAAAACCAAGCAGCTCAATCCCACCGTGAAGCCATACAACTCTCTTTTGTCTTTACGCCCAAGTTAAAACCTACTGAGTAGCCTTTGGGAATTAGGGCGGGTAAAACGAAAATCAAAATGGCGTCTTCAGGAAAACACAGTCAAACCCGCGCAGCCCAAATTAATTTTCGCCATTTCTGCTTGTTTGGGAAGATGCTAACGTCAAAATGACACGTCACCAAACAACCACCACGAATCATCAGCAGAAGTCATCTTTGCAAAGGAACAATATTGCAACTGGGGGTCAGGAGGAAAAAAGGAAGAGAAAAATCAAATTAAGCCTTTGGTATGCATCCAATAGTTACAAGCACCCTGACTTTCCTTCCTCAGAGAAGCATGAGAATTTACACAAATACAGACAGAGGAAGGCTGTTTTTCGATCATTCGAACTTTAAATAGATCAAATCTGCTAAAAAGTGGAAAAGTTTGGCAATACCTACAAAGGAAGAACGGTTAGTGAAGATGATGGAACTTGCAGAGAAAACTGAATTAACTTCTTTGATTAAACTAAAAAAAAACCCCAGTATCTATATATATGGTTGGCTGGAAACCCTTTACAGACTTTTACATAAAATAGAAAAAAATGCATTTATAATTTGTAGTTTTGAGGGATAAATTAAATAGATGGATTAATTAAAAGACAATACAAAAGAACGAGCATTCTTTGGTCATCAGAGTAAGAGATAACTTTGTACTTATATTTGCTGCAAAGAAAATTGGAAGCATCTTCTATTTCTTTTTATTCTTTCTTTATATCTTTTTGTCTTTTTTTCTTTCTCTTTTTCTCTCCTGTCTGCCTTTACTTATGGTTTTATTCTCTTGGTAAAACTTTGAATAAAAATCTGCATAGAAAAAGAACTTTAAACAGATCAGGATGGAAATCTTGGGGTTTCTTTTCTACCTCCACAAAATCCTCTCTCAGCATCACAATTTTTATGTTCCTTTTTTTCGGGATTGTTAATATTGGGGACTGAAGAGAGCTAAGGCTACCAGAGGCCGGTCACTGTTTCTCCTGAGCATTTTATTCTCAGCTCTGCAGAATTTCAGTCACTGAAGCATCTTTTCCTGAACTGTTTAGAAAGGAGCAAAGAGTCAGGGGGCAAGCTAAAGTTTGGGGATACTTACCCCAAAAGTCCTTTCCCACTCCAGCGCTTTGGGGTGAGCCCCAGATGGATTTTTTCCCCTCTTCGGATCACAGTCACGCGTAAGGGTTTCTGGGGAGAGAAACAAAACAAAAAAAATCAAAATATTTCACCTGTTCAGTCTGGTTTACATGGCTAACGGCGGGGGTGAGAACAGCTACAATGTTAGTGTGATGACCCAGGGTGGGATACAAAACAGTCACAGAAAACAGGTGAGCCCCTTTTATTCCTTCACTTTGCTTCCAAGCCCAATATTTTGACGGAAGACAAAAAACTCCCATACAAACAGTTACAAGAAGAAGGGAAAAAGCAACACAAACCAGGCAAGATAAGGACTGGAGGATGTCCACAGATAACAGAACACACACTGGGAAGGACGCCAAACTCAGAGAGGAACCATAAACTAGAGATATTTCCATGCTTTGTTTCCAGCGCTGCGTACACATGTCCATCCTCTTATTCAGTTGTCACAGCTGCAGCCCATGAAGAGGATCAAGGCCCTCTCCTCCCCAGTAGACCATGTCTCTCCCTTATCCTCTCCTCCCTGCGTGCCCTAGGATGGAGAGGGGATGGGCCTGGGTCCTCCTCTGACTGCCCAGCTGGCCTCTGCCTTTCCCCAGGGTTCCCCTTCCACAACCTCCGGAGCCACACCTCCATTCCCTGTCGGCTGTTCCTCCTCTCACTCAGAGTCAGTCTCCACCAGGGGCATGACAGTTAGGCAGTGGTGGTATTCTACCGGTTCGGCCCGATTCTGCTGAGCCGGTAGCACCGATGAGCAGCGGAGACCGAATCGGTTCTCTCTGCCGCTCTGTTGCTGGGCCCACCTGGGCTCCCATACTCACCTTTATTCCCTGCTTCTGAAGCACAACTGCTTTGCACGGCACAGAAGAGTGCTGCACAGAAGAGTGCAGGCTTCCAGGAGGTGAGTTGGAACGCCTCCACACCTCCGCAAAGTCTGTGCACGTGCACAAAGCACGCCCACCAAGCCACGCCCATCGAACCGGTGGTGAAAACGTCTGAACCCCACCACTGATGTCAGGGGTCCGAAGGAGCCCCTCCCAGCCTCTTTCCAGGCCCACAAAGGAAAACAAGCCACTCACATCCTCGCTGTGTTGCACCACAACAGCGATGTTCTGCAACGACTGGAAATTCTGGCGGTTCACCGAGCCAAACTCAGCGATCTCGTCACCCTCTTGCAAACCCTGAAGAAAGAAGCCAGGATGATCCCTTTGTCTCTTTGCAGGAGAGCAGCTCTGGGATGCCGAAGAAGGACGCCAGGTCCCGTAGAGCTGGGCCAGCTCTTTATTTTTGAGACCAGCCCACCTTCTAAGCCTTTGGTTACCCGATTAAAAGGAGGAGCAGGGAAGAGTCTAACTCCTTAGCAAAAAGGCAGGATGTAACAATTCAGAATAAAAAAAAGGCTGCAACCTGCCACCCAGAGGACCCGGGAGCCAGTACTTGCCGAGAAACTGGCCGGGGATCCGGGGCTGACGGCGTTCACTCGGGCGAAGGGCTGGGGCAAGGCCTGGCCTTGGGCTTCGGCACGAGCCTCGGCTTCGTCCCGGTTGTGCTTCTCCTTCTCCCGGGCGTGCAGCTGATGCAGACCCTGTTCCACCTGTTGCATCAGGGCTTTGTGGTCATTCTGCAGACCTGAAAGCAGAAGCCAAAATCATCCAGCGCCTAAAACAAGGGCAAAAGAGGGTCGCTGGTAGCTACCAAGAGAGATTTCCAGAGAAGCCACCGTCATTGGCGTCAGACAAGAGCAAGGTCTATAAATCTAACTTGTCGGAAATCACCCAGTGTCGCTGGATTTCAGGCCACTCCTTCCCCGTAACAGGCAGTCCTCCAGTTACAACCACAATTGGAATCAATATTTCCACTGCTAAGCAAGAGGGATAAGTGGGTCGCACAAGATTTTACGCCCTTTTTCGCTGCAGTTGTTAAGCAAATCGGCTTCTTTCGTTGATGTTGCTTGTTGGAAGTTTAGTTTAAGTTTAAGTTTGGTTTAGGTTTATTGTCACTGCGCCTCGTACAACAAAATGAAATAACATCTTCAGTGTACATAACAACTATAAAAATAAAACACAAACACCCATCCTTCGCATTCTATGCAGTTGAATTGAAAACCCCCTGATATTGCATTAATATTGCCCTATACCAGCGATGGGGAACCCAAACCAGAACACGTGTGCATGCGCATGTGCTGGAGCACCAGAAAACTGAAGACAAGCTGGCCAGTGGGCGCATGCCTCTTTTGTGGATGTTCTTGGGCTCATTTTGGGGGCGTTTTTGGGGGGTGTTTTTGAAGCTATTTTTCAAGCCTTTTACAGGCCATTTTCTGGGCTGTTTTCAGGCCATTTTGGGGCCATTTTGGGGCCATTTCTCAGACTATTTTCTGGGTTGTTTTCAGGCTGTTTTACAGACTGTTTTCAGACCATTTTCAGGCCAAAAGCAGCCCCAAAACAGCCTGAAATAGGCCCGAAAATGAGCTGTTTTTTGTTCAATTTTCGGGCCGTTTTCCGGTGCTCTGGCACCCATGAAGACCAGCTGTCCAGCACTCATGAGCACACCAGGAACCAGAAGAGCAGCTGGCGATGGCGCGCGTGCCCACTGAGAAGGCTCTGCATGCCACCACGCGTGCCATAGGTTCACCATCACGGCCCTATACAGTAGAATCCAATAGAGTTCCTGCCCTGGGATAGAAGCTGGTTTTCAGCTTCTTATTATTTTCAGCTTTTTATTATCGTCCTGTACTGGCTGCCAGATGGCAATAGTTGAAAAAAAGGGGGTGCCCCAAAATAGCCGGTTGAGAAGGCCGCAAATGGCAATCCTGTGACCCCGGGATTCTGCAATCCTTGCCAATCCTCACTGGTTGTCAAAGGTCCAAATTTTGATCGCGTGACTGTGGCAAAGCCGCAGCGGTTGTAAGTATGAGGACTAGCCTTAAGTTGCTTTTTTTTTTTCAGCGCTGTGGTGACTTTGAAAAGCGGCTAAACAAATGTTTGTAAGTCGAGGATGACCTGCATGCAAATTAGGATAATGGACATAGGCAGCATGGATTAAAGAAGTGTTGGAAGAAGGAGACAGGGCTTTCAACCTGCTGGGAAATTGAAGGCTGGCTGCTTACAGATGATGTTGTGCCTCGCGGTCCGGACTTGGTAGATGTCCACATCTGCCCGAGGGTAGCCTTCGGCATCCACAAGCGGCTCATTCATCCCAACTCCCTTTTGCTGCAGGTGAGCAAAATCAAAAGCATTCCTTTTTCAGGTTTGCTTTTTGCACACATTACACACAGAATTAGAATAGAATAGAATAGAATAGAATAATGGAGAAGGGGAGGAGAATAGAACAGAATTAAAATAAAATAGAGAAGAATAGAATAGAATAGAGAATAGAATAGAGAAGGGGAGAAGGAAGGAGAATAGAATAGAATAGAATTAAAATAGAATAGAATTAGAATAGAGAAGAGAATAGCATAGAATATAGAATAGAATAGAATAGAGAATAGAATACTGGGGCTGGAAGGGACCTTGGAGGTCTTCTAGTCCAACCCCCTGCTTAGGCAGGAAACCCTACACCACTCCAGACCAATGCCTTATGGGAAGCCCCCATCTGTTTCATGCTGGTTACCCAAAAAACCCAAACTTGGCTGGGATGGAAAAAGACACCGTGCTGCAAATTACAGTTGACAAACCAACCCGGGCCAGCTTCAAGCCACCTCTTCCACAAGCTCCAACAAACCGCAGTTGATTTTGGGCCTGACAGATCAACTTAGCCGTAACCGGCATGGCGTTAAAAGCTTGAAACCTCACTTTAGGCTCGGAAGGTACGGAAATTGGATGGGACCTTCTCTCAAAAGCTCCCGCCAACATTTCAAGCCCCTGAAGGCTGGAGGCAGCAGCTTCCAAAATAAAAACATGAAAAAGGCGTTTGCAATGAATGACTCAGCTCTGGAAAGGAGTCCCATGCGCTTCCTGTGTTTCTCTTAGCCAAATATTTTGGTTTTTCTCATCCAGAGGACCCCTCCTCCTGTTTTTGTGTCCCCGCCCCCAATTTTGCTTCTGGTGCAGAAGCTGAGAATTCAGACCCAACCCTTTTCATTGCAGGGCCCTTCCCTATTTCATGTGCCTGCAACCTTTGGGCCAGTTTTTCCTCAACCTTGAAGACGGGTGGACTTCCAACTCCCACAATTCCAAGTTTTCCTGCTCCCACTGGGGAATTCTGGGACTTGGAAGCCCACCTCGGTTTTGAGGCGCTTGCTTGCAAGCCAAGGAGCAATGCAATGCAATGCATTTAGCGCAATGCATTTAATGCAATGCAAACACCTGCATTTGCAGCCCCCTCCAGCTCTCGGGCTGGAAAGGCCCTCCTGCAAAAGCTTTCCCCGAGGATGATGGGACCTGTAGTCCTTTAGATCTCCAGCTGGGTTCCCCCCCAACCCCCAGCCCACCCAGCCTCTGTCCTGCCACTCACATCCTGCAGGACCTCATAATAGGCCTTGATCTGCGCCTCAATTTCGTCCTTCTTCTTCAGCAGCTCCTGCAGGTCGCTGACCGTCATTGGCGGCTCCTGAAGAGACATTTTTCTGGGCCAAAAAGCAAAAAAAAACAGCAAACGCTCCAAATTGGGAAGCCAGTTACAAAAACTACGGGTCGCGGCGGGGGGCAAAAAGGCCGCGGATTGCAAAGTTCGGTTTCCCTCAGTACGTCACAAGGAGGCGGAGCCGAAGCAAAGGAGCGGGCCAATGGGAGGCGAGGGGGCGTGGCGGGATTTTGTTTCCAGTTAAAGGGAGCGAAGGCGTGGGGGAGCTGCGCGTGTGAATGGGACGGTGCCTGGCTTATTTTTCCCCCCGAATAAAAAATAAAGGATCATAGAATAAAAATGCAGCTGGTGTATTCTTGAGGCAGGGAAGTGCCGTAGAAATTAAGGCGGTGTCTGGCGCAGGGACATTTTATGGATTGTCTCATTTATTTATTCCATTGCCAAATTATCTATCTATCTATAGGTTTCCAAACATTAGAACTGAGCTTCCACATACAGAGGTAATATATTTTTTAGCAACAAATGCTAAGGATACAGAATGAAGATCCACCATCAAGGTTTTCACCAATTTTTGAAAGTAGCCATTCTTAGATTGTTGGTCTCTAGAAGCATTCCATGGCACATGGGCTGGTTCAGGATGATGGGATATGTACTAAAACACATGTAAAGGCTACATCTTGGCCAAGAATGCTCTTGAGGGATTGGGGTAGAGAGCCCTTGGTCTCCAATAAGATGCAGTTCAGTGGTGAAAAAAGCAAGGTCAGATACATAAGTAGGGAATTGGTGGTTACCTGGCTCAACAGTAGTAGCTGTGAGAAGGATCTAGGTCAGGGCTGGGGAATTCTGGGAGTTGAAGTCCACAAGTCTTAAGGTTGCCAGGTTTGAAGACCTCTGATCTATCATAATCTATCATCAATCATATCTCTAGCGATCCACCTCTCCCATCCCTCCCTCCTTCCCTCCATCTATCATCTATCTATAGCTCTCCACCTCGTCTGTCTGTCTGTCCATCTATCATCTATCTACCATATATTTCTAGCTGCTTGCTTTCTTCTTTATTGGCCAAGTGTGATTGGACACACAAGGGATTTGTCTTGGTGCAAATGCTCTCAGTGTACATAAAAGAAAAGATACGTTCGTCAAGAGCCAAGAATCATCAGGTACAACACTTAATGATAGTCATAGGGTACAATAAACAATCAAATCATACTAGGAAACAGTCAATAAAAATCAGTAGGATACAAGCGACAAAGTTATAGTCATACAGTCACAAGTGGGAGGGGATGGGCGATAAGGAGTGATGAGAAGATTAATAGTAATAGTAGTGCAGACTTTGTCAATAGCTGGACAGTGTTGAGGGAATTATTTGTTTAGCAGAGTGATGGCATTCAGGAAAAAAAACAACCTTGTATCTAGTTGTCCTGGTGTGCAATGCTTTATACGTCCTTTTGAGGGAAGAAATTGAAACAGTTTATGTCCAAGATGTGAGGAGTCTGTAAATATTTTCACAGCCCTCTTTTTGACCCGTGCAGTATACAGTATCCTCTCCCCATCCATCCTTTCATCTATTATCTATCCACCTCTGTTTATCATCTGTCTATATCTAGCTACCATTGTCTGCCTGTCTGTCTGTCTATCAATCATCTATGTTTGGCCATTTACTTTGGCAATTAACAGCAATGTTTATTTATTTTTTTACCATTTTTATTTCCTTTTCCCCTTTCAAGGTCTGATTCACGCATCCCTTATGCAACAGAGAAAGCCACGTGTGCAGGCCTTCCCATGACCCCCCCTCCCCACTGTCCATGCAGCCACAAACTTTGGCTTAAGTGTCCAGCTCCCAGCAATCATGGGTTTCTTTCTGAACCGAAGCATTTTTGCCCGTATCCGTAGCCAAGGTTCTTAGGGAAATGCCCCATTATTAGGTTCGTCTCTGGATAGCAGGCGGAGAAAGGCAGTTCCTGAGAGTTGATGTAATTACCCACTGGAGAAATATTTGCAGTGATGAACCTGGCCTTAATTTATGTTCAATTTCGAAATCAGTTGTGGTGGCTTTGCTGGTAAATAGCCTCCTTCTTTAAATACATCATACCTATCATACTCTTCTCCTAGGCATAACCAGACAGGGTTATGTAGGCGTAACCCCAGAAAGAGCTGCTGCTGCTGCTGCTGCTGCTTCCTCTTCTTCTTCTTCTTCTTCTTCTTCTTCTTCTTCTTCTTCTTCTTCTTCTTCTTCTTCTTCTTCTTCTTCCTCCTCCTTCCTTCTTCTTCTTCTTCTTCTTCTTCTTCTTCTTCTTCCTCTTCTTCCTCTTCTTCCTCCTCCTCCTCCTCCTCCTCCTCCTCTTCTTTTCTTCTTTTCTTCTTCTTCTTCTTTTCTTCTTCTTCTTCTTCTTCTTCTTCTTCTTCTTCTTCTTCTTCTTCTTCCTCCTTTCCTCCTCCTCTTCTTCTTCTTCTTCTTCTTCTTCTTCTTCTTCTTCTTCTTCTTCTTCTTCTTCTTCTTCCTCTTCCTCTTCTTCTGCTCCTCCTCCTCCTTCTCCCTCTCCTTCTTGTGAGAACTATCAACCCATGGAACAGAAGTTGCCCTCAGAAGTTGTGGGAGCTTCATCCCTGGAAGCTTTCAAGAAGAGATTGGACTGCCATCTGTCAGAAATGGTGTAGGTCTCCTGCTTGGATGGGGGGTTGGACTAGATGACCTACAAGGACCCTTCCAACTCTGATTATCTGTTTATCTGTTTATCTGTTATCTGTTATCTGCTCTTCTTCTTCCTCTTCTTCCTCCTCTTCTTCTTCCTCTTCTTCTTCCTCCTCTTCTTCTTCCTCTTCTTCTTCCTCCTCCTCCTCTTCTCCCCCTCCCTCTCCTCTTTCTCTCTTGTTTCTCTTAAAGATGGCTGGCTAGGGAATTCTGGGAGTTGAAGTCCACATATCTTCAACTTGCCAAGGCTGAGAAAGGCTGCCACGGAGACTTACAAGGAATGAGGAGGTTGTCGCAGAACCAGGGGCCTTCTCTACATGGCACTTATATGGTGACACCTACCTACCTACCTGCAAGGTGGCACCTGCCTCTACATGAACAACCTTGGCACCTTGAAAATGTGTGGGTGTCAAACCACAGAGTTCCCTAACCAACATGAAGCTCAGTTCGCCAAACCCAGAGAGGCCTCTTTCTGAGTGCTAAAGCTTTGAAGACCAATTCCTGAAGAGCACATCCTTCTGTCCACAAGACAGCCGGCGGCGTCTTGCAACAGGACTGAAATCTTTGGGTTGCTGGTGTTTTTCTGGCTCTGCAATTCTCCCACAGAAGTTGCGCTACCAGGCGAGGTTCCATCCTTCATGTGGGGTTTGTAGGTGGTTGCCGGATAGGAGCTGCCTCTGACAATCTGGTTTGGGATGTGGTTTTTTTCTTCTTTTCTGATGGCTCCCTGATTGGAACTTCATTTTTTCCTGCTGCAGGGGTGGGCCCAGGAAAGGAGGGGCCCTGAGCTGTTCGTTGGTTTTCTTCATAGACGTTTAATTTAATTTAATTCCTGATTTCCATGCGCTATGTCGACGGGGTGCCTTGATGTGTCTGGAATTGATTGATCTGTTGGGTGTTGACATTCAACCTAAAGGAGACCCTCACATAAACTTGCCAAAGTAAACACCTTGTCCACTTTCTTAAAAAATGGGGGGCAAGGTCTGATTGCACCACCAAAGCCACCTTGACCGGTCCCTGGATTTGCAAGACTGCAGTCCCTTCCCTGGCCAAGAAAAATCTCCATCAAATCTCCTTTCCCCTCAACAAATCTTGTTAAAAAGACCCCGGGATATGTGCTTTCTGCTTCAATCCACCACCTGAGAAGCTGAAGGATGGATGTCCTGCACTCTGCCTTGGTGGACATGACTGAGAAATATCCAGAGTTGTGTTTAAAAAGTTAATATGTACATCTGCAAAAGGAGGAGGAGGAGGAAATGAGGGGAGGAGGTGGGCCCCTCCTCTTTTTTACAATTCAAAAGATTTCCACGCTGTCTCCCTGCCTCTTTCCATCTTCTCACCTTCTGCTGCTCCCAGGAAAGACCGAAATGGTGAGGGTCCCACGGTTTAGACTGCTTTTTTTCTCCTTTCAATAACTTTTTCACAGGATGATTACTTCCATTCTCTGGAAGATGGGTTCCATGCTTTGTTGACCCCTTCTTGCAATTCTCTATATTTTCTTAAACTATACATCGAATTATTAACATTCTCCCAAATGGTTGCTATCATCTTGCTCTATATTAGACTTGCTTTACAGCAGATGGGTGATTTGCTTTTCGCTTCTATAAAACTGGCAAATAGATCTGAAGATGCTGTTCAAACCTGCAGCATCCCATGAATATCTCATTTTAGTGCCTCAACTCTTTTCTTTTCACAAAAGTGTCATTGTTTTGGAGAGTTGTTAGATTTATAAGTTTTTCATATGCGATTTTTTATGACTGAACATACCACAGTCTAGACTTGGCTAGATTCTTGCTGTATACAAAAGTTGTCAAAAAATAAATGTTCAAATCTGCATGTGTTTTGTACTTAAAAGAGTTTACCATCCTTAAAAATGTTTTCCTGGAGTAATTTTTAAAAACCCATGTTTTATTCTTATTTTCTACCAGACAACCTATACAGATAAAGGGGAAAAGGTAAGCTCACTTTAAATATTATGTTCTTCTTAAATGTTTTGTTTGGCATTTTTAAGAGTGTTTTGAATTTTAAAAAAATCTTGGTGGCAACAGCTTCTTCCTTTGAATGTGCCCTATCAGTTGATTAAATAAACAAATATTTATCTTTTAAAATATTACTCATATTGGAATGCCAAATGCAGTGAAACAGACTAGGTAAAAAACCTGTTTAAAAATAATGTTTTTTTCTTAAGCATAGGAAAACTTGTCAAAATCTGTTCTTAGCAAGTGATGTATGTTGCTATAAGAGTGGGCTGATATAATAAGAGCATGATGTGGTTTCAATTTTATATCTATTGAAAAAAAACACCCACATTTATCTTTTATTTAATCTGGTTCTTATTACAACTATGACTTTTTCACGCATTACTCAAAGCTGGATCAGCCAATGAACATACCCTGATCTGGGACAAGTAACGAATTCCAGATTTTGCCTGCACAACTGAATTATGCATTAAAATGAATGGATAATGCTCCAAACTTAATCACATCAATGTTGGAGGTTTTAAAAGAGGCTCTTTGGTGATTTTCCATCCAAGTGTAGCTTGCAATTCTGGAAATCAGCAGCTGGGTGTGCAAAACAGCCAAAGCAAAAAATAACAATAATAATCATGTTGTGCCGCCTTAGCATATTGTGAAATCAGCCATGATTGCTTGGAAATCTTGGTTTATGGAAGCCATCCCCAGTTGTGCTTTATTGAACAAACTGTTCTGAATGTGAAAAATAACTGGTGCCTCCACCTCTCTGGCTCTGACAGACATATTTAACAATCCTCCTGAAATGGATAAGCTTTCGAAAGGTTGAACTTTGCCTGGAGTTTGCAAACATGCAATCCTGCTTTGGGTAAACTCTAAACCCAGCTTTTGGTAAGGTCTGAATCAGACCAAGGGCTAAGTTGCTTGCCGAGAAGGGAATCCAAACCAAATCCAGCAAGTGAGAACTTCCCTTCAGTTTGGGAGCTAAAGCAGGTCATTGGGTAGATACAAAAACAAAAATGGAATCTTCTTTAAAAACATTACTCAAGGGGTAATTGGCACTCCTCCCCCTGCGTAAGAGCTGGGTAAATATTTTTCAGTCAACTTGATCTTTAACCTAGCAAGGTTATCAGAAGCTTTGCCAGCCCAGGCAGTGATGAAGGCTGGGGGCATCTTTGCAAAATGCTTGCAAATACAGGGGTGGAAGTCACCGCTGGATTCAGCCAAGCTGAAAGCAAACCAGCTTCAAAGGGTCACTCCAGTCCAGAGGTCTTGGGGACATTTTTGGGGTGGGGTTATGGAATTCTTCTAATAGAAGAGGAAGATTTGTAGCTCAGGGTTGGTCTGTGGGGCCCTTGGTGCTCTCTGAGCTGGCTTGTTTTCTTGAAGACGTTTCATGACCCAACTAGGTAACACCATCAGTGCTAGAAGGGAGTGGTGTTTGCAAACAAGAGGAGGAGGACGACTGTGTGGTCCTTGATGTTCTCTGTGCTTGGCTGTTTTCATGACCCAACTCAAAAACATCATCAGTGCTAGAAGGGAGGGTGTTTTTATTTGTATATACTAATGAAGAGCAAATACCACTCCCTTCTAGCATGGATGATGTTCCCTAGTTGGGTCATGAAATGTCTGCAAGGAAACCACTAGAGCAGCCCATCGAGGTCTTCATCCAACTGCAAGCCTGAGAAATAAGGACAAGAATCTGACTGGGTTTATTCAGATATTTATATCTGTTGCTTCAACCCCTCTCTGGTGGGACTCCTGGGAATCCCCCTTGATCAGCTGAGAGACATAACCCCCTGCCCCATAAGTAAGTGCTATTGCTATTGCTATTGCTATTAACTCAGCCTCCCCTCCTTCCGAAGTCAGTGAGATGAGGAGACCCAGATTGTTGGGGGCAAGAGGCTGACTCTGTAAACCGTTGTAAAAGCATTGGGAAGCAGTATATAAGTCTAAATGTTATTGCTAAGTGTGGAAAGAAGGAAGGAAGGAAGGAAGGAAGGAAGGAAGGAAGGAAGGAAGGAAGGAAGGAAGGAAGGAAGGAAGGAAGGAAGGACCATGGTGGCACAGTGGTTAGAATGCAGCATTGCAGGTTAACTCACTGCTCACTGTCAGCAGTTTGATCCTGACCGGTTCAAGGTGGACTCAGCCTTTTGTCCTTCCAAGGTGGGTAAAATGAGGACCCAGATTGTTGGGGGCAAGAGCCTGACTCTGTAAACCGCTTAGAGAGGGCTGGGAAGCAGTATAGAAGTCTAAGTGTTATTGCTAAGTGAGGGAGGGAGGAAGGAAGGAAGGAAGGAAGGAAGGAAGGAAGGAAGGAAGGAAGGAAGGAAGGAAGGAAGGAAGGAAGGGCCATGGTGGTGCAGTGGTCAGAATGTAGTATTGCAGGTTAATTCTGCCAACTGCCAGCAGTTCGATTCTCAGCAGGCTCAACGTTGACTCAGCCTCCCATCCTTCCGAGGTGGATAAAATGAGGACCCCGATTGTCAGGGGGCAAGAGGCTGACTCTGTAAACCACTTAGAGAGGGCTGCAAAGCACTGCAAAGTGGTATATAAGTTCTATTGCTCTTGCTACTGCCCTGTCTTTCTTTCTCCTTCAGCCGGCTCGAGGCAGATTCCTGCACTTCCACTCCGTGACTTTCTGGGTTGGCAATGCCAAGCAGGTAAGCCTGGAGCAGATGCCCGCTGCCCTCCCCACCCACCCCCCCCCCCATGCCTGGCTGGGATGAACCTCAGCCACTTTCCCATTGGAGGATTGGAAGGCGGGGAAGGAAGGATGTTCCAAACCACCACATGCATTAGATTAGAGTTTGCGTTTGGCTGTCACGGAGACATGCGCTGCCCGATGCAACCCAGCGCTGGCCAAACCGGGGCATGCACACACACACATGCAAGCACCCACACCCACACAGCTGACTTGTCAGGCTTCCCACCCTGCTGTGGCTCCCCCATCTTGTGGGGGTTTGCAAGCGGCCAATTTCCTGGGGCAGCTGAAGAAGCCGCGCTGAAGCTGTGCCCGGTTTTCCTTCTGGCATAATTGATCCCTGATAATTGATCCCCGATGCCACACAGCCCATCCCAGCTAGAGCCTTCCATTTATCATTTGAAGCAGCTCAGCTCCAAATGATTCCCAGATCAACATGCTGTGCTCAGGATTCCAAAGGCAAGACATAAGAGGAAAGGGGGCCAAGGAGGGAAAAGGGGAAAAATAATAATAATAATAATAATCAGAGTTGGGTGGGGTACTTTTCACAAAGTGGCCGGGTGGATGTTTGAATCTGGAGTCTCTTGAACGGTGCATCTCATCTGGGGTGGGAACTATGGGACGCAAGTGGTGGAGCTCCAATGCCTATCAGGCTCAACCAGCAAGGTCAAGGATCAGGAATGATGGGAACTGAGGGGCAAAATACACTTGGAAGGGCCCCAGATTCCTCCCCATAGCTTAGGCGGGCGCACCTCCCTCCTTCTTTCTCTCTCTAGTGCTGAAATCCAGCACCGTTGGAGGTTAGAGTTTATATTGTTTTATTTATGATCCTGGTAGGATTTATGTTGATTGCTTATTTAGTATCCTATGACTATCATTTATGATTAGGATGAATGTATTTTATAATGATTATGATCATGATTTATCACTTTTGTATGTACACTGAGAGCTTATGCACCGGAGAATTGGCCAGTAAAGAATTGAATTATTCTATTCTATTCTATTCTATTCTATTCTATTCTGTTCTGTTCTGTTCTGTTCTGTTCTGTTCTATTTCTATTCCTTGTCCTGTCCTGTTCTATTTCTATTTGTATTCTTCAACAGAAGGAATTACTTAGTTTAGCAGCAGGATTTGTGTGAGATTGCGAAGCAAACATTGTGTAGATTTGCATCATCAATCCCTGCATGATCCAGCCAAGTTATATTCCTAAGCCTTGGACATCGACATTAATCAAGGCAGAGGCATAGTTTGCCAAAGAATTAGGATTTGGAATTTTCCATGAACGGAATTCTTGAGTTCATCTCTGCAAATGCAAATAACATTGGAAGCCGGACAAGGGAAAACTCAGAGATCCACATACACAAAGACAGCTCACTTGCCCCCCAAAAGCTGGCAACCTTTAGAAGGTGTGCTTTGGAGTGTGCACAAAAACCATTGTGAACCATTGAAGCTAACAGCAGTAGCGGGCTAGTGCCCTTGGGAAGGGAAAGCTATGTTAAAGGGTTGTTCAACAGCAAAACAAAGAAAAAAAGCCTTTGGATATGAAGAAGAAATTAGAATAACGTAAGGACTGTGGCAAAGCCATATATTTGGGGGGAGGGGGAGGAAGTTTTTTAGTAGATAACTTTTATTGATGTTTTCCACACCAGGAAAAAGATAAACAGGACATCGTACAGAGTGAAATTAAACAAGAAAGAGAAAAGAAAAAATAGAGAAAGACAGAGCAAACGAGGAAAGGAAAGGGGGAAGGAAGGAAGGAAGGAAGGAAGGAAGGAAGGAAGGAAGGAGAGGAACAGAGGTGAAAGGGAAGGGAAGGAAAGGAAGGAAAAATGAAACAGAAAGGAGGGGACACGAGAGGAAGAAAGGAGAGGAAAGGAAAGGAAAGGAAGGGAAGGGAAGGGAAGGGAAGGGAAAGGAGAGGAAAGGAAAGGAAAGGAAAGGAAGGGAAAGGAAAGGAAAATAAAGTCTTCCAATCTTTACAGTAGTTGCAATCAAATTCCCTCTCTCCTACGAGGGGCAAAGGAATTAGAAGGACCCTTGTCTAATACAGCTTCCCTCTCTGTCTCAAGGCTGCATCGTTTTATTGCAACAAAATGGGGTTTGAAGAACTGGCCTACCGAGGCTTGGAAACTGGCAGCCGAGAGGTGGTTTCCCACGTGGTCAAGCAGGATAAGGTAAGATGGCACAAAAAATAATAGGACCACTTCCTATTAGAAAACATGATCGTGTTGTATCTCAATGAGGAGAGACGGACTCTGGGTGTCCTTTGAGGTCTTGAGAGCTGCCGACAACTGGCCGGTTTGCTCAATATTTTCCTACTTGGTGGTGAACCAAAGTCAGCAGGTAGCAGGAGGAGGAAGACTCAAAATCTGAATCCAGCCAACAGTTCTTTCCATCATGTTAATCCCCGCTTGGTGCTTGCCCTGTTCTGGCTCTTCTTATCTTTCAGAAGAGATCTTCCAAAAAGGTGATCTCTGCAAAAGCAAGAGGTTAACATCAATTCCCGGGTTAATTAATTCCCAGTCTTCGTTAACCTCGGCCATCATCTCAGAAACCAGATGAAAATTTCTATCTTCTCCCTTTGAAGTGATAGAGGGAAATTCTTGACCGTCCGTTCAATGTGCCTTAGAGGGAGGGTATTAATTCTCTCTTTATTATGTCTATTTCCAGATTGTATTTGTTTTCTCCTCGGCCCTTAACCCTGGAAATGAAGGTAAATTTAAAACAAGTGGGACCAGCATTACCATATTATTATTATTATTATTATTATTATTATTATTATTATTATTATTATTATCATTATTATTATTATTCACAAAAAATGACAGTGTACACAGCAAATGAGATGACTATGCTGGGCTTCGTACCACAAATCACTAGTCGAATACTTCCCAAGCATTTAGGACTGCATGATGTATCGGTGGATTATGTGAGCAAATCCCAGTAAGGTGGCCTTCTGGAGCTGACCAGTAGTGATCTTGTCAGTGCCAATTGTGTTTAAGTGCCCAGTGTGCCGAGTACGACTGGAACCACCTCCACTGGTTTATGCCAGAGTCTCTAAAATTATTATTATTATTATTGTTATTGTTGTGTTGTTGTTATTATTGCTGTTGTTTTTGATGTTGTTGATATTGTTATTATTACTTCTTTGTAAGGCATCCCTCTTTCAGAGTGAGATGGGCAGTATATAAATTAAAAAAATAAATTTAACAAATAAGGAAATTTAGCAGGAGATCTTTTCTATGCGACTAGTTATTGTTTAGTTACTTCTCAGATAATAAAATTGGTTGTTATTGCTTGAAGCTGATGTATTATGAAGGTGGGCAGAAATTTTTGCTGGCAGAAACTTTGGGTCCCTCTGAAGGGTATGAACAGCTGTTGCTGAACCCCTCAAAATCATAATACCCATATTGGCTCCCCTTTTTCGGTCCACGTAGAAATGGGACAACACTTAATGAAGCATGGAGATGGTGTCAAAGACATTGCCTTCGAAGTAGAAGACTGTGATTCCATCGTGCAGGTAAATCCAAGCCAGAAAGTCCTTTGGCACATTCATGAGTTTGCTTTCATGGGAATTTGCAGGTTCCTCAACCGAATGCCAGTCTTGAGGGTCCCCTTTATTTCAGGTAAGAAATTTGGGGCATCTATGGAGGCCATAAAGGGGCAGCTGCAATGGGTTGTGGGTCCTATCCGCCTAGAGATAGGATAGCTAAACTGAAGGTGGTTGTAAGGATGTGGTGGTCACACCACAAGTGTTTTTCAACCTTGATTACTTCAAGAGGATGGACTTCAACTCCCAGAATTCCTCAGAGTCTGGCTTTTCTAGACAACAAACTCTATGGTGGGTGGAGTTCAGTGGGTTGGTGGAACCCATGCTTTAAGTCAATATCCCTCAACCTTGACTACTTCAAGAGGGTGGACTTCAACTCCCAGAATTCCTCAGAATCTGGCTTCTTTAGACAACAAACTCTATGGTGGGTGGAGCTCAGTGGGTTGGTGGAACCCATGATTTAAGTCAATGTTCCTCAACCTTGACTACTTTAAGAGGGGTGGACTTCAACTCCAAAAATCCTGGAGCTTGAAGTCCACCCTTCTTAAAGTGGTCAAGGCTGAGAAACATTGTGAAAGCAGCATTACAGTTTTGCTTTCAGTGTTTGCTGATGAGTTCATAGAGAAAAATCAATCCATGGGGTTGCAAGATGTCCAAGATGACCCAATGGCCGCACAAGATCAATCAGTCTTTGCTGAGGGCCACATCTTGACAGCAGATCTTTAGTGAATAGGCAAGGAACTCTTGGGGTGTCCCCGTGACAAAACTTGCCAGTTCTCACCCCAGCCTGCTGGCTGACTTATCTGACGTTACTTCATTGTCCCGTCTTCCATTCAGAAAGCTCGAGAACGTGGTGCCCGTATAGTGCGAGAGCCCTGGACAGAAGAAGACAAGCATGGGAAAGTGAAATTTGCAACTGTGCAAACGGTAAGGGCTTCAGAGGGGAGTTCTAAAGCAGAGAGAGGAAGAAGGCAGAGCAGAGTAGCTGGGAAAATGGTGGTTAGTTTGGTGGGAAGGTCTTCTCTAGCTTGGCATTCTGGTAATGAGCTGGCCTGAAGTTCTGGACAGTTCTTGACAGCTAGAAATGGTGAGCATTGGGCTGAGTAGATGTGAAAGAGGCCCAAACTGGGAAAAAGTAAGTGAATATTAATAAATTGGGGGCTGTTTTCAGATGAACAAGCACTGAAGAAAGCAAAGAGGGTTTTTGGTAAAACAAAATGGCCGGGAGACACTAAAGGTGGGCCGAGAGTTGGTGAGGAGCAAAATTCTGGCTCTTTTTCAGCTTGGTAGCTTGGAGAGTTTTGATGTACATTGTCTCCCATTGCTTTGTACAAAAGAGGGGAATGCAATTGCTCTAAGGAAGGAAACCCTCTGCTTTGAGATGGTCTAACTTGGATGGTCTCCAATGCTGGGCGAGCTGTTTGCTAAAGAACCTCAGTTCTCTCAAATCCAGATGGAGCGAAGTCTGAACTTTGGGCCCAAAAATATATCTGGAAGGACATCATCTTTCCTCCAGACCTCTCTGTAGATGTCAGGGGCCTTCTGCCCAACTGCGGATGCTCCCAGCTTCTTAGGAAAGTCTTCCCTCCAAATGTTGGTGGGATCTCATCACCTTGTGTTTCTCCTTCTTTGACAATATAGTATGGAGACACCACTCACACACTCATAGAAAAACGGAATTACAAGGGACTCTTCTTACCTGGATTTGAAGCCCCTCTCTTTAAAGACCCGCTCTTAAAAAAACTGTAAGTATCCAAGCCCGCTTAGATGTTGCCTTCAAAACTCCCAGGGTCAAGAGGTCAGAGAAAATGGCTGGGCTTCTCTCTCCAAGGGGACAAGGTCAACCTGTTGCGGAAAGCCTCAGGGCAAAAATGGGTTGTGTGGAAGCACATTCCAGATGTGCGTGAGAAAGGACAATTCAGTAGAGAAGAAGGCATGGAAAAAAAACTCCATCCCATGGAAAATGAATTGTGACTAGTTTGAAGGTCAAGGATGGAGAAGCTGGAGAGAGAGAAGATTGACTGGTGAACGTGATGTGGTCACGTTTCTCTCTTGTTTCCAGACCTCCTGGAAAACTGAATTTTATTGACCACATTGTGGGGAATCAGCCTGACCAGGAAATGCTCTCTGTGGTAGAATGGTAAGATTTTTCTTTGAAACCTTCTTTAAAACGAATAATAGTAGATGTTGAAGCTGGTGGCACCCAAATAGGACATGTGTCAACTCGTAAAGCATTCCTATGCCTGTTTTCAAGTTGCCATAAGCGGGGGAACCTGAAGGAGCAGTACGGCAATTAAAACCAGAAGTACATTCCATGCTTATCTTACAAAGATTGTAGTCTAGGCTACCAGATCTTCTGCCTGCAAAAATCCTTCATTGGAGAATATGATTGATGACTACACATTGGGGTATCTGATTTATGACACACCCAGGAGGGAGGGGGAAACAGGGTCATAGGTGACTGTAAATTATGTGTGGCAGAGTTGGCTTCATATGGGTCAATGCCGACATGTTGCTCCTAATAAATCTTTTGGATTCTTTTGAAGTTTGGCTCGAGGCTCATGATTGAATTAGGGCAATCGCCGGAACCCTGACATGAAGGTGAGGCTTGTCCAGGTTCCTTTAGCTAGGAGTGTCGGTTAAGGAATTATAAGACACGGAGTACCAACACATCAGGATGAAGATGGTTTAGAGGAAATGAAGGTTGAACTCATCAGCTAGCGTTTTATTACAGAGTTCTAGAATCCGGGAAATGTTTGGGATTTCTTTGGGAGATCTTTCTGGACTGGCCCTGGGCTGCTATGTGATCTTCAGGACCTTTTATTCCTGTGGTAGAAGGTTTCTTCATCACTTTCAGTAGATTTTGATATTAAACTCTGGGCCTCCTCAGGAAAATATCAGAGCCCTGTTTGGATATTTGGGTAACAACTAACTGGTCTTTGTGCTTTCCTGAGCAAAGAACATTATTGATTAAAGTTAATGAATAAGAGCATTTCAATGAGAGAGGGGCAGCTTAGGAGAAATAGTAAACATGGCCCAAATGTCACATTTTCCTCCTTCTAAAGCAGTGCTAATGAACATCTGCAGCAGTGTTTCTCAGCCCCTTAAATGGGGTGGACTTCAACTCCCAGAATTCCTGGTTAACTTGGCCCTTTCCCAGGTCTTCACCAATATGATGTTGGATGGGATGATAAGGTTTTAGCATCTACTCAAGGTCTCTGTTTTCTTGTATGACTTCTACAGGTATCAGAAGAACCTCCAGTTCCATCGCTTCTGGTCTGTGGACGACAAACAACTGCACACCGAATACAGCTCCCTGCGGTCTATTGTCATGGCCAATTATGAGGAGACCATTAGAATGCCCATCAATGAACCTGCAATGGGCAAGAAGAAATCTCAGATCCAGGTACCACAAAGCTGACTTCTGTGGGCAGTGGGAGAGTGGGTGGAAACACCCAACATGAGTCGCCAATTCCCCTCGCAACAGACCTTATTATTATTATTATTATTATTATTATTATTTATTTAGGCTTGTATGCTGCCCTTCTCCCTAAGGACTCAGGGTGGCGAACATACAAAAAGTATAATTCCAATAAAAAACATTAAATTACAACAAGCCTATAAATAATTAAAAGTTAAGTTAAACAATTTAAGATTAAATAATTAAAACAATTAAATTAAAACAACCCACCCCCGGGTCAGTCCAGGCCGGCCTGCTGAAACAGCCAAGTCTTGTTGTATTTTGGGAGGGTTTTTTTTTTGCTACTTCTTTATTCTCATCTAGCTGGCCTCTTTTCCAACCTCCTGCAAGGTTGTTTTCAAGCCAAGATAGGGTGCTGCTCTAGCCACAGGTAGGATAGCTGGAAGAAGAAAGATGTGTGGGCTGTCCTGAAGCCCTCTTGTTCTCTTCACGAGGAACACTGAGCCAAGGATGACACCTAGCAAACCAGGATTCAGAGTGTCAAGCCAGCTTCCTTACCCAAGTCACATCACAAGTCAGAATGAACCAGGACAGAACACTGGTGATGCTGTGATCTCCTCCACTTTTAACTTACCAGAGCTCTGCATCACAAATGCAGAAGAACGTAGACACATTGTGATGTTCCTCAACATGAGATCTTGGCATATGGTCCACTTTGGTTTCTTCTGTTCCACAGGAATACGTGGACTATTATGGAGGCCCTGGAGTCCAGCACATCGCCCTGAACACTTCAGACATCATCGCTGCGGTGAGAATGTCCATTTCTTTACAATCCACCTCACAAAAAATGTCCATTTCTTGCAAGAGGTCAATCTTACACTCATGAGTCTTCTTTGGTTGTAGATCACAAACCTGAAAGACCGTGGCATGGAGTTCATGTCTGTTCCAAAAAAGTACTACCAGATGCTCCAGGAGCAGTTGAAGTCAGCCAAGATCAAAGTGAAGGAAAGCATTGATAAACTGGAGGTCAGTTGCCTTCCATTATAGTGGGGGATCATGGTTGAGAGTGTTAACC
This sequence comes from Naja naja, assembly GCA_009733165.1. Classification (NCBI taxonomy): domain Eukaryota; kingdom Metazoa; phylum Chordata; class Lepidosauria; order Squamata; family Elapidae; genus Naja; species Naja naja. The sequence continues at coordinate 1,821,852 of CM019165.1, forward strand.
TAAGATGTTATCACTTTAGATGGTTCTTCAGAAGATATGGAGAGCAGGAAGATGAAGGAGACCTCTTGAGGGAAGAATGGCAACAGAAATATAATAAAAAAACTATCATTTATTGTTCTTTCATCTTGATGGGAGTCCTTTTGCTCAAAGATGGATACAACATCCTGGTTTATGTATATATATATATTCATTAGACCGACATGTAATTGAGTAGACGAATTGACAAATTCCACTTCATTGGCTGCTCTAACCAGCATGGTGAGTTGCAAAATGAAAGAGAAAGGTTGGCTGCATCTGTTTGAGGGACAGAAGAGACTCTGAAGAGAAGAAAAATAGCATGTTTTACAGATAGTCCTCACTTAATGACCATTTCTTTAGCAGCTGTGCAAAGTTATGACGGTGCTAAAAAATGACTTGCAACCTATCCACACACAACCGTTGCAGTATCTATATGGTTACATGATCAAAATGTGGGTATTTGGGAGCCCACATGTATTTATGATGGTTGCAGTGACACACTAGTCATGCAATTGCTATTTGCAACCTTCCCAGCAGGCTTCGGACAAGCAAAGTCAATGGGGAAGCCAGCAGGAAATGGTGCAGGCCACAATCAACATGGTGTCTCCCTTAACTAACGCATTGCTTAACAACAAATTTGACAGATTCTATTCCAGTTGTAGGTCGAGAGCTTCCCGTTGTGTTTTCATTCCAACATGTAACCAAGACGTATAAAGTCACTTCGGCAACGTCCTTCAGTCTGTCTGTTCTCTTTCAAGGAACTCAAAATCTTAATTGACTTTGACGAGAAGGGCTACCTGCTACAGATCTTCACCAAGCCGGTTCAGGATAGGCCGACTGTCTTCCTTGAGGTCATTCAGCGCTACAACCACGAGGTTAGTTCCTTAAGGCAGCGTCTTTCTGGGTTACCTTGGGAACAGTTGGTTTTGCAGATGCTGTGAGGTCATAACTGGGCCTCCTCTGATTTGTCGGCTTCCCAAAAACCGGAAGCAAATTTTCCAGGGGGTTGGAAGTCCTGAGGAAATTGCAACTGGAGAGTTGGGTGATTGGATTTCTGAAGCCTGCTTGTACTTGATTAACCAATCTGGAGATCTTCTAGCCCCAGGGACCTCAAAACTTGGCAATTTTGAAGACTTACGGACTTTAACTCCCAGAATTCTTCAGTTGAGTTGGGAAGTTAAAGTCCGTAACTCTCAAAGTTGCCAAGTTTGGAGACTCTTGCTCTAGCCCAGTGCACCCTGATCTTGGCCATTTCTGAGTTTGTGGACTTCCAACTCCCAGAATTCCATTGGCATAAGGCCATGGATAAGAATTCTGGGGGTTGAAGTCCATACTTCTGAAACGGCCAAAGTTGGATACACAGATCTAGCCAGATATTCTAAACCACTTTCTGAACAGAAAGTGTTTAAATTTACTCCCTTCTTCACTATTTTGGGGAGGGGTCTGTACACTCATGAATTGCAGAACTGGGTCGCCAACTGCCATTTTGGGTCCTAAACAGAACATCTCAGCATCGGAGACAATAACTTTATCATAATCTGCAGAGACAGGTTGGTGTATAGGTTAGCAAAACAAAATTAGTATTTATGCCTGTGTTTTTTCCCCCTCCAAATTTAGGGATTTGGAGCGGGCAACTTCAAGTCTCTGTTTGAAGCTATTGAAATCGATCAAGATGCTCGAGGGAATCTCACCATCCTGACTCCCGACGGAGATTCCAAGCCTATGTAACATCCATCATCCCCAAAATGAGATGTCCTCAGAGTGAAGTGTGAACTTCCATTGTAGCCTGATCTTTTTTTGTCGAATTAAAAAAACCAACAACAATTGAGCTTCTTGCAGTGACAGTTTTGAGGACAACAGATGGAAAACAAACCAGAGATGATACAGCTCCTGGTATCAACATCTAAGGACTGAGGAAAAACAGAATTGTGATGTCTCCTTCTCTTTTTAGCCAAGGTTTCTCAACCTCGGCAACTTGAAGATGCGTGGACTTCAACTTCAATTCCAGTTGGGGAATTCTTGGTGTTGAAGTCCCCGCCTCTTCAAGTTGCCGCGGTCGAAAATGTCTTCAAGAAATAAGTTTGGTACGAGTTTTAGTGGAACCCATCATGAGCTATTTTCTCACAAAAGACGGGGAGGATGGCAGAAGCTCACTGGTTGAGGAATGCCAACTCAATGGTGGATGATCATGGCTGGTTGGTGGGCAAACTACACAACAGTGTTGGCTAGCATTTTTTCCTTATAACAAAGGAGAACCTTGGAATCAAGATCCACCGTTGACTGAATTTTTGAACGGAGCTTGTAAACCTCTCTTTTTCTCCTGCCCTGAGTAAATTAGGAGCAACTGTCCTACCACCTTATCCTTTTCAGAGCTATGAGATGAATTGACAAGGATGATAACTAAAGGCAGTTGACACTGTGAACGTCAAGGAGATGGCCTTAAGTTGATTTACTTAGATGTCAAATTTGGAGATTGCACAAGTCCATCAAAGAGAGACCCTGGGCAGTATATTGTTAAAACCTAAAAACCAAGGAGTTGCATGGTGTGGTTGCCATTTTGGCATTTTTTAACCACCCCCTGTGGACTCCCTCCCACTTCCTGCCAATCATCTTCCAGCCACAAGAGCCCGGAAGCAAAATGTGTATTCTTTCAGGCTAATAAACCAAGCAAAGATCTTCTATAAGAAAAGTCAGTATATTTATGGTTTGCTTTATAAAAGTTACTATAATACAATGGTACATAGTATTCAATTCACAAAAAAATATGAACAAATATTTACAGAATGACACACCCACAACAAAGCAAAAGAAAAAAGAAAAGAAAACCCAAACCACATTCTTCAAAACAAAAGTACAAACTGATGACAGAAACCTAGATGCACAGAAACGGGCCTATGGGCTTGTTTTTTTTTTTTACAGAGTTGTTTAAAACAAAAGGGAACAGAACTTTTTTCTTTAAAAAATCCTCAATCTCCAAACCAGAGAATTAAAAAAAAAGAAATGTCATTTATTTCTTTATTTATTTATTGAAAGGAACATAAAAAATATAGGTTGTTTACTGCAAACCATTTTTTTTAAAAAAATCCCCTCCTTTTAAAGAAGGTCTTTCTTTTTTGCAAACTGCAAATTAAAAATTGGTCTTTTTACAGAATTCATGAAATCGGAACAACAGGGGCCTTTCCCTCCATTGCAAGACCAAGAGACCCTTCCCCAGTTTAGCGTGCTTCTTCCCACCTTGCTGTGAGAAAGGGACACCCCCCACCCACCCAACCTGCCTCTGACCATCCACAGCCTTCCATGTCACTTCTACAAACACTAGCTTGGTAGTTGAGAAGGAACATTATAAAATAGAAGAAGAAGAAGAAGAATTTAATTTGCAAAAAAGAAAAAAGAAAGAAAGAAACGAAACAAAACTTGCGGATCGGCTTAAATACATTTTAGGTTGTCATTAATAGACTGTACACATTTTCTTCGTTTGAAATAAATAGATTTTTTTTTGCACATTAAGGTTATCAGAAAGGCAAATTAAAAAAAAAGAGCCTCATCTTGGCATTTCGTTGTTTTTTTTTTTTTAAATCTTCAGCGTCTTTAATGCTTCTAGTTTGATCTACGCATTTGACCCCCCCAAAAAAGTTGAGATTTTGTACAGAATTTACATTATACATAGCTTGACACAAGCTGTAAACGGCGCCAGCGTTTCACTCCTGGGACACACGCGCACACACACCCTTCCCCTCCCCAAGACGCTGGCTCTCTCGTTGAGGTCTTCTGCTGGCGATTTTTTTTTTTTTTTTGTTTTTCTTAAAAAAAAGAACTCCAAACTACTATTTGTCACTTTAACAAATTATTTACATGCTTTTTAAAGTACAAACAAAACAGCCCCCAACAAAACAAAACAAAATGAACGAAACCAAAACCGACCCAACCCACCCGCTCCTCCAAATAAAAACAACGTGTTTCTACAAGAAACAAGGGTTTCGAAGAGAAGACTCAGAAAGGGGTGCCCTATGTACAGGTGATGCGTCCGCTTTAAACTTCAAAATTTCATTTTAACCCAACCACACCCCCACGGGTTTTCTTTTAAAAAAAAACCTTATACAGAAATGCACTGAAATGATCCCTGAAAATAGGTCAAAAAACAAAAACGGCAAAACTGAAATAATAATATTTCATCCGAGTTTTAAAATGTGCCCCCTCCCCACCCCCCAACCTTCCGTCCCCATGGCAGAAAGACGCTGTTTGGGCAAAATAAATAGCTTCCAGGGCTGGCTGGCTCTCTCCTGGATTCTCAAGAAGGGACTCTCCAGCTTGGAAACCCCCGTGTTGGGTTGAATGTCTGAAAGCTGGCTTAGCTAGGGGGTCTGGGACTCAAACCACGGAGGGTGTTTCCCAAGGAACCGTGGTGTGAGAGGTCAAGCGAAGATGCCCCATGCCACCTTGGGAGAGAAGAGACGAGACGCGGGCACGTTCTCCAAGCAATGGGGTTCTTCTTGGAGAGCCAGCCAAGAGAAGGAGAACTGGAGGACCTGTCTGGGGTCACAGCTGGGCCCCTTTTGAGCTGTCACTCAACCCCATCTCCCCACTCCCCACTCCCTTTATTTAGGATGGAAGAGGATTTGCTGGGATCGAATTCTTTTTCAGGAGAAGAAAATCTAACCATGATTGGAGGAGGAAAAAAACCCCCACGGAGAACCTTGGCTTTAGGAAGGGATCTGTTTCCACGTCTCTCAACGCTTTGGCAAGCCTTCGGCCTGCACTTGCCCTTCCCTCCGCACCCAATCACGGCTAAAGCTAACAGCGGCATCTTAGTGACAGCAATGGACCTAGGATACACTTCCCTGTATTTCATTTTGCACTTAAAGGGGGGAAAATGGGGTGGGGAAGGAAGAGAGAAAGTCTTCAGTCACAAGGAAGCTTTTCCCGCACAAGCTGCTACATACATTTCAGGGTTTGCCTGTGTGGAGAATTCCCTAGTGGGTTACATTCACAGCATGAAAGGGAACGAAGGGAAATGACGGACAGACGTTACCTGGTGTGAACGATGGGAAACAAGACGTGGGCTTGTCTACGATGGGGGGGGGGCATCGAATGCCGGACACGGACAAGCCTGGGGAGAAATGGTGAGAGGGCAGGGAAGAGAAACAAAGCTGGGCCAGCTCTCCTTCCTTCTGGTGAAATCCAACTTCTCAAGCTTGAGGGTCAAGGAGGACCACCTGTACAGGTTAAAGGAGCTGGGCTGAGGTCCCTCCTGCCTCTTCCTGTCCACTAAGCTGAGCCCGCCCTCTTTAGGCCACAAGCCACAGAAGATCAACTGGCACACCCATCAATTGGAAGAATGGGCTGGCCACGTCCTACCCTCGTAAAGAGAGCAGAACACAGAAGCCAAAGTAGGCTAAACCACAGGTTTGTGGGGAGAAGGAAAGGGGCTTTAATCTAGTTCAGAAGTCTCCAACCTTGGCAAACTTTAAGACTGGTGGACTACAACTCCCAGAATTCCCCAGCCAGCTATGCCTGCTTTCTCTCTCTCTCAATCTCCTAAAGTGCAGAGAGATTGCAGAGGAAGGGATAACAAGAGAGTCAGCTATGCTGGCTGGAGAATCCTGGGAGTTGAAGTCCACAAGTCTTAAAGTGGCCGAGTTTGGGGAGCCCTGTCCTTCACCTCCTAAGCCTTCCATTCAGCCACATCTAGTTGATGGCATCCACTTCTCTGATGCTTGAGCCTACTTGGTTTCCTGTATGAGGACCACCCTGGAGGCCGTTGGTGCTGGGCTGCCAAAGGTTGGTTCCAAGAGTCTTTGCTCTCGCGGCTTTGCCAGAGTGGTAGGTGGTGGTACAAGGACAGAGCCAGCGTGCCACCTTGCAGCTGCCCAACTGACCTCTACCAAGCTGGCTTAGCCGCCAAGCAAGACCTTGGTCCTCCTAGGCTACAGAGACTGACCTTCTTGAATGGTCAGGAAGTTGAGAGGGGCACCCAAGACGTTGCCACAGAGGAAACGGCAGCTTTTGCTTTGGGGTGCTGAGCCACTCTAGGAGTCGAGTCCACCTTGTCCTCTATTCCTTAGGAGGGGACAGCTGTCTTCCTTCTGCCCCACAGAGAGGGACAAGGAGTACCCGGCAGGCAGCGGGGCCCGGTGGACACTGCCCAAAGAGAGGGACCTTCCCTGCTTTCATCAGGCACAGCTACGCTGGTGAAGGGCGAAGGGATAAAACCTCAGGTTTTCAGAACAAAGGCTAGGATGCTCCTGATCCTATACCTGGAACCTTCCTGAGCAAGCAAGGATTTCTTCGCATTCAGAAACCCCATCACCACCTGGACATTCCCGAAGAGCTTCGGCTACCTGCAACCCCATATCGAATTTATGGGTCCTCCCCTTCAGAATCCCCCTCTCTGTCAAATGTATTTTAACCGTCGAAAGATCCTCGCTTGTCCCCCCCCCACCTCTCCAAGAGCCCCCACCCCCTAAACCTGTAAATGAATGGGAAAAGTAGCAGCATCTTATGAAGAAAGTCATGTTTTTAACAAAAAGACAAAATACCTTGCTGTACCCCAACTGGAGCTGGGCTGATGCAGAGCACGTGGGCAAGGGAGGTTTTTTTTTTTTTAAAAAAAATAGTGTTTTGATGTCGGAACGAGAGGAGGAATTGGATGAAAATTGGATGAAAAGCACCTGCAGCATGAAAAGTCCTAGTGTGCGTGTCTGAAACTGGCGGGTCTCCAGCGGAGGACGTGCCCAGCGGGTTGGGGTTTCCATTTTCCCACTCTTCCATTTTTCTTTTTCTTTTTTTTTCCCTACTTGGTTTCATTTGTTTTCCTCCTGCTCACTCCTCTTTTGGCAAAAGTGCAACCCAATGCCCTCCGGATTCCGTAGTCTGGAGGCCGCCGATGCGTGGCCCACAACCAGGGTTGTTGTTGTTGCTGTTGTTTAGTTCAGGGTCCCTCGACAGTTCTCGGAGCCACACAAGCAGGGGATCTTGACGTCCTCGATGGGGAACTTGTAGTCGTAGGTGATCTCCTCGTTCACGCTGATGTGCTGCTTGGAGTAGATGACAATCTTCTTCTGCGACTCCACCGTGATGACCTTTGCGTAGCAGTTGGGCTGCGGGGAGAGAAGCCCGGTGAGGATTGTCGGGGTCCGCCTCCCCAGCCCGCAACACGAGGTTCCGGAGAAAGGGGGGAGGGTGTCTCGCCAGGCTTTCTGGAGGATCCCCAGAAGGCGCCAGAGGAAGAGAAGACTTACGTTGCAACTGTGGTTGATGAAGCGGGCGAAGTTCCCACACTTGGTTGCGTCAATGATGGTGTCGTGGTCCACTCGGAACATGTAGCTGCTCCCAATGCCTTCGTCTTCATACCGCTTCTCACGCATGTCAGCAATGACCTGCGGGGAGATGACTCAAGTCAGGCCAAAGTCTGCGCTGGGGTGGATGGATGGATGGAAGGAAGGGAGAAAGAGATGGAGGGGAGAGGAGGGAGGGAGGGAGGAAGGAAGGAAGGGAGAAAGAGATGGAGGGGAGAGGAGGGAGGGAGGGAAGGAAGGAAGGAAAAAAGGAAGGAAGGGGTAAGGGAGAGAGGGAGGCTGATGGGACCCGGATGGGACCCATGACAAAGGGCAGCTGCTGAAGGTAGCAGGATTTCAACAAAAGCCAGGGGATCGCCAGTTGCCCAACACCCCTGACCCTTAAAACTGGCATAAGGTGAAGGTAAAGGTTCCCTTCACGTATATGTGCTAGTCGTTTTTGGCTCTAGGGGGACGGTGCTCATCTCTGTCACAAAGCCGAAGAAGAGCCAGCACTGTCCGGAGACGTCTCCGTGGTCATGTGGCCAGCATAATTCAACGCCTTCGAAGGCGCCAGAACGCTGTTCCCTTCCCACCAAAGGGGTCCCCATTTTTCTCCTTTCATTTTTACGTGCTTTCGAAACTGCTAGGTTGGCAGAAGCTGGGACAAGGAACGGGAGCTCAATCCACAACATGGTGCTGGGGATTCGAACCGCCAAACTGCCCACCTTTCTGACCGACAAGCCCAGCGCCTTAGACCCTGAGCCACCGCGTCCCCAAAACTGGCATAGCCGTTCTCAAAAGCAGAGTAGAGAGAAGGTCTGTGGTCAAAGCCCTGAAAGGGTTTTCAGAGTGAAGGACCAAGAAACGGGATGCTGCTGCCCAGCCGGAAGTAGGTCCTAAGTTTGTTTGACAAGGACTGGAGGAGCTTCTGAGTCTAGGAGCATCCGGGGACCGGATTAACCTGGGGCAGCTTACCTGTCGGATGTTTTGGCCCACGTACTCGATCACCATCTCATCAGCAGCAATGGGCTCCATGGCAAAGAGCCCCCAGTCGTGAATGTGACTCTTGCAGAATTTTAGTTTCTTCTTCCGGAACTGCAGGGTGGAGGCAGAAGAAGACAGGCGGCTAAGCAACGTCCACGCTGGGAAAGCCCTAAAAGCTTCCTGCTTGCGATGCCAAAACCGGAGGCAGAATTTAACCCTCCAAAGGGAGAGGCAAGGACTCTCCTGGAAGTGCTGATGGCTGGCGGTCCTCGTTTTAGCGACCGCAACGTCATCGGGCCGCTTGGTCATTGAGTGTTTGCTAAGTGAAACCACAACTGTGCTTCCAATATGACTTCATGTTTTCCTCGGTTTTACAGACCAGTGATGGTCGGCAATGCGAGGACAGTGACAACAAGTTGCTTTTTCGTCACTGCCCCGCCTGCGGATGCTGCTGAACGAGGCGGTCGCTAAAGGAGGACTGCCTGTCAGCTGTTGGGCTGCAGTCGGGTTATATGACATGGTTCTCAATTTCCCTCGCTGTCCTGCCCTGGAGGGATTTGTACCTTTGTTTTTGGCCTCTGCCCTCACCTAAGCCTTCCCCTTGGGGTCCCTGTCCTGCTTCCATCAAGCTTTTCATCCCTGGGGGTGGGGACGGGGGCTACACAACTCACCTTGAGCTGGTTGAATTTGAGCAAGTCGCTGTCGCAACTTCCGGTGAAGGATGAGAGGAGCCTGCGCTGTTCTGACCTCCGCTCGGAGCCGGCCCGGGTGGAAACGTGGAGCTGAGCAGGGATGCTCATTCCCTGGGGGACAAAAGGGGTCATTTCAGGGCGGAGAAGGGGGCTTTCTCACTCGGGTAATCCTCGTGTCAGGGCTCCAGACGTTACCCCCGTTGAAATCATGAGTCTCAAGCTGAACGAAGATTTATTAGGAGTGAATAGGCCGGTGCTACCTGGGTGTAGCCGACTCTGAGACACATAATTCACTGTCACCCTTGACTCTGGTTTTCCCTCCACCCGCTGGGTGTATCGTAATTCATATTCTCCAATGGGACACTTCCATAGCCCAGAGTCATCAATCATGTTCTGCACTTAGAATTTTGTGGCAGAAACTTCTGTCACCTAGTTGCTATCTCTGAAAACATTTATGGAATGCAGCTTCGGTTTCACAAGCTGCCGCACTGCTCCACCCTCCCTGTCTGTTGGCAACTCTAAAAAGACCAGAGAAATATTTTATGAGTTGACACCTCGACTTACAGCCACAATTGAGCCCAAAATTTCCACCATTAAGTCAGGCAGCTGTTAAGTGGGTTGTTCTCAACTTACAACAGCTCATTTCGCGACTGTTCGAAGTTACAAGGGCGCTGAAAAAAGCGACTTATGACTGCTTCTCACACTTATGGCCATAGCCGCCTCCCCCATGGTCACGTGACCAAAATTTGGCCACTTGGCAACCGACTCATATTTATGATGGTTGCAACGTCCCGGGGTCATGTGATCCCCCTTTGCGACCTTCAGAGTCAATGGGGAAGCCAGATTCACTTAACAACCGTATTACTAAGTTAAGAACCACAGGGATTCACTTGGTGAGAAAGGCGTCTTGCTTAGCAACAGAAATTTCGGGGTTCCATTGTGGCTGTCGTAAGTCGAGGGCCACCTGCATTGGTGTAGAATTCCTGTTCTCAATGAAATCCACAGCAAGCGGGCTTTGAAGGGTCCAATCCCCTCCTTCTGCTCAGAGCCCACCGGGGCAGCCCCCTTACCTGCGTATCGGTGGGAGGGTCTTCTGCGAACGCTCGGCTGTTGTTGAGGTATTTCAGCTTGTCCTTCTTGTCGATTTTGTAGTAGCCTTCACTTCGGGCACAGCCGGTGACGTGTTCCCGCATCCCATCGTCCCGTTTCTTCTTCTTTGGGGTGAAAAAGCTGGTTGGTAACGGGATGTTAAGGGAAAAGTGGCAGGGGTCACTCAACACTCCTTCCCCAAAGGGATTGTCATGCCTTTGTTGGAGTCTGATTCTGCGGGGGACATGGAGCAGCTGACAGGGAGTGGGAGTGGGGCTCCGATGACTGTGGAAGAAACAGGGGAAGGGCACAGTCCGGCTGGGCATTCAGAGGAAGACCCAGGGCCACCCCCTCTTCATCCTAGGGCATGCAGGGAGGAACAGAGAAGGGAGCAATGTGGCTTACGGGAGAGAAAAGGGCCCTGATCCCTTTCATTAGTTGCAGCTGGGAGAACAGGATATAAGAGGGGCATTTGCACACAGCTCCTTGCTGGAAGCAAAGCGTGCATTATCTTTGTCGAGGCTTATCTGGGTTTTGGCATCCTCCCAACTGTGGGTTATCTTGTGGCAGTCTGCAACTTATCATCCTGGCCTGTCATGTTAATTACTTCAGCATGGTTTGTGTTGGGTTTTTTTATTTCTAATTATCTTTACTTTGGGTTCGGACTGCATTTCTTCCCTTCGTAGACTGGTTTTGGAAGAGTTTGATATCCAGCCGAGGATATCTGGACATTGGGGGCCAAGTTGGAGGCATTAAAGGGAATTTATTCTACTTTTGTGACTTTGTTATTTTTGTGTCACGCCCTGGGTCATCACAGGAATAACAGGTCATCACAGGGGTGAAAAGGGGGGAATTCAGTGGGTGTTCAACACTGAGTGCCAGCTGGGTGTTCATTGCAGATGGGGCTTGTCTGCAGTGGCCCTTCCATGATGCCACCCTACCTACATGGTGGCACCTACCTCTAAATCTCAACCTTGGCTACTTGAAGATGGGTGGACTTCAACTCCCAGAATTCCCTTGCCACCCATCCATCCAGATGGCACTGTAGGTTTAGAGGAGTATTTGCATGGCTGGCTGGGGAATCCGGGGAGTTGAAGTCAGCCAATTTTCAAGTGGCCAAGGTTGAGAAACATTACTCAAAAATTAGAGAGTACCATCTGCAGGTGACTTGCACCTTCTCCAAGAGACCCACCCTCCGAAAAAGTGGTCCAAAATCTGAGAATATATCTGAAATTTGCCTCCCTCAAGACAGATCTCCTGGCAGAATTTAGGATTTAAAAAAAGGGGGTGGGTGGGTCAATTTTTGGGTGTGTGTATGTCCTTTCCTGGCATTCCTTGGCCAGCGTTGTTACAAAGCAGAATTCGGTTCTGCTCCATCGTGCAACGATCCTGCTGGGGCCACCCAGAGGTAGTTCTAACCTCAGCCGATTAGCCTTGTGGTCAGCATCTCTGGAGGCCCCCCCTGGCAAACGGAGCCGCAAAGGATATGAGGATGGTACACCCACAGCGTGTCGTTCAGCCAGTCCGTGCCATTGTCTTGCTGCAACAGGTGATCGTAGGTGACGCAGAGGAACTGGATGTCCTCTTCGTCGATCCCTCCGTTCCAGATGTCGTACAGAATGGTCATCTCCTCAAACTCGGAGCGGGGCCGGAACTGGAACCGAGGGGGAGAGTAGTCGGGAGAAGGGATTTGCGGGACGTCGTCAGGCCTCTTCTTCTGGCGCCTCCACTGCTGCCTTTTGGCTTTCAGGTAGCTTTCTTCTTCTTTGAAGTCCTCGTTCCACTGGTTCTCCAGCTCCTTGAAGGGGACCTTCTCCATCAAGACGTCGGGAGGCAGCTTCTCGTGGAAACCGTCGTTCCGGAAGTCCAAGGTGACCGCTTCTGGATCTTTGAGGGCATAGAAGCCCTCAGGATGGCTACCGTATAGCTCTTTGTTCACAGGACTTTCTGTCAAGACCACTGGGATGGGAAGCAGGGAAGAAGGAGGAGGAGGAGGAGGAGGAGGCAGCTCCACGGGCTTGTCCGAATAGGCCTCCAACATGGGCCCCAAAGGAGAAGCTCGTTTGGGCCGACCGGGTTTCCTTTTGATGGGGAGGACGGAAGAGGGGCTGGGCGGGGGGAGAGGGGGCGAAGCCATGGGGATGTCCAGGAAGGGTAAGACGGACCTTGTGTCTGCACCACACTCCTCTGGCGCCATCTTGGAGTCCATGAAAATGCAAGGCCGAACCGGGAGAGGCTGGCCGGGCGCTAAGTCCAAGTGGGTATGAAAAGCTGGCACGGGAGGGCTGGCAAAGGGGATGGGGGAGGGCACGCTGTTCACGCCAGCCAGCAAGGAAGCACCGAGAGGTTCTTTGAAGACTTTCTCATCGGGCTCCTCCTCCGACGGCTTCTTGCTCGACAGAAGGCAAGGGAGGGCAGTAGCACCAGGCTCGGGGAACGTAGGCGTGAAGGTGAAATCCCGCCCAGGGGTCCGGGGAATGCCCCCGCTGTTGATGCCGGGGGACTGGGACGGGTACGAGAAAGGGCTGCCTGGCACCGGAGGAGAACTCAAAGTCAGGCTGCTTCCGGTGAGAGGCGCCTCGCTCCCCGGCGTGGCGGGGATGGTGTCTGTGCTATGGGACTTGGAGAAGCTGTGGGAACACTTGGCTAAAATGTCCCGGCCTGGCGTGCGGGGCAGCTCCTCCTCTAGTGCTGTCTTGCATGGGGCTAAGTGATCGGGGAACTTGTCCGGAAGGAGCAAGTATTCCTCTTTATGAGGTGCCATGGAAGAGGACAGGGGAAGTGAGCAGGGTGGCATGGCGGTGAAAGGAAGCCCGGTGGACTCCAAGGGAGTCACCACTTCCCTCCCTGGAGTCCGAGGAAGCTGGTCCTCTTCCTCCTCTTCCTCCTCCTCCTCAGCTACACAGGGCGATTTGCCTTTTGCTTGGATTTCTAAAGTGCTGTCATTGGGCTTAGTAAAAAAGGAGGTCTTGTTGGACAAGACTTCTCCAAAGAGTTCCACCGGGGTCGGAGGACTGAGGCCTTCACCCTCCTGGGCGCCTGGTTTTGGACCGTCCAGCATCTCCGGCTCCAGTTCGACGTCTGCTTCAGACTCCTCCACTGGAAGGGGGAAAAGAAACAGAGGTATGAAGGACCACCATCAGGTTCTTCTGCAACGTTCTCCATGAAAGAACTTAGCATCTGTCTGAGAAGCAGGACTGTTGTCCATGCAAATCTACCTACATTAAGCCCAGCAGGTCCATTTCCTGTAAGTAACGTGAAATATGGATTCCTTGCCTTTTGCAAAAGCGATCGTATGTTTTGGAAAACCCTGTGCATTTTACCCCAGCTTAGACATCATGTCCCTCTAAGCTTAAAATTCCCCCTTTGTAAATCAAAATCGGTGTTTCCACCTGAGCAAAGGCCCCGTGTGCCTTAATTTTAAATACTGAAAGAGAACCTTGAGAAACTTATATCTACTAGGAAAGGAGAATATTTGTAGCTCAGGGTTGAAATGAGGGGCCCTTGGCTGTTCTCCGAGCTTGGCTGCTTTCTTGCAGAGGTTTCCTTACCAAATTGGGTACCATCATCAGTGCTAACGTTCCCTAGTTTGGGTAATGAAACGTCTGCAAGAAAACAACCAAGCTTGGAGCACCAAGGATCCCCTCAACTTATATTTATATAATATTATATAACTTTTATAAATAAATTTAAGATGTTGCTGGAGCTTCACCCAATTCATTAATTTAGAATAGAATAGAATAGAATAGAATAGAATAGAATAGCAGAGTTGGAAGGGACCTTGGAGGTCTTCTAGCCCAACCCCCTGCCTAGGCAGGAAACCCTACACCACTTCAGACAAAGGGTTATCCAACCTCTTTTTCAAAACTTCCTCCAGTGTTGGAGCACCCACAACTTCTGGAGGCCAGTTGTTACACCGATTAATTGTTCTCACTGTCAGGAAATTTCTCCTTATTTCTAGGTTGATTCTCTCCTGATCAGTTTCCACCCATTGCTTCTTGTCCTGCCTTCAGGTGCTTTGCAGATTAGCTTGACTCCCTCTTCTTTGGGGCAGCCCCTGAGATATTGGAAGACTGCTATCTTTAATTAATATAGGACATTAAGATAATTAATATAGGACATTAAGAATCAGCATTTATTCTCAGGTGATGCTTAAAAAAACAAATCCTAAGTGTTACAACCCAAGAAGTAGCCCAAAGATCGGCTTGACGGAGACCTTCAAGCCACGTGATGGCTTAGCGTGATCAGTGAACTCAGCCTCGCTGGAAAAGGTGAAGGTGGGGGTCCTACCTGACAGCCGGAGCTTCTCCTCCTGAGCTCTCTCGATCACCACCAGCACATCGGCAGCCAAGGACTCTTCGGGGATCTCCTGGTCCTGCTCTTCTGCTGGCCTGGTGTCTTCTTTCATCTCTCCTCCTTCTGGAGCTGAAGGTTCTGCCGGGGCTAGAGGGATGTAGTCTTCCTCCACCGGAAAGAGTTCCAAGATGGTCTCTTTTTCATCCTCATCTTCAGGTCCTGGAGCGAGGGACTCGAGGCCCAGTTCAGCAGGCAAGATCTCCCTCTCATGCAATAAAGAGACCCCCTCGTCGTCCTCCATCTGTTCCTCGTAATTTTCTTCCTGCTCTTCTTCTTCCTCCTCCTCCTCTTCCTCCTCCTCCTCCTCCTCCTCTTCTTCTTCATCTTCATCATCAGAATCAGAACTTGTCCCGAAGTCTGAGGATTCCTCACTCTCATCGGACGACTCAAGTTCTGCTCTGGAAGAGGCAGGACTTCTCAGATCTTCTGCTGGAAGACAAAACATTTGTGGTTCATTTTGATTTGTTGGATGGGGGGGGAGGGGGTTTCAGAACAGACCAGAGAAACCAACATTTCTTGTTGTTTTCCCACCTAATTTTACTACCTTGCTGGACAACCTCACTAAAGAGAAAACCCCTCTGATGTTACTAACGTTACCTAGCATCCACTGTAGCATTCCAAACAGTGCCTTACTTGAAAGTTTTCATTTCATTCGAAAACTGTGAATTTGATGATTTTGTAGGGGATATAGGCAGGCTTCCATTTACATCTACCATTCATTGACTGACCATTCGAAGTGACAACGGTCCTGAAAAACGTGACTTGCAAAAAAGCCATGCCTATAAGCATTAAGACATCCCCACAGTCACATGGTCAAACTCTGAATTTTTGGCCAACCCATAAGCATTTACGACAAGGGTCAGGTGATAATCATTTGCCACTTTCCCAGCTAGCTTTCAATCAGCCAACTCAGTGGGGGAAAGCAAGATTTGCTTAACAGCTGCAGTGACAATTGACCACCGTGGGGGAAAAAAAAAAAAAGATTGTAAAATCGGGCGTAACTCCTTTAACATCTTGCTTAGCGACAGAGATTCTGCAGTGCTGGTCCTCATTTGAGGACTATCTGTATAAAACTCCCTCCTTTGGTTACTCCTCCGTTCAGACTGCTGTCGGCTTTGGGTAATTTTTCCCTCCCAAGTGGGTTAAAAATCAACATTTCAGCTGCTGATAAAAGCCACGTACCTTCTTCAGAATCTTGATCCTCTTCCTTTTCACTGATCTGTGCTTCGGTCTCTTCTTCGTCCTCCTCCTCTTCCTCCTCCTCCTCTTCTTCGTTGACATCTTCCTCTTCCTCCTCTTCCTTAGAAAGAAGGAATTTGGAAAGTTCAGCAAATACTCACGTTTGGCCCGGGGCGAGGGAAAACCTAATTAACAGCTGGGCCTAAAAATTATGGGAGTCGGTCCGAGATATATCTCCAAGGCATCAGGTTGGGAAGAAGTAACCTAGATAAAGCCTTGGTGGTGCAGGCTGTTAAACACCTAGCACTTAGCTCCAGCTGCCTGCAATTAGTGCAGGCTCGAATCCCACCAGGCTCAAGGCTGACTCAGCCTTCCATCCTCTCGGGGTATGTAAAGTGAGGACCCAAGATCGTTGGGGGCAATAAGCTGACTTTGTAAAAAATGCCGCTTAGTAATAAGCAGGCATATACAATGGAAGGAAGGCTATTGCTGAGCACATTGGGTTGTGCTCCAAAGATTGTAAGCCGCCCTGAGTCTCCGGAGAAGGGCGGGATATAAATGTGAATAAAAACAAAAACATAAGCACCAGCCACAGACTGGCCACGGGGTAGTCTAAGCAGCAAAGTTTTATTCTCCAAAGCAAGACGTTGAGGAAGAATATAAATAAAGAGATCCTTAAATCCTGCCAACTTCACTAGAAACACCTCAAACTAAGGAGATGTTTCTTCAGGCTGTAACCCTCTTGAATCCTTACTGGCTTTTTCCTCAATGTAACTGAGGACTCTGCGATGGCCTACAATGATATCATTTGCCGTGTGAGTAATACACTCCTGTGGATAAAACATTCCATGAAGGGCCTGCAAAGTGAGGTTCGGGGGTTCTAAGTGTCAACTAAAAATACTCCTTTGGTCTTTTTAGTTGCCAGCAGAAAGGGAGTGAGGGAAAGCAGTGCATTCCTTAAATGCTTCAGATAATCGCTTTGGCAACCGAAGCTTCTGACGCACAAGGTTATTACTGGAGAGCGTGATTGATGACGCTTGGCTATGGAGGTGTCCCATTGGAGAATATACATCCAGGGGGGGGAAGACCAGGGTCAAGGGGGAAATGAATGATGTATTTTAGTGTTGGCTGCACCCAGATAACGCCAACATGGCCATTCCTAATAGAACTTTTTTTTTTACCCTGCGAGATGTGGCTAGAGACTTATGATTTGAATGGGGGTGGATTTGTTGGAGCCCTGACACTAAGGATCTCTTGATTCTTGCAGGACTAAGAGGTTCCTCATCCCCTGTGAGACAACTCAGGATATAGATATACCTTATCGGACATGGATTTCATCACCCCTTCCACTTCCTCCCGTTCTGCCTCCTTTTCTGAAGAGGATTCCTCCTCCTCCTCCTCTTCCTCTTCCTTGCCCGAGTCTTCCTCCTCTCCTTCGCTGTCCAGCTCCAGTGGCCTGGCTGGTCTTCTTCGGAGGCCCACAGCTTCCGGATCTTTCCGGGAGAGCTCCAAAGCTGCATCGGGCAGGTCTCGGTCTCGTTCTGATTCTAAGTATAAAATGGATGGGTTGAGGGGAGGGAGAGAGTCAGAAACAACTTTTGCAAAACAAATGGTAGAAAAGACACAAATAAGCAGATTGGACCAAGGTTAGGCACCTTGAGCCAAATAAAAGCCTAGAAACATGGCATTATCAGGCACACCGGTATATGGTGTGACAGCATTGCCAGTTTTTACAGGGGACACGATGTGCCAGTTCATGCAATTTACTAAGTCAAAAAATGCAGTTGGTTTGGTTTGACTGAGGTTGTGTGAAAATGCTCGTCTCTGCATACGGTCTAGGCTGGGGAGATTTACTTATTGTGTTTATATTTATTTGTCATTCAGCCTTTATTATTACTGTTTAGAAATAAGGAGGTGAATGCACACAATACTCTTCCCTTCTCCTCTTTTCCCCACAACAACCCTTGAGGTGGGTTGGGCTGACAGAAAGTGACTGGCCCAAAGTCACCCGGCCAGTTTTTCATGCTTAAAGCAGGACTTGAACTCATGGCCTCCTGGTTTCTAGGCCAGCACTTTTAACCACTGTACAAGCTTAATATTCCCAATATTCTTCCTGGGCATGCTGAGCGCATTGGGTTGTGCTCCAAAAATTGTAAGCCGCCCTGAGTCTTCGGAGAAGGGCGGCATATAAATGTAATAAAAAAAAAAAAGATGCTCTCTGCACACATTATTTGGTCATAGTTACACCTAGCCACGCCAAACGTAACGCTACTGGTTCTACTCTGATCACGGGTTAAGCCTAGCTCTAATCTTTTTTTTTTTATAAAAGTTTTTTTATTTTACCACAACAACAAAAAACAAACATAAAACCTTTCTGTTCCGCAGTGTGTCAGCTGAGTACATATTCCTTCGTGCACAAAATAATATTATCATACATGTTTAACTTGTATATATTTATAATCATTCTTATCAGTATTTTATATCGCATATGTCATTTATTCTATTAATCGTTAACTTTCAATAATATATTTCAAGTTCATTTTCTTACTCTATCTAGCTCATCTGTTTATCAGTAACAATATATCATGCTATACTTATATAGTTCAATTCTTTACCCTTCTTTCCAACCATTCATAAAATAAATTCCAAATTTTATAATAGTCTTGTCCTTCTTGTTCTCTAGTCACCATTGTCAATCTACTCATTTCTGCACATTCCATTATTTTCTTAATCATTTCCTCTTCTGTCAGAATTTTTTCATTTCTCCAATTTTGTGCAAATACAATCCTGGCTGCTGTTAATATATTAATAATCAAATACGTTGAAGCCTAGCTCTAATCTGAAGGGCTGAAAAGGAGGAAGCAAAGCCTAGCAACCTTCATCTTCATCATCCACGGAAGTAGATGGCCGAATCCGCTTCTGGTCTCCAGCTGAGGCAGCTTCAGGTGGTTCCTTTCTCTTCACCTGAAGAAAACGGGAAATTGAATCTCTTTTGGGAAGGGGCGATTTGTTAGTTGTCTTGCCTTTGCCAAGGACAAGGCAGAAGCCTCCCAAAAGTTTAAAAAGAGGCTGGCTACAGAAAAATGTGAAAATAGATTTCCTGTACAGGTAATACTCGACTTACAAATCATTCGTTTATTGACGGCAGTTAAGGTGGGCTATGACCAACACCTTCAACCCTGATCACGCTGCTCTTAAATCTGCTATGGGACTTCTAATAATTTATCCAAAGGCTGTCTGATTCCAGGAGATGAAATCTCTGGTCATATAAGGTGCTCCAAAATTAATTGCTCTTCTGAATTGGTGGTGCTCTCTCTAAATAAGAGAGAAGCGACCATTGTTGGTTCCAACACACCTGCCAGCTGTCCGTAAGAGCTAAGCAAGCAATCATTCCTTGAACAGGTCCTACAATCTAACATAAGGCCAAAGTTCAGGGCATGAAATCCTGCACTGGAAATCAAAGTAAACGCCAATTTGCCATTCTTGAGATACCAGGGATGCTCTTACCTTAAAAGATGGTAGCCGGATGGCCCCTCGCAGCCCGATGCCCAAGCCGATCCCTTCGTAGCCCAACCCTTCTCCTTTATTCCAGTTCTCCAGAAGACAGGAGGTGATGCGGTCCTTTGGTTTCGGCTTCTCCTCATCTTTATGGTCCCCAGATTTTACCGGGGTCAAAGATGCCTGGGAAAGGCAGGCAAGATCTCACTTTGGGGCCAAAGGAGCCTTTTCTACTCTATTCTTTTTCTAGACACTTGTATTTCTCTGAATAGATGCAGCCAGCTGATTTGTCTCCGTGAAGATGACCAGAGCTTTCCTGCTTAAATCTCACAGGAGAAATTCACCATGAATAAAACCTGGGGAGCTCAACCCAGCCCCGCATAATCTGCACATCAACCTAGATTGCTGCAAATATTCCCAAATTAACTGCTGACTCTTCACTTGAACTGGTCGTACATTCATGCCTGCAAACAGGATGAGTTTTGTTCCCCAGATCCCAGTTTAAAGCTGAATCTTGCCAGAATCCATAATGTTAAATTATGGTCTCCCGCAGCACACAGCTATCTGAACCCAATCACTGATTCAAAACTGCATGTCTGAAAACAGGCCGATGTTTTATAGGTATTCAAATACATAACATATTGAATTATACCAGTGTAGAGGTAGATGATCTAAAGGTAAAGGTTCCCTTTGCGCATATGTGCTAGTCGTTTCTGGCTATAGGGGGACAGTGCTCACCTCCGTTACAAACCCGAAGAAGAGCCGGCGCTGTCCAAAGACGTCTCCGTGGTCATGTAGCCGGCATGACTAAACGCCTTTGAAGGCGCACGGAACGCTGTTCCCTTCCCACCAAAGGGGTTCCTATTTTTCTACTTGCATTTTTTAACATGCTTTTGAACTTCTAGGTTGGCAGAAGCTGCGACAAGGAACGGAGCTCCTTCCACGGCGCTAGGGACTCGAACCGCCGAACTGCCGCTCAGTGTTTTTCAACCTTCACCACTTTAAGAAGTATGGACTTCAACTCCCAGTCAAACTTCCTACCTTAGCAAGACGTTCTTTCTTGTCCCACCAATCGTCGAATGCCCGGAATGCCACCACTTCCACCATCTTCTTGTTCAAATCTCTTTTCATTATTGCTTTGAGTTCCTTCACGATCACCAAGAGGACGCCGTCCACCGTGGCCTTGTGAGGATCTTCCTTCTTGGGCTCGTAACCCGGTGGGGGGACGGAGGGGTCAAACCTGGGCAAAGGGGGCCACTGCTGGCCCCGGTTCACCGCTGCCCCCATGGAGAAATGCCGGTAGGGAGGGAGGTTCACAAACTGCATCCGGTTGCTCATGAAGGGCGGGTACTGGTAGGTGTTCTGCCCTTGCATCAGGCGGCTGAGCATCTGGGTTTGCATTTGGAAAGACATGGACAGGCCCCCCCACTGGTTGCCCAGGACGCTGATCATGTCCATCTGCATCAGAGGAAACATTCCAGGATGGAAGGGAGGAAGAGGGGGCAAGATGTGAGGGGGAGGAACCCCTGGAGGGGTCGGGAGGGGCGGAGGGGGGACGGTAACGGCTGGGTGGGTGGGCGGAGGCGGGGAGGAAGAGGAGGAGGCATCGGGAAGACCGACTGGGGAGGCGGAGGAGGCGGCAGCGGAGGAAAGCCGGGCGGGGGCATCGGGATGGAAGAGGTCATCACAGCGGTGCTGCCAATGGAGGTGTTCACCACAATGTTCTTGGCACATTCCGCGCTGGGCGATTCACTCATCTCATCGTCCGAGATCTCCATGTCTTCCCCCGAAGATTGATGACACTGGGAGGGAGGAAGAAAAGGAGGAGAAAGGGCCACCTTAGAGCAGATCAGAGAACAGTTAAGGAAGACACGAGGATCTTCAAAGCTTACCCATCCCCAAAGTGGTCTTCATATCACCCTAAATACATCAATGAATGACGCCACCTTGGCCTGTTTTGCTTCGAAAGATACGCCAACTGGCGGAGTCATTGAGCAACTTACGGGACAGCGTAAATAAAAAAAGGTGTTTTGCTATGAGATGTGGGATGCTAAGAGAGCCATCCAGTCGCTAAACTGAAGAATAAAAGCAGTTCTGAGAAATCTCCAATCTGGGTTTAATCCAGGCGACTTTGATGCAAGTGTGACCACCAGATGGCGCTGCTTGCAAAGAGTGAACTTTATATTCTGCAGTGTCTCTTCAGCAGCCTGGAGCTCCAGGGAGATGAGGGGTTTGCAGTCAACGGAGGTCTTCCTACTGGTGTAAGAATCTCCTGTGGCGTGAACCTTGTAGGAAGGTCTCCAAAGGAGAAGATAAAGAAGACTTCCAAAGAATCTCTTCTAAGGTCAACCTTGTTAGGAAGGTCTCCCAAGTAGGAGATAAAAGTAGAAGACCTCCAAAGAACCTCTTCTGGCATTGACCTTGTAGGAAGGTCTCCAGAGTAGAAGACAAAGTAGGCCTCCAAAGGAGAAGACTCACATATTCTCCCATCTTTGCTCTAAAGCAGTGCGCGCAGCCTGATCATCGGCTGTGCTATTTGGAAACCTTGGGAGCTGTGCATGGCTTCTTGCTGGGAAAGCTGCACTAAAGTGTAATTATAATGAAGTATTTTTAGAAGATAGGAGAGCACAAAAAACAGAGTGGGAAACCACCAACTACTCCAAACCCAACCCTACTTTTGCAAAGTTTGGATGTCTCAAACCATTGCTTGAGTGTAAAGCACAATCAAGGGGATGTCAGCTTGAAAATCAATGCAATCCAAAAATTGTAAAAGAAAAGAAAATTTCAAGAGGCCTGTTAGTTTGAAAATACCCTTTTGTTAAGTTCAGGAATTTCAATCTGCGCTACATTCACCACGAAATAGAAGCTCCTTTGATTTTTTTTTTTTAATGTAAATGTGAGACCAGTAAGATTTACTTTCTCCCCTTTCAATCCTCTTTCAAGAGCTGCACACAGAATCTAGTGAGAAAATTTGCCTCTTTGTAGGGAAAAAAAAACACTGTGGAGACCAGAGGCCCAAAGCCTTTAGCTTTGCCACTTTTATCCCCCTATTCTGCAATTTGGGATTCAGATTCCTTTCTGATCTTGCAGATGTCGTTTTTATTTACCTTATGACCCAATCTAGATCAATCCACCTCTTTTCCCAAAGCTTTCTCTTCTTCACTGAGAAGGTGGCAATCTAGAAGCTGAGAGCCACCTTCTGCACACATCTCTGACATATTTGGCATTGATTAACTGGGCCCCAGGCCAGAGAATCACCTTCAGACAGTAACCTATGAAAAACGGTGGTAAGACATATTTTTCAGTGCCACTGAAACTTTGGAGGGTCACTAAACGAACTGTCGTAAGTCAAGGACTATCTGTATTGAGTAGAACGTGTATACGATTAATAACAGCGGTGAGAAAAATCAGGCGATGGGATTGTCAAGAACGGACACTTTGCATCGGTTACATGTTTTTTCTCAGCCAAGCATCCTAGCCCAGTGTCTGCCCTTTGTCCCAGGCCTACCGTTACCTGTGCTAAGAAATCTACTGCCAAGCAAAAACCCCATTGTTTGACACCTGTCACCTGCCAGAGACCGAGACTAGTGCCTAGTACAGCAACAGCTGCAAATCCATCCAGATGCTTGTTAGAGAGACAAAACGGGCACCTCGCCAGGAGGAGAGAAAATTGAACAACACGGGGTTTCATTTACGCTGTTTTATTCAATTCTCGCAGGAGGGAAATTTAAGCTGGTCTTCGGAGACCCAAAGAATGGAGCGAGCTCTTCTCCGGGGAATTGCATCTCGCTCCCCAGACTACCTGGGGTTGTAGAGAAATGCCGGGGTGGTGCGTGTTTGTGCCACACCATCTGACAGGCTCAGGTGCTGCTTTGTAATGAGTGCCCGCCTCCCACCAGGAGGACTTGGGGGGGAAAAAAGGACAAATGAGAAGACTTGAGAAGAAGGAAACCCAAAAAAAGATCTAACGTCAACACCAGGGATCCGTAAAAGCCACAACAACATCACTTGGCAAAAAACACACCAGCTTGGAAAGCCACAGAGCTAAATCAAGACACATCAGCACGAAGGAGGTACTGTCCCAATCCCAACTGTCTTTCTAATCTTCAGCGTCTTTGTAGTTATATTAGCTCAGCTCAGTAAATCAGAAGAAGACAGTGTACCACTGAACGGGTTAATTAGGAAGAGCTGGCAAAATGTTTTCCAATTAAGAACATATTTTTGGACCAGTTATGAACAAGAACGATAGGAGAGACCAACAGATGAATGCCTTTAGCTGGAGAAGGAAAAGGAGAAGAATCATTGAATTTAACTCAGTAGCCGGGACAAAAATTATGTATAGTTCTCGGGTAGTTCTCGACTTCACAAGAGTTTGTTTAGGGACTGTTCAAAGTTACCAGGGCACTAAAAAAAAGCGATCTCTTGTGATCATGTTTCACACTTAACAACCATCACAAGCATCCCCATGGTCAGGCGATCAAAATTGAGATGCTTGGCAACGGACACATATTTATGGACTCATATAAAGGAGCCTCTGTGGCGCAGTGGTTAGAGGGCAGAACTGCAAGCTACTTCTACAGCCAGCTGCCTACAGTTTGGCAGTTCAAATCCCACCAGGCTCAAGGTTGACTCAGCCTTCCATCCTTCCAAGGTGAGTAAAATGAGGACCCAGATTGTTGGGGGCAAGAGGCTGACTCTGTAAGCCGCTTAGAGAGGGCTGGAAAGCACTATAAAGCGGTATATAAGTCTAAGGGCTATTGCTATGGCGGTGTGAAGTGTCCTGGGGTCATGTGATCACCACTTTTGGGACCAGGAGGAAGCCAGGTTCACTTAACCAACCTGGTTACGAAGTTAACAACCACAGGGATTGATTGTGGCAAGAAAGGTTGCAAAATAGGGCAAAGCTCACTTAACAAGTGTCTCGCTTAGCATCAGAAATGTGGGGCTCAACGGCAGTCCTAACTTCAAGGACTACCTGTATAATTCTGCAACGGGAAAGACAGAGGCCAATGGAGGTGAGATTACAGGAGAAAATGCAAAGAAAACCACAGGCCAGGAAGGATGGTAGAAGGAGAAGGGGAGAGGCCTGGATTTCATGATCCTTCTATATATCCAAGGGAGCTGCAATGGGAATAAATCCCATCCCGTTCAATCGAGGGATAAATACAGACTGAACCTGACTAAAGATTTGTAAACATCTCAAGTAACTTAAAGCCCTCTTCTTTCAGTCACAGCCACAGATGCTCAGCTCTTTATTATACAGCCTCTCATAAAAACAGGTAAACCCTTTTCAAAAAGCCATTCAAGAGGAGATTCAAAAGCATCCACCGTCCAATGGATCAATTGCTCCCGGACATAAATTGGCATCCCAGGTGACAAAAAAAACCGCTCTGGGGATGAATGTGGCTCCCTGTGCAAAGTGTGATCATTGCAGGATGGAAAAAACAGAAGCGTTTTTCTGCTAAACTCCAACCAGCTGACACAGAGTGAAGGGAATTTCCCTCACACAGCTTACGATAGCATTGGCTGGGATTATTTTTTTTTATTTCCAATATTAGCAAATCAGTGCCTTCGTGCATAAACAGAGCAATTCCTTTTTTTTTTTCCCTTCTCCTTCCTCCTCCCTCCAATCTCCGGTGTAGCCTATAATCGTTTCCGAAAGGATATGATGTCCAAGCAGGATAAAAGATCCGGTTCTACAAATCGTACATCTTGTGTGTTATAAAGCAAACGTAATCTACGCTCATTACTGCGTCGGTAATCCTTGATTTACAACTACAATTCAGACTGGACCTTCTATTGCAAATATGAGAACCGGTCGTCAATACCATGTTTTCAAGTCCATTGTAACTTTGGTCTTTAAATGAATGATTGTTAAGTCGAGGAACCCTGCACACCCTTGGGGGCAGGTTCCAATGGGTTTCTCAGACAAGGGTTGAAGGTCTGCAACTCCCACCAAGACAGGCACTTGTCACCTTACAACCACTTGTTTGGTGCCTGTTCAAAGTTACAAGGCACTGAAAAAGTGACTAATAACCGTTGTTCACACTTACGGCCATTGCGGCATCCCTGTGGTCCTGTGATCCAAATTCGGGCGCTTGGCAATGGACTCGTATTTACAACGGTTCCCATGTCCCCTTTGCAGCCTTCTGGCAAGCAAAGTCAACGGGGAAGCCAGATTCACTGACCAACCGCCTCCCTAACTTCACAACCGCAGCGGTTCACTTAACAACTATGCGAGAAAACTCGAAAAAATGGGGCAAAACTCACCAAATCAACGTCTCACTTAACAACGGATATTTTGGGCTCCCCTGTGGCTCTAAGCCGAAGGGCTACCTGCACATCTGCTCCCTTACCTCGTCCATTTTTTCCGGCACGGGGCTGCTGCTGACCGGCTGCGTTTCTTTAGCCTCCAAGGGCTCAGATTTGGACGTCCTGCTCAGCTGGTCCACAGGGGTGACGCTCACCTCGCCGGCCCCTCTCAAGTTCTGGCAGGCGGAAGCTACCCTGACGATGGGCTCGTCGTCATCCGAATCGGGCAACGGGGTCGGGCTGATGTCTTCCAAGCCGGTGCTGGAAGGCCGCGAGGAAGGGGTTTGCGCTCGATAGCTGGGCTGCGAGTTGGGGATCGGGGAGAGCTGGGAAGAGGAGGAAGAAATGGGGCTGCCTTCCATGCGTATCTCATTGTCCGAGTCGTGCTCGTTGAGAAAATAGAGTTTTGTTCTCTGCTCCTTTAAAAGCATTTCGATCCTCGAGTCCAAACTGTTAGGCTGACTTTCCGATTCTATTGTCGGGGTGCCAGGCGTCTCGCTCCTCTCTGGAGTCTGGCCGAAGGACACCCCAACAGAGGGCTCGTTAAGACTGTCGGGCTCCGGGGGTGGCGGAGGAGGGAGAGGAGGGGGCTCCTCAGGTTTGTCCTTGGCAGGGACAAATTCTGCCGGAGGAGCTGCGCTACTTTCGACGGTCACCTCGGTGGGAGGTGGGGGCGGGGGCCGCCGGTATTCCACTTCCCGGGACGTTTGGGAAAACTGGGGCTCTTCGGGCTGGGGGTACGTGGCTGAGGCTTGGTAGGGGGAGAAGGCGGACTTGTACGTCGAAGCACCTGAGTGACTCACGGGGGACGCCTGGGGATATTGCACTGTTTCCGGCTGGTGGGACTTGAAGGCACCGAACTGATGCTCGGAGCCTCGGAAAGTCCCGGCTGAGTTATGCACGTAGTGGTGGCCCAGGCGGCGGTTATAAGCGTCTGTGAATTTCGTTTCGTGCCTCCGGGGTTTGTAGCCGGAGTCCTGTCCGAAATGGTAGGCCGGCGTGGTCTGTCGACTGGAGTAGGCGGAGTCTTGGGAAAAGGGGGTCCCCAGGCGTGGGGTCAGAGGCGTTCCTTGGGACTGGGGGGTGAACTGGCTGTAGGAGTTGGGGGTGTCCTGTCGACAACTGGAAAAGGCTGTGTCGTGGGAAAACGGGGTGCTGCTGTTTGGAGTGGTGGAGGATCCAGCCGAAGAAAGACCGCTGTCCTTGAGCCGTTTCAGAGTGTCGGCCAACTGCAAAAAAAAATAAAAAGGCAAAGGAAACGGTAAGATTCAAGGTTTTGGTTTTAACATACAAAGTCCTCCACCACATGGGTCCTCAATATTTAAGGGAGCGACTCCTGCCGATATCGAGTGCCAACCGCCCTGTGCGAGCACACAGGCAAGGAGGTCCCGTCGGCAAGTCAATGTCGGCTGGCGGTCCCCTGGCGACGCCTACCCCCTGACCTCTGGAACCAACTGCCCCTGGAGCTCCGCCTGGCCCCTGACCTCCGCACCTTCCACCATGATCTGAAGACCTGGTTGTTCGACCAATCCGGCTGTGACCTCCCTGGGGGGGATGGGTTTTAAATTATCTTAAATTATTGTAAATTTTAGATTTGTAATTTTTTGGGCTTGTGAATTGGTTTAATTCTTTTTTAATTATTTATTGTCGTTGTTTTTAGTTGTGAGCTGCCCGAGTCTTGAGATGGGGGGCATACAAGTCCAAATAATAAATAAATAAATAAATAATAAAGAACAGGTGAGACCTACTAGAACAGGGCTCTCCAACTCTTTGGCAACTTTAAGACTTGTGGGCTTCAACTCCCAGAATTCCCCAGTCAGCAAGTACAAAATATGTGTCCTCATAGTATGGCTCCCCTGTCCCCTTGGGTGGGGACTGAGCTGCAGGTCTTGCTTAGCTGGTAACCCTGGTTGAATGGGCACCTGCCAAATCTCACTGGCAGTGTCACCTGACCTGCATGAAATTTGTCTTCAATGCCGAGGAGGAAACACAACCCTGACACAAAATGTTCCTGACGCTGAAGTCACTCTTTCCTCTAATCTATTCATCTCTCTCTCTTTTTTAAAAAATCCTGTGCAGAATTAAACCCACTATTTTTTTTTAAAGCTAGGGCTTCGATAATAAAATACCAAGAAGACACGGCAGGGTCAGTGGCATTTCTCCAGATATGGATTGTTAAGAACCAGAAGAGCAGCTGCCAATGATTGCTGTCAATTAAAATTTACTTTGACATCTTCAGCGGTTTTGAGAGTCTGAAGTGCGGAGCGAAATAAAAAGGAAACTTTCAAAATGAGATGGATGCTAAGCATTGCATGAAATATTACATGATGGAGTGTATGTGCACACACACACACACACACACTCTTACTGGATTTACTATCACAAGCAGGCCTGGGATTTCTTTTGTGAGTTTGAATTGGAGCAGGTTTTACCATTTTTACAGTGGCCATTAGCGAACCACATGGTCTATTAAGTGAATACAGTTTCTCAATGGGACAGGGCTTTTTAAGCGGAAATTGGCAAATAAGGTTCCCAAATCATGATTATAGGACATTGCAAACGGCGACAAATGTGCAAAGTTGCCAAGCACCCATATTGTGATAAAGTGCAACAGTTAGTATAGCTCATTTGTTCATTTTTTTCCAAGGCTATTGTAACTTTGAACTGTCACTAAACAAACAGTTGTAAGTCAAGTATACCAGTATACACACGCACACCATCAACCCCCTATATACCATCTACATATGTCTCGTACAGTGGCAGCAGGAATCAGTCTTGAAACTCAAACATTGAGATGAGCAGCCATATATATTGAAATAAATAACTGGGTAACCACCAAGGTCACGATCAATAAAACCAAATCCTATAAAGAAACAGGGCCCCAAGAACCTGTGGGCTCCAGGAAAAGGGTCTTAATATTCAGTGCCCCTGAATCTGGCTGTTCAATGGAAGAATGTTTATAAAGCCTGTCAAGGAAGATTGCTCTGAAATTCCTTTGCTCTGTAAGAAAACCCAGAGGGAGCTGCTTGATCAGGCTGGATTCCGAGCTGAGCATCAGGAATGTGAGATGTCATCCTTAATTCTGGATCAATTAAACTCTACAAAAAAGAGGCTAAGGGAAAGGGAAGAGAGTTGGGCAACTGTAACAGGTTTAAAAAACAAACAAACAACACAATGTTTCCTCTACAATTCTGATTAATGCCTGCAGAAGAAACACTGATGTATTAAAAAAAACATCCACAGAAATTGCAAAAGTCAGTGATTCTGTATTCCAACAAGACATGATGCTTCAAACAGAGGAACCACGTGAAGAAATTGCTCAACAAAGTTCAGTTTTCAGTTGTTTTTTTTAAAACAAACTTCCAAAACAAAAGCCAGAAACGAAAGTAATAAAGGAAAGGGCACCATCCTAAACCAACTGTTATTTTGCATACACTGGCCTGACCGAATAAAATTATGCCATTTATTCAATTGGAGATTAAAGACTGAAGAAAGGGAAGACAGAGCTGAAAAGAGGCATTTAAAATTCTAGGCAACAGGTGCTTCCATCCAAGAGGGAGCTGGCTTCCCAGGAAACCTATCCTGAACATGGATAGTTTTAAAATATTCATTTAAATTCTTGCTAGACAAAAGTGAACGCTCACAATGGATGGAAGCTCTTTATACTTAGTTAAACACCGGTTTAATTTAAACGATTTACAAAGGGATAGCCGATGGAAGAAGGAATTCTGATTTTTTTTAAAAAAAGCAAGTGATACCTCCAGGAAACACACCTATTTTTGTTTTCTTAGCATCTGGTTGTGGTGTTTTGCACAACTGGCTTTCTTTGCAACTGGCTTTCTTTCCCTTGTCCAAATGCATAGGGTCAAACTTCAATTATTAACATTACTTCAAGACAGTTTTTTTTCTCCGTCCTGCCCAATTTCAAAATCGGACTAGGTGACTTAAGTGGCTCTCACAAACCTATTTCCATTGAAATTGGTTAAAAACTGGGATGAAGCTTTGTTTCGACCTGGGCACGGGGTAAAATCAAAGTCTGTGGCTTCCATCAAAGGTCCCTGCTTCAATCACCCAAAAGCAGATTTCTAAGATAAGCAGTCAAACTCCAATTTTATGGTGGTCAACTGGCCATATATAGAAACCACAAGAAATGGACATCAGGAACATATCACACTGTCAGAAGTCCTTCTGACTACTATCCGTTGACCGCAACAGGAGCTCAGAAGAAACTCGGCAACTTTCAAGATGGTTTTGACAAGTCAGTCATATAAACAGTTAAGTTCACATGGAATCTACAAGGCTACTCTGGATGTTTTGAGAGTCACTTGGACTGTGAGAGGCAGATACAGAAATGGCATAAATAAAATACAATGAATTTTGCTAGGGAATGAAATATATACTTTAAATCAATGTCAAACGTGGCCCCATTAAGATATTTGGACTTCAATGTCCAGAATTCCCCAGCATGTCTACTCAAAAGTTTGACTGCCAAAGGGAAGACCAGAACTAATGGGACATCAATCTCAGTCATGTCCTTCTTGAGTCACTCTGGCAGACAGGCCAGTATATCCAAATCAGAGTTTGCTGTCAACAAAGCTCTTTCTTCTTAGCCTGGAGCATCACTTAAAATGAACCAAGTTCCAAACATACCTGCAGGGTCTCACTGAGGGTGGGGGACGCATCTTGTTCATTCTCCACTGGCAACGTCTGTGGTGTGTACAGCCCGTTCACAAGGAGCTCATAAAAATGCATGCGCTTCTCACCTGGAGAGGTAACAAAATCACTGTTAAAGCAGACGGATGGGCCAATGTCTACTGTAGAATGACCTAGAACCTCGCTCTTGCCTTAAGTGGAGAAAGCAACTTTCTTCCGTGTGAAAATCAAGAGGGGGGATTATCTCCCTTCCAGGTTTCTAAATGGCAAAAATAATGACTGACAGGTCACCAAATAATGGCACAATGATTCCTCTGTTCACGGAGAAGGAAGTTACCTTATTGTAACAGCTGAGATCTACCCCATGTTCAGATCTAGCAGGTCCAGAATGTCAATTGTTGAGAAGAGGGAAAGAAGAGAATTAAGGAATAATCAGAATCTTCCTCTCTGCTTCCATCTCTTGCTTCTGAGCTTCTCCAAAGGGGCAACTAGACTAGCTTTGCTCTTGTTTTTGCAATCCCAATGCAGTTGTGTGAAGTTGCATGTACTTAGCATGACTATCTTAGTTAATCTGATCAGAATTCTTACAGGAGAGGCCCATCACACAGGCTGCGGGACTGAAAAGTCATTGCATAGATTACCTAGTGAACTCTTGACTGAACTGAAGTCTTCTGGGAGCACCAGTAACACTTAGCTTCTACACCACATTATCACACTCAATTATGAGACAAGATTGTGCAATTTCACTGGGCAGGTTACTGTCTCAGTTACAAAACAAAAATCGAAGTATCACTAGATAGGCTTTATTATCTCAGTAGCAGCAACAGCAACACTCTTGCTATACGCTAACATACAAATTTCACCTTAAATGACTCACAGTTAAAGTTACAACACTTTTAAGATCTCTGGGGTTATAGTCTTCAGAGGGCAACATTTAAGCATTATGCACTCTCTTTAACACTGAACGTCACATAATTAACTAAAAGTATTGGATATGTCAGAATCCAAAGAGGAAACAATTATTTCAAAGGCCAGTATTTATATAGAAACCTATAACTTCATTTTTATTAGCAATTAAGTGGTCAAAACGCGTGCAAAATACTAATGCTGAGTTTTCATACAATAGCAGCCTGAAGTTTCAAGCAATGAAGCAGGAATTATGAAGATTTCACATTATTGTTTTCATTTAAAGCCAGAAAGACTTCAGGCTACAATCGCTCATCAGTAAATGTTGTTTAACTCACTGGAATTACTCCAAACTAATAAAGTTAGGGTTGGGCTGCACTGAAAATATTAGAAGCTCAACTGATGTATCACAAAGTACTTGGGGCTAAGCTGAAATCACAGATGGTGATATCGTTTATTGATTATGTGTCACTAGGCAGAATTAATGCAATGGTGCCTCAAAATAATGTGGAAAGTACACTCAATAGCAAAGCCGTCTACCTGACCTATATTTCCTCTTCATTGATCAATCCATTTTTGTTCTAACATGCATGTCTGAATCCTCTGGTCACAACACGGGTGTAAAAACGTTTTACTTCCGCTGAAATTCAGTGAACTGGATCAAAACTGTGTTCCAGCATTTAGCACTGAAAACAACACGCAGTTTCAAGCTTTAGCACAAATGCTTTTAAAAATAAAAACATTTCAATGTACAGAAATAAGGTCTTTGTTTACATAGGCTTTTCAATCCTTTTGCTCCAAAATGTAGCATTTCCCCACTGCTTTTTAAACAGATTCTCCTGGTTCTCAAGGAAACAAGTTACATGTTATATATGAAAGTAACAAATTGGTCTGAATGATTGAAGAATGTTTCCTTGCTGCAGGCCACAAAGAAGAAGGGGGAAAAAAACAGCAAGAAAAATAAAAATAAAACTATTCCTTATCCATTTAGGAATTTTATAAACCATTCCATTCATCCTTGGTTGCTTTCCTTATGCCTAGCAGGGCCAGCACTCCAGACTCTCAACTCAGAAGGAATAAGGGTATACTGTCTCTTTAAGAGAAAAGGCAAGGAATATTCTTTAAGAATATATTGATTTCCACAGTGAAGGGACAAGATAACAGGAAGGGCTCTGCTGTAGTCCCCCTTGCAGGGGGTAAACCTGCCAGTTTATTTTCTCAGACATTTTTCTAAAGGGAATTCACCCACCCCCAAACATTTTTTAAGGGCAAAGCATACTTTGGGCCCAGAGGTGCAAGGAAAGGGGTGGGAGGGGACAGCGGCGTGGCAAGCAGTGGGTCAGCAAGAGTGAATGAGTGAAAGTGAGTGGATGGCGGCATTTGCTAAATTACAGGCCTGTCTCTTAGCAACCGACAACACATTCAACTCCACGTGACAACCGAAAGCCCAGAAAAGCAAGGAGACACAGGGGTGGGTGTGTGTGTGTGTGTGAGGGAGGGAGGGAGGGAGGGACAGCCATTTAACAGCCTCCCCCTTTTAATTAGTTAACAGCCCTCCCCAGATCGGAGCAAAAGGTAAGGAAAGAAAACCGAGCAAGATGGAGGAAAGGCTGCATCCAGGGGGGGGGGGCGCGCAGGGGGGTGTCCCACCTTTCGTATCCAGCTGCACGTGGATGATATTCCCCATGACGGAAGTGTTGTGCAGGTGCTGAACGGCTTCCCGGGCGCCTCTGACGGTGGCAAAGATGACTTTGGCGATGCCCAGGTGCTTCCTGTTCTTGGGGTTGTACAAAATCTCCACCTCTTCCACTTCCCCGTATTTCTTGCACATGTCGGTCAGGAAGTTTTCGCGGATGTTGTCATTCAGCTTGGCGAAAGTGACTTGCTTGGGGGGCACGGGCCCCACGTAAAACTCATCAATCTGGAGGTTTGGTTCACGGGGCGGGGGGGGGGCGGGGGAGGAAGCAGAGCCCACAACAGGAGGGATGGGGAGGGGAGAGGAGGGAAGGACGGAAGGAAGAGGGAGGGGAAGAAAAAACAGGGATGGGAGTCAGTCAACGGTTTGGTGGGAAACATGAAAGTTTAAGAGGCTTCTCTTGAAAGGGAGAGCGTTCCCAGTCGTCTTATGCGAGAGGTTCCATGCAAACTCCCACGTTGCTCTTATCTCGTCCACCATGCCTTGTTTACACAACAACTGACAATCTGGAAAGTGGCTCGTCTGCCTCAATCCGGCCAACTTTTGACAAACAGCCGCTCAGCTTCTTCACCTGGCTTGTCTTTGGCTGCGGCATGGCTACGCTAAGTGCTCAACAAACAAGAAAGCCCAAAGAGAGGAGGTTACACGACTTCAAGCCAACAGCAGCACCAGCACTACCACCAAAGGAGTCCCGCTCCGCCACTCTCTACCTTAAATTTCGGGACGGAGAGTTCCAGTTCTTTCGTTTTGGTCCAGATGCGTCCTATCCTGGGGTCCTCCACGCACTCCACGGGGGCCAGACTGGGGTTCTGCAAAAAATAATAACAATAATAATTTAAAAAAAAAAATCCATGGAAAAGCAGCAAGGGGGTATCGCTCACTTCCCGAAGAGCCAGCAGGTAGAGATCTGATCTTTGCCATCGGGGCAACATAACTTTTACCCTGCAGAATTGCAAAGCAAGGAAGCCGAAGGACAGGCTTATTATTTTTTTTAAGTGGGGGGATTTTAGATGCTGGGGGGCAGGGAGGAGGAGGAAGGAGCTGGGGATCCTCCAGCCAGCAAAAGAAAGCTGCAGCTTTTTCGTTTTCCTGACAGGCTACGTTAGGTCAGGGGGTGTAACTTCACTCTCTTTGCTGGCTGTTTCCTAGCGAGCTTTTTCTCCCCCAGGACATCAAGAAAGCTCTCTGCATTTCCCTAGAAAGAGGAGGCTTTTTGGGGGGTGGAAGAGCAGAGTGGGGGGAGAAGACATGCAGGCACGCATGGGTAGCTTTCTTTTCTCTTTTCGCCCCCTCCCACCGGGGACACCCCCCCTTACAGGAATGCTGAAGTTCTGCCCATCGTAGCGGTAGAGTTTGTGCTGGCCCTTCTTCAGCGCCGGGTCAATAATCAACTTGTAACTTTTCCAGTGGTGGTTTTTCTTCTCGGCCGAGGGACCCGCCGGACCGCTCTCCATGCCGTTGATCCAACCTGGGGAGCGGGGGAGAGGGAGGGAGGATGAGCCCCGGAGTTAGAATGGGGTGGAGGGGGGACAGGAGAGAAGGAGAAAGAGGGCAGGAGGAAGAGGAGGAAGGGAGCCAGGGCCCCCGCCGCTTCGCAGCCCCGGCCAGCCGGGGAGAAGCGGCGCCGCTGCTGCTGCTGTGCTGCTGCCCCATCGGGGCCACCGGGGGGGAAAAGAAGGCAGGGGCAGCGGCGCTCACTTGAACTCAGTTTGCGGACAGGCTCCTCGCTCGCCTTGGCTCGGTCCGCCGCTGCCGCCGCCGCCTTGCTCTCTTTGAAAGACATTGTCCACCGGGCCGATCGTCCGTCCGCGGGCCGGGAGAGGCCGCCGCCGCCGCCGCCGCCGCCTCGGCCTCGGCCGGCGCCGCTCCTCCTCCTCCGCCGCCGCCGCCGCCTCCTCCTCCTCCTCCTTCACACGGGGCCGCGGGCTCCCTTCCGCGGGGCCGGGGCGCCTCCTGCCGCCTGGGCGCTTTTCCTCCGCTTGGCGAGCCAGCACATATTGTGTGTGCGCGCTGCCCGCCTGCCTCCTTCCTTCGGCGGCTGCTCAGGCATCCCACAATTCTCCGCCAGGGAGCTGGGCGAATGGCTAACCGCCCTCCGCCGAAGGCACATTCACGGCAGCTGCGCCGCGCCGCGTAGCCCCCCCCGGCCCCGCCGCCCCCGCGCGCCCCGCCCCGCCCATAAAGGCCCGGGCTTTTCCCCCCGCCCTCCGCGAGACCCCCGCCCGCCCCGCCTGCCCGCCCCGGCCCGCGTGGAATCTGCCGACTAGCTTTACCTAAAGGAGGGGAAGCGGGGCCCGGGCCGGACAAGACCCGCCGGGGATGGTGGTGGTGGTGGTGGTGGTGGGCGAGAAAAAGAGGGGGGCTCCGAGGGGGGGGGAGAAATGGCTGGGAGTGGGGGGGGCGAGAGGATGAGATTGTGTTACGGCTGGGGGGGGCTGGAGGGGGGGGGACACGTTTGAGACTGGGAGAGTTCCCCCCCTCCCAGGCTTGGCAGGGGTCCGAGGCGCTCAGCAGCCCCTTCCCCGGCGGGCGGGGGAGGAGGAGGGGGGAGAGGAAGGGGGCGCCCCCGTTTTGTTACAATGTGTCAATTTTACGATTCTGGGCAGGGAGGGAGGGAGGGAGCGGATGAAAGGCGGGCGGGCAGCCAATCAGGAGGCCGCTTCCATTCTGCTGCCGCGGCTCGGGGCAG
Source organism: Naja naja (assembly GCA_009733165.1). Taxonomy (NCBI): domain Eukaryota; kingdom Metazoa; phylum Chordata; class Lepidosauria; order Squamata; family Elapidae; genus Naja; species Naja naja. The sequence continues at coordinate 1,857,201 of CM019165.1, forward strand.
GCCACCCTCCCCACTCCTTGCCTTCCCAGGGCGGCTTTGTCGGGCTCGGGGCGGTTTGGCCATGGCGGGGGCTTTTTTGGGTGGGTAACGGGGAGCCGCGGCGAGGCCATTGGCTGGTCGGGGGGGCCCGGGCGGGCTCAGCCAATCGGGCCGCCGCTTGCATCCGGCTGGCGTTATTAGAGGCGGCGCGCGAGGCGAGCCCCGCAGACGGCCGTGGAGAGGCGGCCGGAGAGGAACGGGGCGGGCGGGCGCGCTCGGCCATGTTTTTCTGCAAAAAGGGAATGAAACTGGCCAGCTGGGTTTGCCTTTGTTTGCGGGCGGGCGGGCCGGGGCAGGAGCGCTTCTCCGCTCGCGTGCAGTGCCTGGCCGTCTTTTAGAAGGACCCCGAGGAAGGAGGAAGACGTGATAAAAAGCCGGATTGTTTTTTTCCTTTCCCCATCTTCACTCGGAGCCCGTCTTGCTCTCGTGTCTTAACTAGGTCATGGCACGCCCTTAACGCCAGCAAGTCCCAGTTTTGCATGACCAAACAAAGTCAATCACACGCGTCTTTTGATCTTTTTTTGGAAAGCGCTGGCTTCTCTCGCCTGAAGTGTACATTTCGAGATCAGTCCGAAACACTTTTAAAAAAAAAACGTAACCTGGCCATCTTTTAAAAAGTTTAAATCCTTCCGTGCTAACAAGGTAACGTGGTTAAAGCTATAGAGGTAGGCACCGTTGAGACTCTTGCAAAACAGGCAGGATCCTTTCCTTTTGTCCTTTTACATTGTAAGTACCCGATCCATTCTGTCCTTCTTGATAAGTGTAGTTTTCATGTTAATGTTAACTGCAGTTCTCCTGGTTTATTTCTTTCAGGCTTCATCTGCATGTCATGATATATATATCTATATCTATATATGTCTTGTTGATCTAAACCAATTGCTTCTGAAGCTTAGAGATGCTTGAGATGTTGACCTACAGTAACTTAATCAGGAGTAGCCACACTACTAACATGGACGGATCGGGCAGAAATTGATCATGTTTTTTTAAAAGATGGTGGGGTGGGGTGGGAGGAAAGACCACGCCGTTGTCTCGAGGTGCGGCATAAATCACGAAATGTACCGACTTAAGGCAGCCCAAAATTGGCCGGAGTCAAAATCCAAATCCGTAAGATGTCGTAACTCCCTTTTTGTCTTATTTTGGTTTGGTTCTGTTGTTTTTAGCCATAGACATGACTGGAGGAGATTTGATTTGCAAATTTGCGGCAGATCAGAGAGCCAATATTTAGCAATAGTGGGCTTTTTTCCGCCCTTTTTATATGCCCCAACCTCCCCCAACTTCACCTCCAGATCTGCGTCAGGAATGGTGTGCGGGTAAGTAAAGCTTTCGCCCTTGCAGTGGAAGAAGAGAGCAGGCCTCTCTTTCTCTTGCTCTCTCTTTCTCTCTCTCTCTCTCTGCGACAAAAAGGCTTCCTCCAGGATGGATATCCGAGCTACTTTCGGTTGGGTGGAGGGGGAAATACTAACGATTTGGGCGGCTTGGGGGGTGGGGATTGACCACCAGGATCTGATCCCTTTTCGTCCATCTTGGCCAAACAAAGCGCTGGGCTTGAGCTGGAGGGGCTGCTCAATGGATCCAGGCGGATTTCAGAGAAGCTGCCAAACTGCTGCCCTTGAAAATGAGGCAGAAGGATGTGTGTGTCGTTTTTGTTTTGTTTTTTCCTTATTGCAAGCAAAGACAAGCTGAGAGGTTGGCTTCCCGCAGTCTTTAGAAGGGCTTTGTGTTCGTCATTTTGCTGAATGCTTTTCCTTTTCCAAGCCAGAGAACCAGCGATCCGCAGCAATGGAAGCGAGTTGGCGTTGCTCAGCTCCCGCCCCCCCTCCAACAAACACAATCCACGGTGTGAGGAAGGGAAGCAAAATGGAGTTTGGCCGGTTCTCTGTTCAGAGGCAGGCAAGCTGGAGCCGTGCCGGGGTGGGGGGGGGGGACCGTGTGCAAGGCTGGCTCCCAGTGGGACGCTTTGTTTGCTCTCTCTCCTTCTCCGCCTTGCAGGAGCTGCTCCGAGAGGCTTGCTTTGGTCCCTGGACAGCCCCCTGGCTCGGGCCCTGCCTCTCCCCTCTCCCCTCGGATGGAGCAGGGAGGAAGCTGAGATGCCTCGCCTTCTCCTCGCTGTCTTGCAAGGGAGGGACGGGGAAAGATGGTGGCTGTGTTGCAGCAAGCCAGCAAGTCCTGGCTGGGCTCCAGCCCTGCCTGCTCTTCTGCTGAGCGCTCCCAGGGGAGAAGCAAAAATAGCTGGGCTCTTAAGGCAGCAGGCTGTGCCCTTCTACATCTCTCCAGCAGCAGCAGCAGCAGCTAGCTCCGTGGTACGGTTGGGGCAGGCAGCCTCTCCCCGCCTTTGTTTGCAGCAGAGGGAGATGGTTGCTCAGACATGGCGGCGCTGCCTGCCTTCCCCTGCTGCTGCTTCTGCAGGCGGCTGGGCAAGGGGTGGGGAGGACCCACCCTGAGCTCCTGCCCTGGAAGCTGCAAGCTGGGTGTTGGCAGCATTGCTCAGCCACTCTTCCCCCAGCCCTGACCCCTAGGAAGGGTGAGCTCAGCCATGTTGGAGGAGGAGGAGGAACAGCAGCTGCAGTTGCAGCGAAGGGAGCCGTGCCCTTTTGTCAGACCAGTGGGCTTCTTCCTGCTGGCATCTGCCCACTTGGCAGTGGGAAGGCTGTGCCAGGCGTAGCCCAGCTGAAGCTGCTTGCTTCCCTTGCTTTGCAGGGCCGAGATCCAGAGTAAGGACAGGAGAGCCACTCGGGCACTCCCTTCTCTTTCCTCCAGCCAAGATGGCTCTCTCTCTCCAGCAGTGGATCCCCGGGTTGCTTCACTGCGCTCGGCTCGGCTCCATGCAGGAGGGGAGCCACCAGCTCTGGTCTGGGGCTTAGAAAAAGATTAGCTGTCCTCAGAGCAGCCGGATCGGCAAAGTAGGCAAGGATCGGCAAGCGTAAATCCATCTGACCTTTCTCTTCCCTATCAATCTCTCGGGAGGGGTGGGGGTTGAAGCGTTTCTCTTCCACATCCCTCCTGCTGCTGCTGCTGCTGCTGCTGCTGCTGCTAAAATATTCAGAGGGAGGCCCTGGGTGTTGCCTCTCGGATGCCATTTTACCACTTCTACCGGGGAATTTGCTCAAGTGGTTAAACCGGTTTTTTAAGCAACAGCTCCGAGGAATGGACTCTGCCTGCCTGTTAAACATTAAGCCACGTCATCCTTCTGGCCTTTGTGGGAAGAGAGAAGGTAAAGCGATTGCTTAAGTCGAAAGCATACAAGTGGGACATAATCCTGGTGAATTATGCCAACTGCTTCAGAGTCAACCTGCTTAGTCTGACATTGTACACTTGGCGGCCTTTAAAGTGGGGTTGGGAGAACTGGCTTTAATTTCTGCCCCCAGGCTGAACGAGGAGGCATCCTGGCGCATTGTTATTTCCATGTGAACAATCCTGCCGGGAGAGAGTGCTTGCGTGCATCTTCTACCGATTTACCATTTCCTCTCCCTCAGTAGGTGACCTACTTGCTGGGAGTGAGAACAGCGAGCCTAATCCCTGGATGCTGGTTTAAGAAGGCATCTGCCTCAAGATTGCTGGTGTGTGGTAGCAGAGTCGTAGCGGCCGATAGCTTCTCAAATTCCTTTCAGATGAGTCGGAGCCAGGCACCACCAGCAGCCCAGTACAACTTGATCCTGCAGCCAGATCTTTGTGCATCTTCCTTGGGTTTCTCTTTCCCTCCCCATCGCACCTGAGCCTAATGTAGGTCACTGTGCAATGGCTACTCTTTAGCTTCCATGTCTTTTGGAACTGGGCTAGCTAGAGTATTGCAGGTTAATGTTTTCCAAGCAATCCACACAGACTTCCTGTACCATTGTTCTATCTATACAGTTGCAGTTTCCCCCACCCCCACCCCACGCTGTAGATAGGTGTGAAGGCAAGGCTGGAATACATAGAGAATTGTACGTAGAACTTAATCCCATGATTTCAAGGCTGAGGTAAGATACAAACTAAAATGTTTGCAGCTTGCGTGAACAGTTGTGATACTGACTTAGACACAATAGAACGCCTGGTCTTCCTCCTTCACTGAAGTGCCTGGATTAAGTATTACATTGTTGTGTCCTAATTTGGGATTTCTAGATACTAGACTTTTATTCTAAAAATTTCAACAGCGTGGCTGCGTTGAAGGCTCTATGGTTGAGTCTTTTGGTTGATCAAAACAGACTTTTGGGAATTTGTACAGCATATTTATGCAGATAGCGTAGACCTGTGTTGGTTGAGTTTGTTAAATTGTCCTGAGGGTGATTTGCACTGCATTTGTGGAGAGAGATGGCTTGCCTGCTTCACCACTTCACCACTTTAGCGATATCACTTTAGTGATATTTCAATGCATGTCACTTTCAAGGGTATTTCACTTCAGTCCTTTTGAACTGTCCTTGGAGAAGGCTTGATGTGCAAAAATGCACATCATTCCCAGTGCTTCTAAAGATTTTCAAATTAAATTGGTCTAGAGGTAGAAATTCTATGTTTTTCTAGACCAAATGGTTCAGTGTCCGTGTAGGACAAGAAAACATCTGAATTGTGGCCAGCGGGGAAATCCGAACTAACTTCACTCAAACATTGGGGAATAAGCTGTGTGAGAGCAAGTTCTTACAAGCAAGCCTCTTGGCCCGTTTCCTGTTTTGTTGTATATTTAGACAGCCAAGACTCCACCCATTTTTGTGAGCCAGAAGACTTGAGTACAGAGGGGCAGTTTTATGAAATGTTTGCACTTTCTGAATGGCTCTTTGTCCGGAGCAAGGTCTAGTAGTTGAATGCTTTTTCTCCCTTTAAACTTTAAACCTTTCTCCAGCAGAGGAAGAAAGTGGCTGAAGGGGGCTGTTCAGGCAGTTATAAGGGGACCTTCAAGTGGGCGGAAAGAGATTAGACAAAAGAAACAGGATTGGCTTCCCACCTTCCTAGTGTGAAGTGAACGCATATGGTAGGGAAGAGAAATGGAGGAATACAGTAGGAGCTTACGTAAAAAAGGATACTTTACGGAGTAAGGTTAAGCTGCTTGTGCCATAAGGGACAAAACAGAATCTCCATGTTCATCATGTGATTGGCTCAGTTTCGGTCTTAACGGTGGTGTTTACGAAGCCACTGCTGGGCAGTGTGCAAGTCAGTTTGTCTCGTTGTCTTGTATATGCAGCCAGTTGTCTATCCAGCAGGCCACAGCAAACCAAGGTTAATGTGTTGTTTGAACCCAGTCTTGTTTGCATATTGTGCTATGCCATAATTTGATCTGTCTGGTCTTGATTAAATATTATATATCAGTCTGATCTGCTGTGGCTCTCTCGGCCAATCATGGCTGAGGTGCAGATCTTGTCGTTTATTAAGGAGCAGTTGCTAGGATGCACTGGCCTGTATTTCACCTCTTTTTCTGAACTGCTCTCAAGTTCCTGGTGTCGGATTAGGCAACCTTTGGCAATGTAACTCAGGAATTGTTTGTGTGGATACTCTACTGAGGATCTGGATTTGAGCAAGGAACATGGCATCGTTGGAGCTTGGCAAAAGGACTGCGTTAGTTTTAGCTTTGGTAATGCTGCTAAATTTGGTAGCTTTGGTAAGCCTAAGCACACAGACGTGACATTATCCCAATAAGAGCCAGCCAATTCTTTAATTGTATACTTCTGGAAAATTGTTAGACAAAATAAAATTGTATGTCCATCCTCCAGAGTCCTTCCAGTTGGTGTATTAGTGGCAAAGGTAATCTGAGAACAACAAGTGCCATTTGGATCCCATTACCTTTGAATAATTGCCTTGGTGATGAATGCCACCCCTTTAAGGCAAAAATATTAGGACATTTTTCATCAACACGTGCCTACTGGTTAAAGTTCTGTGTCAGACTGCAAAACATCAAGTCCTGAAGCAGACTATGCTCTTCCTCAAAAGGCCAGCTTTAGTTATGTTTGTCTTGCAACACTAAGAGACGGATGAGGAAATAGCATAATTCAAGTTGCTTAAATGCAGGGAAGTTCGGACTCTTGTTTCTACTTTATGATGGGCAATGATAACTTCATTTTATTATGCTTTCAAATAGCTGGATGACATGTGCTCGGGATAGTATTGAAAATGACATGGTATGGTGTATTTTGTGCACGTGTGGTTTCAGGGCTGGATTCTAATGTGTCACTTAGCAGAAATTAGGTTTGAGTTTTATGGGAAACCATAGTTGGCTTCAAACCATTGTGTGAAGTTCTAAATCACACGCTAAGCTAAAAATCAAACCTGGATTGATGCAATGTGTGAACTTAGGAATCTTTTCTGAGGCAAAATAAACTGATTCAGTTCATGGAACAAAGTGAAGTTCAACCTATCTACTGACTCCTGTGGTAAAATGGTTATTTTCAAGTATTCAAAAGGCAGCTGCTAGCAGTGCGAATCTCTATCGAATAGTGTGGATGGGCTCTCAGTAGGATTATTGGCTATTAGTAGAATATTCAAGGACTTTGGCCTTGGCCACTGAAAATGACAAATCTGCATGAGGGCCACTGAAGGCTAGATTTGCTCAAGACACCTCATTACTGAATGTACCCATTTTCCTGATTCATGTAACACACTGAATAACAAAATAAATGATTTGAATGAGCAAAACCTTGTTCTTTGTGGCTTAACCTGTAATCACTAAGCAATGTTGTGCAAATGCTGCTGTTAGGTCTAAGTGACCCAGTTAAAGTGACATACATTTGTCATGTTTGCAAATTTCCCTAAGCTTCTTTAATATTTGAACATCTCTTTAATTTAGACCTTTTTTTTCCAACTTAAAAAAGGAATTTTTTGTCTGGTCTTCTTGAGTGAATTGCTAGCAAATGTTAAATAAGTCTTGTGTTTATTTCAATATTTCCCCACTAGCTAGATAAAAAGGAGTCAACGTATTCAAGCAGCAGCTCTATAAATGCTTCAAAGCTACAATGCTAGATTAGAATGCTGCCATTACTAACCTGTGTCATTTTCGGGCATATTTCAGTTCATTGGGTTACACATTTTGAACAAACGTCAGCATAATGCTGTAACATGAAACCTGGAAGGTAGAGCAGTGAAACCTTGCAACACCACATGAACCAATTTATACAAAAATAAGGTTTATTGTACTTACTGTTTATGTAAATTGATTTCCGCCAATATCATGCTTTTGAGGTGGCTAAATTAAAGGGAAAATGTAAAACAGTTAAAAGAGGGCAGTTTTGCTATTGGTTGCCGTGCTAACTCATGCTAGGCTTAGAGAAGGAGGAAGTATGTTTCTCATTTTACAGGAGATGTGGTTTGTTCCCGTTTCCGTGTTTATTACGGAGTGGACAACTTGTATATTACACACATAGTAGAACTCCACCCACCCACCAGTAGAGTACAAAACTGGCATGCTCATGGCTGAGATGTTTTGTAATTAGTAGTCCCAACTGTAAATGAATGCCAGAAATGTATACTGTACTAATTATTTAAAAACCATGCAAAACTACATGCTAGCCTCCTTTTAGGGAGAAGATAGGAAACAAAGGCAGCATTTAAGAACCAGAAGTTCGCTTAGCACACAAGGTAATTATGCAGATAAAACAAAGGCACAGAACATATTGTTCCCAATCTCTGAAAGGAAAAAAATAGATTAAAGTACAGTGACTTGTAATGCTTTTTCAAGAAAAGTCAGTTACAAGCATTGCATCAACAATGGTCAATATCAGTCAGAAGTTACTTCTGCCTTTTGTTTTCCATGAACTTGATCCCACCTCCCAATTATAGCTAGCGTGCAATGAGCTGAATGGATTTTTCTTAAATATTTCAAGCTTTGTGAAATTACCCAAGTTTCAGAAGTGATTTTCTCCGTGAGGCTCATTCAAAGAACACAGGTCCAAAGCCCTGTGGAAGAGAAGACATCGCTTGCTTGTGCTTTCGGGTCAGCTGACGTCTTCCTCCGCCATCCACCTTTCGCTTTTTGGACTAGTAGCAATTTCCCCTTCCGTTTACTGTCATAGCAAACTTCCATGGGTGGTGGTTTTTTTTAGGCCTAGAGGACCATCTAGTGGTGACACAAAATAGCTACAGGAAGAAAAAAAAACGGCCTCCCCGTTAATGGTGACTTCATGGACATCCAAGCCAACCTCCATGGATGTTGCCAGGCAAGGTGCTGCCACCTGTTGAGAGCTTTAAAACTGCTAAGTTGGATAGTGGGACACAGCTCCCAATTTATCTGCTGAGCCAGCTCACTAAACTTGTACTTAAAAATGTAAAAATTGTGTTGAAATACCATAAGCGCAAACGGTGTGAGACAAAAATAAAACGGTATTTGCTGAAAAGGACTTTGCCGTCTGCATTGTAATTCTTTTTAGCAAGCGTGGGTGTTTATTTCTTAATCTCAAAGTGAGACTTCAAAAGGCAGGCCAAAGATTCACAGATACTTCCTCCCACCTGCATGTGTGCAAAAAATAAAAAAGACTACATGCACTATCTTTTAAGCTGATTGGAGGAAGAATAAAAATATAGGGAGCATCATTTACATGCACAAGATGCTTGCACTGTACAGTACTGCAAATCCTATTTAAAACCCAAAGACAATCCTTTATTTTGCATATCTACTTTCTGGAAAGGAGCAAGAAATAATTTCCTGGTAAGAATAAGGTACCCCAGAAGATGAAACAAAAGTGTGGCAGCACCAAGATCTGAAGTCATCATGGCAACCTCATTATTATTATTTTTTGCATAAAGGGCTTCCAAGATGGTTTGTTGCATTTATTAAAAAAAAGCCTTAAACTTGGCTTGGGATCCAATGAAGGAGACTCTGGAAACCCCCATAGGCAAATTGATAATACTAAATGCAGGAAGTTCATTTAGTGACTTTCAACATTACAAGGGCACTGAATTATCTTATGAGCATTTTTCACACTTGTTCCAGCATCCCCACTGTCATGTGATCAAAATTCAGCTGCTTGACAACTGACTCATATTTATGACAGTTGCAGTTTCCTAGGGTCATGTTAATCATCTTTTGTGACAGACGAGATTCACTTAAAGAACTGCTACTAACTGCTGTCGCTTAACTAGTGTGGCAAGTTGTAAAATGGGGCAAAACTCAAGTCGCACCTAGCCACAGAAACGTTGGGCTTCGCTGTAGTTGTAAGTCAAAGGACTACCTGTAATTGAGTTTGGGGCTGTGTTCCCCAAGACAGGATTACAGTGACCATCAGCCCCAACCAACTTGGCAAGTTTAAGACTTGTGGACTTCAACTCCCAAATTTCCTGAGCTAAGGCGACTGGAGGAGGAATTCTGGGAGTTGAAGCTCACAAGTCTTAAAGCTGTCAAGTTTGAAGACCCCCTGATGTAGTGCAATAGTGGTGGTGTGTACATTGGGGGGGGGAAGCCAAATTGCAGAAACCTGTGCCACAATTTTGGGGATGATATAATTTGGGAGGGTACCCAGTTGAAGACCTTAACTTCTTGTGTATGTACATACATACATATTAATCTCATTTCTTTATAAGTAACCAAGGAGACCATCATGTCTAATACTCCCTGGTCCTATTTTCCCCACAACGACCCTGCAAGGTGGGTTGGGCTGCTTTTCCTGCCTGAATCAGAACTAGAACTCACAGCCACCTGCTTTTCTAAGCCAGCACCTGAACCACAAACTGGATCTAAAGTGATCCGTCCTGACAACCCGGGCAAAAAGAGAGCCCGCATTGGGGTATCCAAGCGCCCAGGCGGGGAAAGAAAAGCTCTTTTCACTTCCTGGGTTGGTTCGATACAGAAGGGCTTCGATCTTCCCTCGCGGCTTTACAGGGAAACTGGTGGCGGAGATTTGCCGCCTTCCGAACCCGCAGCGAGGAGGAAGGAGGCGAGGCCTCCGCCGCCTCTCTTCTACTCTCGCCCGAAGAGCGGGTCTTTTCGAGGCGGCGGCGGCGGCGGTACTAGTCCATGGCCGAGAGAAACAGCTCGGGACCCGGCAGCCGGGAAGGCAACGAGCCGAGGAAGGGCTCAAAGACGCAGCTGAAGGCGGTAGTGGTGGGCGACGGCGGCTGCGGAAAGACTTCGCTCCTTTTGGTGCATGCCAAAGGCGCTTTTCCCGAGGTGAGCGCCGGCTTTTATAGACCCTCTCAGCCAATCAGGGCTCGCTCGGCCCCCTCCTCAGCTCGCGCCGCGCGGGAAGCTCCCTCTTCCCGAATCGCCGCGCGGGAAGCTTCTAGAATGTCTGGAAGCTTCCTTCAGGGGAGGCTTCTGGAATCCCCTCAGAGGCACCCCCCCAAAAAGGCAGCATTTCTGTCTATTGAGAGTAGGGATCGCTCAGAAAGGGATTCTCACCCTCAGCCCCATGGTGGATCCCATAATCCCCTGGCATCCTCATTCTGGCACCTCTGGAGGATGCCTGCTTTTGGCAAAGGTGCCATTTGTAGCACCTTCCTCAGGCAATGTTCCCCTCAGGAGGAGATTCTTGGCCAGTAGCGGACATAAAAATCAGTCCAGATGTGCAAGACCGCTGGGGATAATGGGTTTGATAGCATTACCACCTGTGTCCTTCCCAAGTGCCAGGAAGGCCCAAGGGTTCAAAGCCCTGGAAAATGGCAACATTGCCTTGACTCCATCTCAAAATGAATCAAAATAAAGGCATATAAATAAATAGAGGCATATAAATAAATAAACTTAAAAGACAGGAAATAAAACCTCGATTTCTTTTTGTTTTAAAAAGAAAAGAATAAGAGTCATTCGAGCCTCATTTTGAGGGGTTCCATCTTTGTCCCCTGTTAGGCAAACAGCATGCCTCTCCCATATTTATTGACTTGAGAAGTGGAGAAAATAGCTTTAAATGAAGTGAAAAGTCTTGCCTTATTGCTACGCATGACATATGCAAACATCGTGGAAATTACTAAAATGGGGCAAAAGTGTTTCCCTTGGTGGTTCATCTTAGGAAACTTCTCAACATCTATGTAGCCGGCAAGGCAACAGGATGCATGAGTGATGGACTTCCCGTTACTGCTTTACTTGTTGCAGATTTAAAAGTTAGGAGATTGCACATCCTTGATGGCCTCAGAGATCATCCATTTTTCTGCACATGGCTCTAGGTTAAGGACAATTTGCTACCTCCATGAATGAATAAATGCTTCTGCAATCAATGTGGTCCCATAGCAAATCTGAAGTTGATACAACCATTAATGCAAGTCTAGTTCCAAGGTACTCAGCAATGCAAAGGTATGCATGGGACTGAAATCCATGGCAGAATCCAGTTCTTGCACAAATCTGCCTTTACTTCCAGGATTGATGCTTGAACATTGCAGAAATCCACACACAACGTGGGTTCTACTTAAAGAACTGCTGGACCAAGAGGCAGAAGTCAGACAGGATACCTGGAGGTCTGTGGTGTGCCACATCCTAGATACAGCTTAGAACAAGAACAAAGAAACAATAAGGTTTAGCCTTTGTGAAGGTCTACAGATCTTTGTCTTAGTCCAACACAATGGCTGTTTCAGGCATTTGGATTTATTGAGTATTTTTGGACAGCTAGTTCTTTTGCTGCCCATCAGTTATCTATGTTTTTATGTATCTGCTGCTCTTCGTCAAGATGAGAGGCAAAGAAACAAGCTATCAGCAGTCAAGACTCAGTCTGCTATCCTTAAAAAGTCCCCAAACACACTGTTAACAGTTTTAAAGACAGTTTAAAAGAGTTTGAAGACAGTTTTTTTAAAAAAAAGTTTTTAAAACAGTTTAAATACACATGTTTGCCATCACTTAAACATTTGGAAATTTTTGTGGCTATTTTTGCAGAAGGGAAATATGAAGTTGTAAAACACTCTGGGAGGAGCTGTGAAACTTGACAGTGTATACTAATAACACTCATTTTCCACTTCCGGACAGCAATATGCCCCTTCAGTCTTTGAGAAATACACGACAGATGTCACCCTGGGGAAAAAAGAAGTCGTCTTACATTTGTATGATACTGCAGGTAATATTCATTTTGATTCTGCTTTTTAAAAAGAACGTTATTCATCCAAATTAGGTGTTCCTCTAAATGTTTAGGTAATCTCTGTGGTGCCAATTTACCTACTCCACACATTATTGCAAAAAACAGAGCAAGCAAGAAGTCAGCCAGACATGCATATACATGTAGAAATGTACCTAAATTTGGTAATTTCTTCCTTTTAGGACAAGAAGATTATGATCGCTTACGGCCACTCTCGTACCAAAACACTCATGTGGTTTTGATTTGCTATGATGTCATGAATCCTTTTAGCTTTGACAATGTATTAATCAAGGTAAGAGGCCTGTAGAACTAAAACATGAAAGAATCATGATTTTCTTCTCTTGTCACCTCTCTGTGAAGCTGCTTATTTAGAAGCCCTTTAGTGCACATATGATCTGGAGCTTTCTCCCAGTTGGTTTGGTGTGCTGTCACTGTAGCTTGTAAGTCATGATTTAGGGATTTGCATGAACTGCAAATCAAACCAGTTGCAGCTCATTGAAGAAACTTATCATTTAGTATATTAACTGTGGTATTTCCAAAGCTGCACCGTCAGCATTTATCTAACTCTCAGCCTTCAAGACAAGAGAGGATAAACCAGGAAAGTGAAGAGAAGATGGCCCCTAACAAGGCACAGTTCTTGCAAACCACAGCTTAGTATATCATGTACCCCTATTCCATTTGAGCTCATCTAGCAAAATTCACACTTTGTTCTCCAACAGTGGATCCAGGAAGTCAGCCACTTCTGCCGCGGAATCCCCATCCTCTTGGTGGGTTGTAAAACTGATCTCCGGAAAGACAAAGAACACCTCAAAAAGCTCCGTTCTGCTCAACAGGAACCGATCACTTACAAGCAGGTAAAGAGAGCAAACCACTTACCTCTTTCTTCAGGTATAAAGCCACTGAATGCAGGCCACCTGTCCTTCTGAACAACAGCAGGTCGAAGAGCAGGTCAGCTGAGGAGGCATCAGCCACAACCAAAGCTTCAGGTCCATCTGCATTCATGTGGAGGCCATTTCTCACCAGAAGAGCAATTTGATTGAAGGTGTAAGATGAAGAGCTGAATTTGCTTCCTGACCCAGCATAGAAAAGTATTTGATGACCGCGTTACACACAATGCACTGAGCCACAAAATGATTTGGTTTAGACTTAAGGAATCTATCCCAAGAGCCCTTTTCCAAAAGGCAACTGGACATTCTTGGGTTTTTCCTCGAAAAAGTTTCACTTCTCATCCAAGAAGCTTCTTCAGTTCTGCTTCTTTCAAGGTTTTTTCCCCCTTGAAAACGAAAACATTTTCAACGAAAAACCAAGAAAGTCCAGTTGTCTTTGGGAAAAATACCTTTGGGTACAGCCATGACCTGGATGATTGAAAATTTCCATAGACCCTTGGGAGGCGAGGTGAGTCCACTTGCCTCTCTTGTGCAATGAGATCGAAATACATATATTCACTCCTACAACTTTTAAGATGGGGCAATAGATTGAGGACCCAAAGATTGAGGACCCAAGATTGTTGGGGGCAATAAGGTGACCTTGTAAAAATGCCACTTAGTAATAAGCAGGCATATACAATGGAATGAAGGCTATTGCTGAGCACACTGGGTTGTATCCCAAAAACTGTAAGCCGCCCTGAGTCTTCGGAGAAGGGCGGCATATAAATGTAATTAAAATAAATAAAATAAATAAATATAGAGCACACAGCTCCCTTTCTCCTGGGACCTCCGTGTCCTCCTAATCAGTAGCCCTTCTCACCATCAGCTTCCCCAAAGCAGCATGAAAAATCCCATCAACCATCAACCGGTTTATCTTGTTGCTTGCTTTCGATGCCATCTCTTAAGGCTTCTGTGGGTATCGTCTCTTGCAGGGTGAGGAAGCCTGTTGCCAGATCGGTGCCAGCATGTACCTCGAGTGTTCAGCCAAGTTTCGGGAAAACGTTGAACCCATTTTCAGTGAAGCGGCTAGAGTAGCTTTGAACGCCATCAAGAAGGCCAAACGCCAGAACAAATCAAGGCCTTGTGTCCTCTTATGACGACGTGAAACTGGACAGAGGAAGAGAGTTGTTCTTCTTCCTTCCACGATATCCAAGGAAGCATTTCAGGGTTTCGATCTCTACTTGAAAAAGAGACTTTACATTTGGATTGTAACAGGAAGAGAAACTTGTTTTGTATCAACTTCTGCTCTTGCAGCCAGTGGTGAGAAGTTTAACTGGGATGCGGCTTTTCCTTTCCCAAGTTTTTTTTTTTTATTACTTGCAGAAGATGACTTTCTACTTGCCATTTTTTAAATAACAATTTTTAAAAAGCCTCTTATGCCATAGCAGAATTGCCTAAATGAAGGAAGTGATCCTTTTCAATAAACTTTTCAAGGTGCACGTTGGAGTTGCATAACATAATAAACCATAGAGTTTGCTCTATTTTGGTTTAATGCAATATTTCTCAACCGTGGCAGTATGAAGATCTGTGGACTTCAACTCCCAGAATCCCCCAGTCACTCACTTTGGGAGTTGAAGTCTCCACATCTTCATGTCGCCACGGTTGAGAAATGCCGATTTAATGCACCGTTTCCATGGGTTACACTATAGCTTGCAGACTGTGGTTTATGACTTAAGGTTGCTATTAACTTAGCCGAGTGTGCTTTTTCAGCCAACTTTAGTTAAAATAAACCATCATTCAGTATGATGTATGAATGTAACGCTTGTCATCCTTCCTTCTGTAGTAAGCTAGATAAAAATAGACAGTCCAATAGTTAAAATATAGTGTGGCTGAGATTCGCTATTTAGGTATAATAAACCCCAATTCAATTGGGAGATTCAACCGCCAACTCCTGAAGAAATGATTCACAATTTGCCCTGCTTCTTGTGCCTGTATGGATTTCTTTAGGTCGTTCCTTACTATTTCATAAGGAATAGCTACCTCGAAATATGCCTTAATACCTGATGCTGTGCCTTTAAACTATTTCTAGTTGACAGTTGGACTCTTTATGTCAATTCTCCATGTTTCTGTCTTGGTAATGCTCTGAACTGTACTTTAAAATATTTTTTTTTACTTTAATAGAAAAATAAAATCTTCACTGAAAGGATAAATATTTGTACTAATGGAGAAGAGAGTGAATGTTTCATTAAGCTACAATACTGATAATAAGTAAGAGGGCAGGACTGTAAATGGGTTATCCTTTCTAAATCTAAGGTTATCGGATGAGTTAGTTTACCCAGGGAAAAAAAATCAGTTGATATCATACACCAAATAACTCAAGACTTTAATCAGCAGAATTTACCTGGGTGCACAGAGCATGCATCAAAGCAGAGAAGAGTTTTGCCTTGGATTCCAGCTTGCTCCTGTCATTTCCAGGGCTCCCTTCAGCAGGAAACTTAGCCTCTGTGGCAGATAAGTCTAGGAATACTCAGTGATCCCAAAATTCTTCACAACTAATCCTGAAAAGGCCTCACAATAAACACATTCCAAGCCTAAAGTTATGGTACAGAATTGCAGGGAGGTGGGATAAAACCTCTGGAGCTGTTTTTCTTTGCCATTTTCCGCCCCTTGAAGTGCTAAAATTTCAAGGGAAGAATATGGAAATCATCACTACAGTATTTGGCTCAACAAAGCCAGGAACATATGGTGATTTCTCCCTCCCACCTGAGCTGCAAGAAGATTTTGTAATTTCTCATCTCCCATCCTTGCTAAAGAATTTGGCTGCAATAAAGGCTAAAGGGGGAGTGGAGACTCCCGCATATATCGTAAAAACAGCCTGAGCATCCCCACATACCAAGTCACGGCAAAGAGACGTGGGGCACCTATTCAAGCAATTGCAACTCCGCAAACTTCTAAGAAACTCTCTGGATTGGATGGCACGAAGAGGCAGAAAGATTTTCCCAACCCCGGCACGTCAAACAGCAGCACAATTAAAGCTCGCTTTATTCCAGAATAATTCTATCTCCTTAAAAAAAAAAAGAAGACGACTCCCATCCATGCCCCTCCCGGAGAGGGCCAACTTACGGCTCCCCCAAATTTTGGGATCTTGCATTCAGTATAAATATATAAACAGGTCATTCATTAGTGGGAAGACAGCAGCATTGACTAATCAAGTCAGTTCTGGAGGACACCACAGGACCTCGAGTGGAATTTCCTCCGGGGCTTCTCTTAGCGGTGGGCTGGCCAGGAAGCTGGAGAACTGGTTGGAACACATGCAGAGAAGGCCACCCTGAACCAGGACTCCATCCCACGTTGACTGGCCCTGCCCGCCACTTCAGTCGTCCTCTTTCACAACTTCTTGGTTTTGTTCTTCTGCAATTTTGTATGGACCACTTTCAGTGTGGTGAGGAAGTTTCCAAGGAAGAGGATCAGAAATGTCAGAGCCAGGACCGAAACCTGGAGAAGACATGGAGGAAGACAAGAGGGATGTACCCAAGGGAGGGCTGCTGGGGGTTCGGGAGAGCCTCTAGCTAAGATTCTGTGCAGTTCAGAGAACTCCCAAATCCCACCCCTGGCTGGCCCCGCCCACCCCTGGGAGTCCCCACGCGGCCCATTTTGGATGCAGCTAAGTGCAGGGCCTGCATGGAGGCTCAGGGAGGGCGAAAAACGGGCCTCCCGAAAGTTCAGGAAGGCTGGAAATGAGCCCATTTCTGGCTCCCAGAAAGCCTCCGGAGTCTGGGGAAGCCATTTTTGCCCTCCCGGAGGTTCAAGGAAAGCCTCCGGAGTCCGGGAAAAGGAAAAACAAAAACCCCACCCCCACCATGGTGCCGAAGGCTAACTAGGCCATGCCCACCATGGCCACGCCCACCCAACAATTAGGCAGAGAACCCATTGCTAAAATTTTTGAAGCCCACCCTTGGATGTACCCACATAGAGAGACACCGGCTTTGAGGGATAGACGTGACAACTAAGGGGGGAAAACACCACTGGAAAAGTATGAGGAGCAACTTTGGCTTGTCCTCTTGATTTGCCAGAATCAAGAGTCACTAACTCCTAGCAAGAAACCTGCAGGCATCTGCTTAAGGAAGCATTTTGAGGGATCGTTTATAACTAATAACTTACAGGAGCTGGCCATTGTTCATTTAAGGCGGATCAAAGAAGATTTCCCTTTGTTCTCTGTGCAGCAATTTCTGATTATGGTGGATTAATTGAACAAGGAAAGCCCACCTCTCAGATATCGCTCATCTTGAGAAGCAACTGAGCTGCTTAAATAGAAACACCAATTGCCTCTAAGCGCATAGGGCCCGGCTGTTGGCTCAGCCACACTGCTCAAAGATGTTGGAAGTTGGACAAAAAGGCACGAGCAGCACAATATTCAAGTTTACCAAATTTCCAACTTCATTTGGGGTGAAAAATGATGCCGGGACGTTCAGAAAACTTCATTTTATTAGGCCTTTTCAGGTGTTCACAACTCAAGATCTTCACAAATATTAAACCACGAACAACGTTCTTCTCAACTCTTTGTGTCTTCTGTTTCTAGGTCACTCAACCAGCCCACGAAGCCCTTTCTCCGCTAGAGTAAAAGATTATTTCGAACCGAAAACACTTACCTGCCATTCTTTACATTTCTCGTGCCTCGACAGTTCGAAAAGGGTGATCGCGTTGTAGAGTTGCCAAAACTTAAACAGAGGGAGGGAGAAGGGGAAAAAAAGATTTTGTTCTACCCACAGAGATCTGAGCTATGATTGTAAGCAAGAGAATCCGAGAAGAACTTTAAGAACCACATTCATCACAAGATAATTATTGACAATTGCAGAAAGTCCAGGACTGCCTGTGTACCTAACAAATATATCAGCAAACAACGTGGTACCCAACTTACCTGTCCAAAGAACAGAAAAGGGAGAAGAAAAGTCAGTCCTCGCCACATCCACGACTGAAACCCCTCTATCAAGAGATCAAAATAAACGCAGTCAAATGAAACAACCCATCTTTTCTCCAATGTTGTCACAAGGGAAACAGTTTCTAATGCACATGAGAGATGCAGTCCACCGAAGATCGAACAAAATAACGAATTTATTCCAAAATCGATGGAAACAAGATTATTGGTGGGAGATTTGGGTTTCAAACATCTGTCTTGAAACTTTTTTTTAAAAATGCAACATTAAATTGCAACCGAGACAGAAAGAACAGATGGGATCACGTGTGATGCCACGTGATTGAAAATACCTGTTTCTAGGTATTTTCTACGGATTGGTCAGCGTCCTGATCCAAATACTGGAGAAATAAAAGTGTCAACTCAAAAATATTCCTCTGGTCTTTTAGAGTTGCCAGCAGAAAGGGAGTGGGTGAAGTAGTGCATTCCTTAGATAATTGCTAGGCAGCCGAAGCTTCTGGCACACAAGATTATTACCGGAGAGGATGATTGATGACTCTTGGCTATGGACGTGTCCCATTGGAGAATATACATCCAGGGGGTGAGGGGAAGACCAGAGTTAAGGGTGAAATGAATGATGTGTCTCAGAGTCGGCTGCACCCAGGTAGCACCTGCATGTTCACTCCTAATAAATCTTTTTTTTAAACTCTGAGAGATGCAGCTAGAGACTCATGATTGCAATGGTGGGTGGATGCTGGAGCCCTGACAACAAGTCTCCAAATGGGCACGATACTTACCTACTGTGAGATCCAAGTGATTTCTTTTGCCCAGTGCACGAAGTCGATAAAGGCAACCGCTTTGGTAATAATATTGAAGGAACTGGACACAGCCTGGAAAGGGGGAAAAAAAAGGAAATAGACTTCAATTTGGTTTTTTAAAAAAAGGGATTGGGTCTGCAATTTATTAACCTTCTGTAATTTACACCTGGACCTACATATAGTCTTTGATGTACAAGCATTTGAAGGTACAACAGGGCTGGTAAAAGTGACTTAAGACCGGTCCTTGCATATATATGACCATTGCAGCATCCCCTGTTGTGGTTCGCCAGCAGCAGGTGCGAACGGCTGAGGTCTCAGAGAGCGAGGACTCGGATGAGGGGCATGTGATGCAGGGATGGGGCCAGGACCATCAGGGAGTGGAGTGCTGCCTTCGGAGAGTGTGGAGGCTGGCAGCAGTGAGGAAGAGGCCCCCGAGGAGCCTGTGCCCAGTGTGTGTGCACACAGGGCTGCTCGAAGGAAAGAACAGCTGCAGCAGCACATACAACTCGGGAGTAAGGCTGCAAGGTGATAGCCCCTCCCTTAAGGGATAAAAGCCAGCTGAGAAACTGGAGTCCTTTGCAGGAAGCAAAGAAGTTTTTGCACTCAAGCCTGGGGACATTCGGGATATCTGGTTGGTGTTTGGAGACTCTTTGTGGCAACTTTATCTAGTGTTCTTGGCAGCTTTGCACAACCTTGGCAAGGCTCATTCTTATCAGAGAGTATTAGTTTGAAAGAGCCTTTTAACCATGAAGGAACAGAATTCGTAAAGAATCATTAAAAGGTTTTGCTGTTACCTCTGTTTCATGTTTGTTTCCTTGGAACAAGGTTTGGTTTGGGTGCATGGAACAATGGTTGCAGCATCTGGGATCACGTGACTGTTCCCCCAGCACAAGATAAATAAGTGAACTTTTCCGCCGATTAACTCTGCTCTTTCTGACCTGATTTTGCTATGCTGCAAAATCTGGCTAAATTCCACGTTTTCATGTGGATCCGGTACTTATATTTACTTACTCTGAAAAATGGAGAAAGATAAAAACTGGTTCCGGAACATCTGGTACATGAGTCCCTCTGGCCTGTGGAAACAGGAAAGAAAAGAAGAAGAAAAACAAACCATGGGAACGATTGAAGAGACATTACACAGCTGTGACTGTCATATCCTATTGCATCAAAAGCCGCACGGCGCAGAGAGAAATTTAAAAGGCAAAATCTGAAGAAGAAAAAGGTTGCATCTGGGTTGAGGAAGTTTAGCTTACATGAGGGGTGACTAACCTTAGCAAATTTTAAGACCTGTGGACTTCAACTCCCAGAATTCCCCAGCCAGCCCTGCAGGGAGTTGAAGTCCACAAGTCTTAAAGTTGCCAACATTGGACACCCCTGGCCTAGACCAACCAAAAATTGAACCAACCCAGATAGAAGCGATTATAACATGCAGCCAGAACCAGGAGAACACAGAAAAGTGGAATAACTTTTAAAAATAATTCAATGGACTCAATTTTCTTTTTATGATCCTCTAAGAAACTCTATGGCTGGTCTGCCATTCAGAGGAATAAAAAATAAGAGAGGAAAAAACTGCTTACCACGTTAGCATCACGCCAGATAAGAACGTAGAAATGTAATGATGAGACACCCACCAGCCTTTAATCCTGGAATTAAAAAAGGACACATTTTTAAGCCATGTTATGCTTTATAGTGCAGCACAGAGCAGCAGGTTTCAATCCTGACAACTGGAAAATGGGTGGATGTCACAATTCCCCTACCATCTTTTTTTTTAAAGAATTTTTTTATTTTTGGACAAACATACACAAACAAAACACAAAACATAAAACCATCTTCCAGTTACATCCATACAGTGCGCCGGTTGGTTACAAATTTTTTGTGCGTTCTCTCCACAGTCCTCACTTACAATTGTTTGTATAAATTCTCATATTATCAATCTGATATATATGTATACATTACAATTCCCCTGCCATCTTGAGGACTAGTACCTTGACCCATTGCTGATGAGGATGCTTTCTCTTATCGTCAGCGTGCAGAAATACCAAACCAAGAGGAAGTTGAACACTTCATCGGTGACCCTGCGGGGAAAATCGGGGATTATTTCCCACCCTCCAAAAATCAGAATACCCAGAATAATATTGATATATGTACACGTAGGTACGTAATTTAAAAAAATAAAACTATAAATGAAAAAAAAAACCTGGGGTCAGTACAGATACTGTACAGGTTCTGTCCTGCCCCTGGTGGGGACTGACTCTGAGGGAGAGGAGGAACAGCCAATAGGGAGTGGAAGTGTGGCTCCAGAGGTTGTGGAGGAGGCTGGGGAAGGGCAGAGGCCAGCTGAGAGTCAGAGGAGGACCCAGGCCCATCCCCTATCCATCCTAGGGCACGCAGGGAGGATAACAGAGAGATGTGGTCTACTCAGGAGGAGAGGGCCTTGACCCTCGTCATGGGCTGCAGCTGTGACAACTGAATAAGAGTATGGACCTGCGTACTGGCAAACGCTGGAAACAAAGCATGTAAATATCTCTGGTTTATAGTTCCTCTCTGAGTTTGGCGTCCTTCCCAGTGTGTGTTATCTGTGGACATCCTCCAGTCCTTATCTTGCCTGGTTTGTGTTGCTTTTTCCCTTCATCTTGTAACTGTTTGTATGGGAGTGTTTTGTCTCCCATCAAGAACATTCGGAGCTTGGAAGCGAAGTGAAGGAATAAAAGGGGCTTCACCTGTTTCCTGGGACTGTGTTTGTTTTGTATCCCACCCTGGGTCATCACAGGTTCAAACTCCAGGGCTGCAATTCAAAACACGAAGGACAGCCGTTTGCCGGGCCACCCAGCTTGCCAACTTACCGATAATGGAGAACAAAGCGACAAGCAACAGCTCCGAGCAACAAGATGATGGTTAAGTAGAGTTTGAATTTCTCGTATTCGTCTTTGTACGCAAACCTAGGACGAAAGAGGTTTGAAGAGAGACATGCCACTGCAAAGCCAGAGTTGGGCATTCTGGGCCTTGTCCTTGCCACCTTTCTCCGTTCCTTGTCCAGAGAGCACTGCAGCCTTCTTCTGACAGACCACGATTCCTGGTTTACACAATCCAGGATTGGTAGCTATAGGCCAGTGCAGCCCGTTTGGACAGACAAGATGTAACCAATTCGGAAAGAAGCGCTTAGTGAACCAGCAGACACCAATCCACTGCACCCATCATCCTAGCTCATTCTGGCTGGGGAAACTAGTCACTGTCGTTGCTTATCCAGTGGGGCCAGATCCTTGGATTGCAAGCCCTCCTGTTTTCTCCCCCCCCACTCTCCTCTATGGTTTGCCAATTGCTCCAGAGGGTTAATGTCACTGCCCCTCAGAGGATCATGGGTTGCCTTCTCCCCTCTTTGGAAGAGCTTTATAGCTCCCACTGCCTTAAGAAAGTTCAAAACATTCTCAAAGATCCATCTCATCCTGGGCACCGTTTTTTTTCTGAGCTATTACCATCTGGCAGCCGGTACAGAATAATAATAAAAACAAGGACAAATAGGCTGAAAAACAGCTTCTATCCCAGGGCAGTAGCTCTGTTGAATTCTACTGTATAGTGCAATATTCATGCAATATCAGGGGTTTTCCATTCAATGTATAGAATTTGAAAGATGGGTGTTTGTGTTTTATTTTCATAGCCATAATGTACACTGAAGATGGTATTTAATTTCATTGTATGAGGTGCAGTGACAATCAAGTAAACTAAACTAAGCTATATAGAAATAATCTAAAATAGCAGAGAATTCACTTACTTGGCCTGCTCACTTAGCAGAGTGACATTAATGTTCCCCAGCACCAGATTTAAGTACAGACTGAAAGGGGAAAAAAATATAACAAATCACATCAGTAGAAAACATCAGAAATCAGTGGACGTTTCTGGCAACAATTATCCATTCAGGGAGGCAAGATTCATTTAACAACTGTGTTTGCTTAACGACTGTGGCATAACCACCGCAGAAAGGTGATAAAATAAATCATGATCACATGATACCTGCTGAAGGATCGGCATGAGTTATAATCCTAATTTTGGGCTCGGTTATGGTTGTAAGTTGAGACCTGGCTGCATTGCAAGTCAAGGTGGGTGGAAATTTTAATCCTAACACATCGGGTGATATTTATAACACCCTTTGATCTACCCAATAAAAGCAGCATTTTTAAATTCATTTTTTAAACTAGGTTTACATGGCCGCCCACCTCAAATGAACAACTCCGGATGGAATTGGGTAGCTGACACTTACTAATAAGCATAAAAATAATAACATAATTTTATTTTATTATAGTAAAATTTATTTTACTATAGTGAAAATAATCAGGGCCTTAATGAAAGAGACAATCCAATCTCAAAAGCGCCCATTATGGAGCAACAAGGGAACGCAATAAAACGTTTGGCCCTGGGTGCCAAACGGTGCAGAGATCCTTCTACAAGTAGGCCCATCAGCGCTCCCTCTTAGCCCCTCAGTGGCTTGGCTTGTTGGGGGTCTTCCTGACCTCTACAGATGACCTGGGCAGGTCTCTACGGGCTCGATCCTCAGCTAGGATGGTTTCAAGTGAAGGTGGACATGAAGAAGGAGCTTCAACAACACAAGCCGCTGCCCAGATCTCTTTGAACCCTGCTGTTCTAACCTAGGCTTCACAAAATCACGAAGCAGACTCCTCGACCCTTGTTCCCTAACTGTTCCCTTCTCCTGGCAGCTCTGTGCATGCAGCACACTGGGAACAGGCTCCCGCTGTTCTTCTGCCTCACTGATGTCCAACTCCAAAGGCAGCTGATGACTGTCAGACAGCCCTGGTCACCATCTCTGCCTCCGACGCAGAGCCCTTGTCAGAGCCTTCCCCAGACTCCAGGACTCGCCCATGTTCCTCCCCAACCTCCTCATTGTCCAAGCTCTGCTGGCCGCTGGCAGGCCACAACACCTGCCAATACCCTCCCATCGCCAAGCATCTCCTGCTCCTCTCCAATTGTGCCAACTCTGGATTTAGAGGTGGGTCTAAATTGGTTCTGGAAAACTTCTGCAACGTGTTGTTTTTAGCTCTCCCACCGGGAGGTTTTGCTTTCTGCTAAAAGGAAGCCAGGTCCCACGGGAGGCTTTGAAAAACACCCGTTCCTCTTGTAATAACACCCCTCTGCATAACCTCCATGCGTGCAGCTCCTGATGGGCTTCAGGTACCATGCCTACCTGTTCCTCTTTGGCAAATAAGCCTCCATATCGAAGAAAACATTCTGGTGATCGCGGATCTGGTTGTTGATCTGCAGGATGAGCTCCGTTTCTGAGCTGCCCTGGTTGTCGCATCTGGACGTTGGAGGCGGGGGAAGAGGAAAGAACACAAGCACAGGTATGTAAAAAATAAGAGCCTGCCAGCCAATCACAGCAGCCAAAAGCAGTAAGCAAGCTATCAACTCATAATATATTTCTATGGTCGTAAAATGGGGCAAAACTCAACCGCCTTGCGTCTTGCATAGCGACGGAAGCTTTGGGCTGAACTGTGGACGTTAAGTCCAGGACCTGCCTGTATTAACTGTGGCTGTTGTGCCCAAGGTCCTTTGTACGTGCTCAGGAGCTAAAAGACGATTTCTCTTTTAACCAACGCTCACTTAATAACTGTCATAAAGCAGGGCAGGATTCACTTAACAAAGGTCTCCCCTGGCAATAGAAATTGTGGTCGGAGTCTACCTGTCAACTCATAAAATATTTCTGTGGTCTTTTTAGAGTTGCCAACAGACAGGGAGGGGGGGAGCAGTGGGCAGCTTGCATTCCATAAATGTTTTCAAAGATAGTTTCTAGGTGACTGAAGTTTCTGCCGCGCAAAATTCTAACTGGAGAGCATGACTGATGACTCTGGGCTATGGAAGCGTCCCATTGAAGAATATGAATTATGATACGCCCAGAGGGTGGGTGGAAAACCAGGGTCAAGGGTGATGATGAATGAGGTGTCTCAGAGTTGGCTACACCCAGGCAATGCTGGCATGTTCACTCCTAATAAATCTCAAAACTTTGAAAGCTGGCTCGAGACTCATGATTTAAATGGAGGTAACTGACAGAGCCCTGACAGCTAGACACATCATTGTCACCCTTGACCCTGGTTTTCATCCACCCCGCCGGCTGTATCATAATTCATATTCTCCAATCACTTTTCCAGGTAGTCCTCAACACAACTGAGCCCAAGACTGGCACTGCTAAGCACGGTGGTTGTTGGGTGAGCCATCCACCTTTTTCTTGCCACTGTTATTAAGTGAATCACTACAGTTGTTAAGTTAGGAACACGGTTATTAAGTGAATGGGGCTTCCCTCGTGTGATCCCGGGGACGCTACGGCCATTGTAAAGACGGGCCAGCTGCCAAGCGTCTGAATTTCAATCACGTGATCACACAGATGCTGCAACGGTGGCGTGAAGAACGGCCGTAAGTCCCTTTTTTCCAGTAACTTCGGTCACTAAACGGATCGTTGTAAGCCGAGGACTACCTGCATTGGGAAGGCATTTGTTACCTTTTAAAGTTTTTCTGCAACTCCTTCAGCCTCTCTTTCTGCTTCTTTAGGGAGCCGCTGCACGCCGCCTGCACACTTGTGAGCTCCTCCAATTTCTGCTTGTAAGTTTTGTGTGTTTCCTATAAATGTTTAAAAGGCGCATTAGATTCAGAGCAGCAGGAACTTTATTTGAAATGAGAGGCCTTAACAACGGGACATTTGCCGGTTTAGGTTTCGGCGAGTTCGGTCGGCACCAATTCCACCTTAGCTTTAAAAAAAGGAACGACGTCAGGACTGGTTCCATGGGAAGATTCCCCCCGGCACCATTTCCTAAATTTATTAAAAGTTTATGCCAGGGGTCTTCAAACTTGACAGCTTTAAGACTTGTGGACTTCAACTCCCAGAGTTCCTCCTCCAGCCATGTTAGCTCTGGAAGTCTGGGAGTTGAAGTTCACAAGTCTTAAACTTGCCAAGTTGGAAGACCCTTGTGATAGATGATAGATAGATGATACATAAATAGATGATAGATAATATAGATAAATGATACATAGATGATACATGGATGATAGATAGGTAATTAGGTAGGTAGGTACAGAAAGAGAGAGAGGGAGAGATGATAAATAGATCGGTGATAGATCAGGAGCCTTCAAACTTGACAGCTTTAAGACTTGTGGACTTCACCTCCCAGAATTCCTCCTCCAGCCATGTTAGCTCTGGAAGTCTGGGAGTTGAAGTCCACAAGTCTTAAACTTGCCAAGTTGGAAGACCCTTGTGATAGATGATAGATAGATTATACATAAATAGATGATAGATAATATAGATAAATGATACATAGATGATACATGGATGATAGATAGGTAATTAGGTAGGTAGGTACAGAAAGAGAGAGAGAGAGAGGGAGAGAGATGATAAATAGATAGGTGATAGATCAGGAGTCTTCCAACTTGGCAAGTTTAAGACTTGTGGACTTCAACTCCCAGAATTCCTCCTCCAGCCATGTTAGCTCTGGAAGTCTGGGAGCTGAAGTCCACAAGTCTTAAACTTGCCAAGTTTGGAGACCCTTGGTTTATGCCATGTCTAGAGCAGTGTCGCATGCCACAAACTGGGAACCAGTCAAAAGAACAAGAGGTCTTAAAAACAGATTCAGAAAAGAGCCAATGGGGGAAAACAAAGATGCATTTTCAAGAATTACTTCCTGCCTTTGGATATAAAATCACCGGTAATCTTTTGCCAAAGCAGTTGAGAAGCATAACCAAAACCCAGCATCACAAAGGCGATTACCATTTCTGATCTTCCCAGCTGACAACTAGATTCGCTCAACAACCAGTGTTTCACTTAACAACTGCAGCAATCGGCTTATAATCCACAGCAAAAGGAGTTGTAAAATCGAGCAAAACCTTATTTTGCTTCCTAACAGAAATTCCGGGGCCAGCGGTGGCCACAAGCCAAGCACCACCTGCCTAGAGCGCCTCTTGGTTCAAACCAGATCCCCAGAATAGCGACTTTTCAAATCTAACCCCTCGGTCCTTTAAACGAGAGTCCTTTTTTAAGGGAGTCGTGACAGGAGCTTTGACAATCAGAGAAGGAATTCAGCAGCTGGGCAACCAGGAATTTTTTTCCCTAAAGAGGTCACTTGGTGAAGGACAAGTATCAGGTGGACACCAGAGACAGGGCAAGCCAAGGGGAAGCGCAAAGGACAGCTGCCAACCCACCATCGTCCTGTCGAATTTCAAAGGCTGTACCAAATGTTCTAGGGTAGGGGTCTCTCCAACCTTGGCAAGCTGAAGTGCACAAGTCTTAAAGTGGTGGGATTCAACCGATGAATACCGCCCAATTTCAGCTCTACAACTTACCTTCTGTTGCAGCCCCGGCGAAAAACAGCTGAGGCGCGGCTGTGCCACACAAATCAGCTGGGCTGCAAAACACGGGTTTTTCACACTCAGAATTCTCTGATTTAAAATGTACTAAATCCCACTCAATTAAAATTAAATTAAACAGATTACCAGGACTTTACAGAGGCTGGAGGACCTGCAGAGGAAGAAGTCCCAATGTTGGTCATCTGCCTTCCCCTGCCTTCTGACAGACTAGGCCAGGGTCGGGTCGGGCCAACTAATCGCTGGAACAACCGGTTCGTGTGAACTGGTCTAAACCGGTTGAATCCCACCTCTGCTTGGAGACCCCTGTTCTAGGGCAAGGGTCTTCAAACTTGGCAAGTTTAAGACTTGTGGGCTTCAACTCCCAGAATTCCTGAGCTAACATGGCTGGAGCAGGAATTCTGGGAGTTGGAAGTCCACAAGTCTTAAAGCTGTCACTTTTAAAGACCCCCGTTCTAGGGCATTGTGGGAAATTCTTTAAGGATGAGTGACCCAGGGACACCCTGCTATGCGCTGAAGTCCATCCCTAGCCAGGACTTCAGGCAGGCAGCCACTCCAACACAGCTGGATCCTGATGGATCCCCAGCTGCAGGGACAGTTCTGGATCCCACTAGATCTGTGGCTTCTTTTGGGGCTGACAACGGAAGGAAGCTGCAACGGAAGGAAGCACACAAGGCCTGCCGGCTGCAATTGGCAGCCCCAATTAAAGGATGCCATTGTCAAGAGATTAATTTTGCATCTTGTACAAAAGAATGGAGCCTGTGATTTTCCTGCAACCGGAGACTTTTCTGGAAATTGGGGAGGGGGAGCTTAGCCTTTGGCCTCCTGGCCACCCACCCATTCCGGCAGCCTCAGTTTGGCCAGAGCCCAACCTTGGCACAGATGCCCCGGGGTTGAAGGTTAATCATTTATTTTAAAAAGTTCCTCCAGGAACAGATTAAAAAAAGAAAAACGAGTACAGAGCATCCCATGCTGCCCACTGCAAATTCAGGCCGTTCTCAACTTAAAAACCATTCATTTTAGTGACTGTTCCAAACTACAAAGTCACTGAATCAAGGGCTTATGGCCATTTTCCACCCTTATGACCGTTGCAGCACTCAAGGTTACACAATCAATGTTCAGAGGCTTGGCAACTGGCATGTACTTATGGCGGTGTCAGTGTTCTCACAAGCAAAGTCAAAACGGGGAAGCCAAATTCCCTGAACAACGGAGTTCCTAACCTAACTGCAACGATGCCTTTAACAATGGCGGCTAGAAAAGTCGTAAAATGGGGGCAAAACCCCACTTAAATGTTTTGCTTTGCAACAGAAATTTTGGGGCTGCATTGTGGCAGTAAGTCAAGGACTACCTGT
Organism: Naja naja; assembly: GCA_009733165.1. Classification (NCBI taxonomy): domain Eukaryota; kingdom Metazoa; phylum Chordata; class Lepidosauria; order Squamata; family Elapidae; genus Naja; species Naja naja. The sequence goes on from CM019165.1 coordinate 1,885,485, forward strand.
ACGGACAACACCCCACCCATAAAGGTGAGGTTTCTCTTTCCTGGGACTCTAAATCAGCTTTTTAGGGGGAAAACCCCCCCAGCCATCCAGCAATGCCTTTTCCCCCAGTTTACGTGGCCAACACATTTGCCCCCCTCTTCCCACCAGGTGACATCTGGCTGCAAAGCCCTGCCCCGCTCCTTCTGCCATTGGTCAGAAATGGTGTAGGGTCTCCCGCTTGGGTGGGGGGTTGGGCTAGATGACCTACAAGGTCCCTTCCAACTCTGATTATCTGTTATCTGTTCTCGGCCTGCAGAAGGTTGAGTCCTTCCAAGCCCTTCCAAGCCAGCTCCTCTGTGGGTATTTGGGGAAGGGGGCAACCCAGCCTCTCCCTCCCCTAAATATTTGACCCCTAAAAAAAATATGCCCCCCTCCTTTCAAGCAACTCAACCCACTGCTTCCCCCCCACACACCCTTCTAGTCAATCTTCCTTTAAAGCCCACCACCAGAACTCCAACCCAGGCAGGGCTGGGCTCTATCTGCCGGCTGCGGATGATGGGTATGGACGTCATCTGAACTCCAGCTGCTTTGTCAGAAATGGTGTAGGGTCTCCCGCTTGGGCGGGGGCGGGGGGGTTGGACTAGATGACCTACAGGATCCCTTCCAACTCTGATGCTCTAATTCTCTGTTCTCCCAAGGAGGAATTTCGGGCAAATCTCAGCCTTTCCCAGCTCTTCCGAGGGCAGCTTCATTGGGGGTGGGGGGATTGGAGGGGGGGATCGGGGAGGAGAGACCACCAAGCACCCTCCACCCACCCAATTTTTTGCCAAGGCTGCCTGCTTCCTCCCTGGAGGGGATCCCACCCCCCCCAAAGCTCAAGGCAAAAATGACGCAGGGCAGGCTCGGAGCTGTCTTGCGGGAGGAAAGTTCGGCGGAGCTGGGGGAGCCCCCGCCCCAAGCGAGGGTCTGGGGGCGCCCGTTGCATGGAGCAGCCTGGGGGGTGGGTGGAAGCGGGGACCCCTCCCTATCCAGCCCCCCCCCTTCCCGCGACTGGCCCTACCTGGAGCTGGTGGAAGTCGTCCTGCAGCTCCTGCCAAGCGTCCAGGGCGTCCTGCATGGCGCGGGGCTGGGACCCCCCCGCAAGACCCCCGCAAGACCCCGCTTCCAGCCCCGCAGCGCGTTGAATGAGCAGGCCCCGCCCCCTCGCCCTCGGCCCCGCCCCCTCGCCGCACCGCAAGGTTAATTCATCGCCGCCCCCCCACCGGCGAGCGCCCGACGGCGCAGGCGCCGCTCCTCGCCCCCCCACGACCCCGCCTACTCGGAACCGATTGGCTGAAACTCAGACAATATCTTTTCTCTCCACCCACCCACACCCTTGGCCACGCCCCCAAGGAGGCCACGGGCCCCGCCCACCCCGGTTAACTCTTCGCTCGCCGTCCTTTGACAGCGCGCGCGGGAATCGGAGAGGCGGTTTGGGAAGGAAAAGGGCTGAAAGAGGAAGGGGAAGAAAGGGAGAGGGAAAGGGGAGGGGAGCAGAGGGGACAGGAAGAAAGGGAAGG